>OU342634.1:48038475-48357132 GCA_910589415.1 Malachius bipustulatus
ATCTATGTCACTCTTACAGTTGATGATATTGTCACATGTGCTGATGTGACACATCTCTAGGAAAATTCTTTTTGATGTGCACCTTTCATGGTCTAGGATTGTTACCTCGTCATAATTCATCGTGTGTTTCTCATTGTGTACATGGCTGGCAAGAGCACACCTCTGTGGTCTTAATCTAGCATCACTCTTATGAGCAACACTCCGCTTTTTTAGTTGTTGTGACGTCTGACCCACATAGAACGACAAACAATTGTTACATGGTATTTTGTAGACCAACGTCTGATTGCAAAGATAACGGTAGCCTAGTCTTTAAGTTTAGAAAAATTATTTTTATTAGTTACTAAATTATATTTGGCTATCCCTAATACCGTCTATATTTTTTAGGATTTTTTCTATCTCCTGGGTTAAGCCCTGAATAAAAGGAAGTGAAATAAACTTGTTTACCGTTGTTGCATCGCCCTGTGGAAGTCGCACCCGTGCCCAGCTTCCCTAGTTGTCATTGTTCTTCTAGTCACTCCAAATAGGAGCCTGTTAATAAGTTGTTTGGTATACCCATTCTGGCACAATATTCCTTCAAGTCTCCTCTTGGCTGCCAAAGCATTTTGTATCTTTTGCATCACAAAGAGGGTTGTCCTCTGAGACCGATCATATCCACGATCAATTCACCAACGTCAAAAATTAGCAAGCACATAGCTGACATACTTAAGGACGCTTTCAAGGAGTTTTTCATATTTTCAATCAAGGACTCATTTACTTTTGCATCAAAAAATAAACGGAATACATCTTCCAATGGGCCATGTTGTTGTCTCACTTGACCGTCGTATCTTTGTTCACAAACATCTCATTGGAACTTACCACCACAATAATTTCGGAGGAATGGGACCTAATTAAAGATAAAACGAATATACAAAAGAAGAATTCCTCGATATAGTGAGATTTTTGTTTGACTCCAATTTTTTTTCTTGTACAAAGGAAAGGTTTTACTCTCAAATTTTTGGTTGCCCGATGGGGAGTAACTTAAGTCCTGTTTTGGCCAACATGGTGATGACCAAACTCATCAAGATATCGATAGATAAACTACCCTACCAATTACCTTTCATATACCAATACATGGATGACCTGATAATGGCAATACCAGAGAACGGAAAGGAAGAAATATTGCAAGTGTTCAACTCATACGATGATCACATCAGATTCACTATGGAGGTAGAAGAGGATAGAGCTGTTCCATTCCTAGACACAAAAGTCATCAGATCCGAAGATAACATCATCAGGCTAGACTGGTACCAGAAGTCAATACACTCAGGCAGATACGTTCATCAACAGTCATACCATGACATAAAAATGAAGACCAACGTCATACTGGGGCTACGCAATAGGTTGGAACAAATAACACATCCATCGTTCACATTGGCAGCCAAGAGGAGACTTGAAGGAATATTGTGCCAGAATGGGTATACCAAACAACTTATTAACAGGCTCCTATTTGGAGTGACTAGAAGAACAATGACAACTAGGGAAGCTGGGCACGGTGCGACTCCACAGGGCGATGCAACAACGGTAAACAAGTTTATTTCACTTCCTTTTATTCAGGGCTTAACCCAGGAGATAGAAAAAATCCTAAAAAATATAGACGGTATTAGGATAGCCAAATATAATTTAGTAACTAATAAAAATAATTTTTCTAAACTTAAAGACAGGCTACCGTTATCTTTGCAATCAGACGTTGTCTACAAAATACCATGTAACAATTGTTTGTCGTTCTATGTGGGTCAGACGTCACAACAACTAAAAAAGCGGATTGTTGCTCATAAGAGTGATGCTAGATTAAGACCACAGAGGTGTGCTCTTGCCAGCCATGTACACAATGAGAAACACACGATGAATTATGACGAGGTAACAATCCTAGACCATGAAAGGTGCACATCAAAAAGAATTTTCCTAGAGATGTGTCACATCAGCACATGTGACAATATCATCAACTGTAAGAGTGACATAGATGGTCTAAGTAACATATATAAATTTTTGCTTTTTTCCGAAAAGAAAAAATATTCGAACATAATAGAGCAAAGTAACTAATTATAATACTCATAACTAACTACAATACTCGGAGTGTGCCTGGCTGGGGATTGTATTCTTTCTGTTGGATAATGGAGACTGTTTTTTTCTGCTATTGGAAATTAGTAATTGTTTTGTGCATCTTGGAAAGAAGAAGGTTTTCTCCCTTCCCACCTTTTTTCTTTTGGAAAATGTAAAAACAAAAATAAATGTTGATGTCAACCTTTAATTAGAGAAATCTGTCTTTTTGTAAATTGTTCTTTCTGTGATGTTTTTTGGTATGTAATTAATAATTGAAAATGTAAGCGAGAAAATACCGTAACTAGGCAACACACATGTCACAACCCCTGTTACATGTGGTGTATTTTCTTTGGTATTTTCTTAAAATTTTAAAATTCAAAAAATTGAATCTCCCGCCTTACCAACCTCAAGATGGCGACCATTTTCAACCAATAAAGATTCAGTTCCAGACTCTAGATAAAATGTCTGCAATTGCCTGGTCTTATCCTTGTGTCTTGATAAACAAGGAAAAATTCTCTCATTTCTGTGCCATAAGAAGAGCAATGGTGATGAAATAATCAAGAGTAGTTAACATGTAGCTCATAAACCACCTTATGTTTTATAAATTAATGTTTTTAAAATGTCCCTTGTTGCTGATGCGGTGTTTGTGCTTTTTTGATCTTTACTAGTTTTAATTAGTGATTTGAACATCCACAAAAATAAAGAAAAAATTCTCATATAGAGGAAATCACCATGAGCTGGATCTGGCATGTGTTATGAGGGCTCTCTGTATTTTCTCGCTGACCTACCTAATATTAAGATCAATGCGGTAAGGACCTCTTATATTTCATGATTGTATTCAAATGTAATTTCTTTAATTTTGTATTTTAGACTCTGAGGAAGGAACAAATTGTTCCGAAATATAAGTCAAGCATATAAGATCTTGCTGTTTTATTAGCCCAACTATATTGAGACCGATAGCTCTTAACTGGTGAAGAGGAGATCCTTTTTCTTTCCTCTTTCTCACATCCCAACTATATAAATATATATATATATAAATATACAGTGTGACCCATTTGTTCTTGAAACACCCTGTAAAATCTTAATTTATGGTGCGATTTTGAAAAAAATTCTTTTAAACCATAGAGCTTGATAAACTATATTTTGGGAGCAAAAAGCATCTCATTCCTACAAAATCCAGGGCCTACTAGATCAGTGTTTACTTGTAAAATCTCAAAAATTCATATTAGCGATTTTTTTAGAAAAAAACTGGGCACGCCACGGGATTTACCAGCCCTCAAAACGGTACTGTACCAAATTTTATTGGAAATGTCAGAGTAAAAAAGATCTTGTAGTTATTTTAAAAATTCATAATAATATTCCGAATTTTCATAAATTAATTTGAAAAAGGTCAAAAGCTATCATAAGTAAAAAAAAAAAATAAAAAAAGTAAAAAAAAGGAAAAAAATAAATAAAAAAAAAATAATAAAAAAATAAAAAATTATAATTAAAAAATTAAAGTACCTACATTATCACCAACTAGACGTACAATTTCTTTATTTTCTCTCTCTTGACCTTTTCGAATAAATTAATGAAAATTCGGAGTTCTATTATGAATTTCTAAAATAACTCCAAGATCCTTATTACTCTGACATTTCCAATAAAATTTAGTACAGTACCGTTTTGAGGGCTGGTGAATCCAGTAGCGTGCACAGTTTTTTTCTAAAAAAATCGCTAATATGAATTTTTGATATTTTACAAGTAAACACTGATCTAGTAGGCATTGGATATTGTAGGAATGAGACGCTTTTTGCTCCCAAAATATAGTTTATCAAGCTCTATGGTTTAAAATAAATTTCTTTAAAATCGCACCATAAATTAAGATTCTACAGGGTGTTTCAAGAACAAATGGGTCACACTGTATATATTTTTACAGGTTGAATTCAAATCAAAAACACACTAAAAAACACATTACAAAACAGGAGAACAGTCTTTACGTCAATATATACAAGGTGATTCAGTAATGAGTACCATAAATGATACGGGGTGTACCTACTGTCAAAATAATACGAAAACCAAGAATAACTTTTTTCCAAAAGTGCTTCCCTAACAAGATACAGGGTGTGAAAGGGTCGATTTGGAAAACACTTATTTGATCGTATCTTCTAACTGGGTTGAACTATTTAATTCATTTTTGGTAGACATCTACTACATAATAAGGACCGTAAACGGACAAAATTTTGTCGCATTTGAACAATCCAGTGGCGTAGAATTGGGGGTCATGTGACACTTTTTCCCCCAAAAAAAAAGTTGCTGTTGGGTTTTTCCCATTTTTATTTGGTTTTTAGTATTATTGGTTCAAATACCACAAAAAAGGTACACTTGTTTCATTTGCCCAGAAGCGTCCGTTTCCGAGATATTCTGACTTGCGTGTAACTATGTGAAATATTAAACTGCAAATAAAATTATCAAGGCGCCTTATTTATCAATAATTCACAATTAAAAACTAACTTGTCAAAAAGTAAATTATCAAAAAAGCTAAAGACATGGAAAGGTTTTCTAATGGCGAGTACACAGATATGCTCTTAACATTAGGAGAATGTTTTGGAAATTCGAATGCGGCAGTTAGACGATATTCCGAAAAGTATCCCAACAGAATAGTGCCAAATCGGCGGACTTTTTTGTCAGTGGAACGGCGTTGTCGCGAAACTGGTAATGTAAAACCAAAACTTTTAAACAACGGTAAGCAACGAACCACACGCACAGCTGGAAACGAGGAACAAGTTTTGGAATTGTTAGAAAACGATCCAACAGTAAGTACAAGACGTTTGGCACTCCAAACAAACATTTCGCAAGCCAGTGCCTGGCGCATTGCAAGGGAACACCAGCTATATCCCTACCATCTGAGGCAAGTTCAAGACCTTTTGCCTGAAGATTATGCTGCACGTGTGGAGTTTTGTGGATGGTTATTGAATATGCATAACCAAGACCGCAATTTTATTTCCAACATAATTTTTACGGATGAATCCACTTTCACAAGAAATGGCATTTTTAATATGAGAAATTCACATGTTTGGGCAGAAGAAAACCCAAGAGCCACCAAAGTTACCCATTACCAACACACATTTAAATTAAATGTGGTTGCTACACGTGGAAATACAATTATTGGATTTCATTTTTTCCCCGGAAATTTAAACGCGAACAATTACCAGGAATTTTTGGAAAAAGTTTTTTTTTCTTTTTTTGATGACATTCCTCTGTTAACCAGGCGCAGTCTCTGGTTTATGCACGATGGTGCTCCGCCTCATTATGGCAGGCAGCCAAGGCAATGGCTTAACGAAAACTTCCCAAATAAATGGATTGGTCGTGGAGTTGATGCTCCCATTCACTGGCCTGCTCGATCACCGGACTTGAACCCGTTGGATTTTAGTGTGTGGGGGCAATTAAAAACCAAAGTCTACGCAACACCGGTAAATTCTTTAGAGGATCTCAGGCTCAGAGTTGTGAATGCCTTTGCAGAGTTAACAAACAATCCAAGTATTGGTAGAATAATTTTTAATTTGGAAAATCGTTTACATCATCAATGCATTCGTGCCAATGGAGGACACTTTGAAAACTTACTTTAATTTTATTTTTATTATTTTTCAGTTAATTATAAACTTACGTAGGTAGATGTATTCGACTTTAAGTATTTTATGGTTGTTAATAAAACTTTTTCTGTGATAATTTTGCAACTTGGTATTTCACATAGTTACACGCAAGTCAGAATATCTCGGAAACGGACGCTTCTGGGCAAATGAAACAAGTGTACCTTTTTTGTGGTATTTGAACCAATAATACTAAAAACCAAATAAAAATGGGAAAAACCCAACAGCAACTTTTTTTTTGGGGGAAAAAGTGTCACATGACCCCCAATTCTACGCCACTGGATTGTTCAAATGCGACAAAATTTTGTCCGTTTACGGTCCTTATTATGTAGTAGATGTCTACCAAAAATGAATTAAATAGTTCAACCCAGTTAGAAGATACGATCAAATAAGTGTTTTCCAAATCGACCCTTTCACACCCTGTATCTTGTTAGGGAAGCACTTTTGGAAAAAAAGTTATTCTTGGTTTTCGTATTATTTTGACAGTAGGTACACCCCGTATCATTTATGGTACTCATTACTGAATCACCTTGTATAATATAAAATATATATAATAATAAATATAATATAAATAAATAATATAATAAATAATAAATATATAAAATATAATAAATATATATATATATATATATCGTGGGCAGGTGAATTTTGGAAAACCACTTTTTCGTAATCTGGGGGTCATGATCGGTGGACATTTGATGAGTTTGGGTGATTTTTGGAAAGTGATGTCGTCCTCAATAGTGTATTTTTTTGTTAAAAAATACACTAATAAAGCTTTTAAGGCGGCTTTACACGATGCCAGTAACTGATGGTGCGAGTTACTAGAACCGAGTACTGGAAGCAAGTGTTTTTCAAGACAGTGGTGTCTACACGGTTTCCAGTACTTAATTTACGAGTACTCAATATAAATGGCGATTTGAAGTAAACTATTTATAAGTTATGAACTGATTTTGCTAAAATGAATTTGAATCAAAAACGTATTATCAAAAAAATGCTTATTTTAATTTAATGTCAATGTGAGATGAATTCCTAGATATATTACCTAGAAGAGAAACCAGAACTAATAAAGAGAATATGGGTCAGAAAATGGCTAGATAGGAATGAAAAAGTACATCCAACATATACTTTTAAAAGAGCTTGCATTGGGAGATATAGCTGAAAGCAGAAATTATTCTAGGGGAGAAACAAGGTAGCTACAGTTTGACCGACGATTCAAATTATTACAACAATAATCTGGCCTTAAAAATCCAAAAAAACCTTCTTGCGCATCAATCGCAGAAATAGTGTATTTTTATGCGATTCAATTATGAATATTTTCACCGCTTTTTAAATTATTGGCTTTCTGAAATTTTCCACAGTCATGTCATGTTAGCGTAGTGCTTTAATGTGAAAAATTTTCTGTGATAATTTCATTTCATTTCGTTTCAACACGTGCCTTAGATCGGATTTTTAAATTTAAAAATCAAAAAAATTGGCAAAATTTTACAATTTTGTCCCTTTTCCTATGCCCGCCACTGGCTAACTTTACTTGAAAAATACTATTTTTTACACTACCTTTAATAAATTCGGAAAAAACTGAAAGGAGAGTTTTGAAAACCGAAAGTTTGAAATTTTAGAGGAATAAACATCATTTAAAAATATTCGAATATATCTCCGCCATTTTTATATTTGCTTCTTGAAATTTTTGAAGGTTAAATGCTATTAGTATAGTAGTTGTCTACTTCAAAATTTCCGTTCTATTCCTTCAAAAATAAGCTCATGAATGTTTATAGAAATGTAGACATTTTTACCCTTTTCCTACCCACGCCTCTGGCTTATTAATAGAAATGATGCAAATTGTATTGCATTAGCTCAAATTTCAAATAAGTTTATTCCAATCTTGTTAATTTTGTTTAAAAGTTTTTGATCTTGCCTATTTAGGGGTTCAAAATCTAGCCATTTTCCAAAAATTGAAAAGGCCGCCATTTTGGAATGTCTTTACCTATTTTACTCAAATACAGTACCAGACGACTACTTGAGGGTATCTTACTACCAAAAAAATTTCAGCGCTCTAGATTGAAAACTTCGACCAGAAACCGTGCCTCACGGACGGTTTTTTTTCTGAAATTCGGAGGGACATCCTGTAGAAGTAACACAACTCTAGGAAAATGTTTTTTACGAAAATCAAACGTCAGCCCTAAGGTTTATAAGAGTAAAAAATTTCGTTCATTAATCTTGAAAGATGAAGCTACAGGAGCGTTTTTAAAAATTTAGAGAAATTAATTTAAAAAAAACATCATGTAAAAAAAAATCGAATATCTCCGCCATTTTTCTTATTTACTTTTTGAAATTCTCAAGGGTTGAAGTCTATTAGTATAGTTGTCTACTGTAAAAATTTCAGTTTAATTACTTCAAAAATGTGCTCATAAATTGTTGAAGAAATTTAGCCATTTTTACCCTTTTCCTACCCACGCCACTGGCTTATTAATAGGAAAAATGCAAATTTTGTTGCATGAAATTAAATTTCAAGTCATTTACTTCCAATATTGTGAATTTGATATAAAACTCTTTTTCTATCTAGCTTATACAGGGGTTCAAAAAATAGTCCTTTTTCCAAAAATTAAAATGGCCGCCATTTTGAAACGGCTCGGCCGATTTTGCTCAAGTGCAATACCAGACCACTCCTTGTGGATATCTTACTCCCACAAAAATTTCAGCCTCCTAGATTCAAAACTGCGACCTGAAATGAGATGACAAAAACCGGATACCTGGAATTTTGAAGGGACACCCTGTAGAAGTGATGGGACTTTTGGAAAGTTTTTCAACGAAAATCCAACGTCATTCCCAAATTTTACAAGGACCCAAAATTTCGTTCACTAATCTTAAAAGATAAAGCCACAGGAGCGTTTTTAAAATCGAAATTTCGCGATTTTGGAGAAATATATATATATATAAATATATATATAAATATATATATATATATATCGTGGGCAGGTGAATTTTGGAAAACCACTTTTTCGTAATCTGGGGGTCATGATCGGTGGACATTTGATGAGTTTGGGTGATTTTTGGAAAGTGATGTCGTCCTCAATAGTGTATTTTTTTGTTAAAAAATACACTAAAATCAGTCTCCATTGTGCCTTAATTAGGTACTCAGCGCTAAAGAATTGATGTCAATGATGAAAATTACGTAGTAGTAAAGAACTACGAGAACTACCAACATCAAAGACCACTTCCTACTTGATGTGAAACCAGTAAAATTTCCATATTTTACACAGCTATTACAATAATTATTATATTATGAAGGGCTCCTAAATTAGTAGTCGACCGACTAACGTAACTATTGTTCAAAATTCCTTTGCAGGGACAACACTTTGAAGTATTTTCCGGATATAGTAGGTACTTTGAAGAAAACACCTGTCTCAACAAAACATTGCAGGATAACAATATTATGTAATTAGATACAAAATTTATTTCAAAGAGCTGCTGAATACTCTGTTATGCCTGTATATATATTATACAGATCCTGTATATTAATCCTCTTTGCCGGTCACTTTGATGTTTGCGTGTGGTAGGTACCCGTATCTCCCATCTCTGACTTTATGCTCTATAAATTCCTATTCATCTGCTGATGACATGTCACTTTCCAGGAGAACACCTCCTTCATCATACCCTGGGTGGTCGGATTCATCACCTTCATGGCTCTGGAAGCTGTCTCGATGGTTTACTCCAATGTGCTCAGGGATCATGTAAATAGGGTAAGTAGTATTGCGATTGTAATTATTAACTTTTGAGCTTTGTCGTTCTTTTTTTTTGATGACTGATACTGAAAGCATATTTTTCCAATTATTCCCATTATACAATACAGGAAATGGACAAATGCCTCATGGGAACATTTTTAAAAAATTTTCTGCTTGCAGAGGGTTCTGGGGAGACCTACTCAGTTCACAACACTTTCCGGTTGAATGTCATATAGGTAGTACATTTTTTTTATACCTGACTTCTCAACGACGGTTTAAAATCATAACAAAAAGATTTTACACTGGTTCATATATATTTACATTTATTTTATTTAGGCTTGACGTTTTATAGAAATTTCTTAATTTCATTAATACAGCAAATGTTCGTGTAATACGAAATGGAAGCAAGAGAGGCTTCATTCCTTCATAGTAGCGCCTAAACCAATTGAGCGACTCAACTTAAAAGTGAAATCACGTACCTGAAGAAAAACTTACTCCTTTGTCGGACTCATATGTCACTTTCCGGCCTAGACCGTCAAAAGTTTATACATACTATCCGGTGGATGAATTCTCATAAAAAGTATATTTTCTGACTGTAGTAAAAAAATTACGTGCTTGTTATTAGTTTATCAGTGTCTAGTTACGTTTGCTTAGATAGGAAAGAACGTAAAGTTGCTAAATTTCTGTCAATTTTGATATCTATACTCAACTACGTTGTTGCGACGACAGGCGACAGTTTACAATGTGTCCGATTCTATTAGATATTATTACCTATGATCAAGGCGCTTGATAGCTTCTCGCTCTGCAACTTCCCTCGCCAGTTCTAGGTTATCTGCCATTGAAAAACCCTAAGATTTCCTTCAAGTAGACGAACATGATCTCGTTCGTAGTGGTTCTTCCTTGGAGGAACACACTTATGTGAGTTGTGAGTTATTTATTTAACACCAGTGCACTAAATCAGCTTTAATTCAGCTTTAATTTGTAACTTCGACTGTGTAGTTGTAAATTCAGCCGCGCGCCCCTGGACCATCTTCCATTTCGCATCCCGCCGCCTGACGCCTGTGGACTCCTTCAGTAAACAGGTGCTGTTGGCGATACCGTTATTCCCGTCACCAACACCCCTACAGACAGAGAGGGCACCTGACCTACTGGGAGATATCGCATCGCTCAGTCGGCCTTGACGTCGCAGGAAGAACCACTTCGGATGAGATTATGATGAAAAAAAGAAATTTCGTGTTTTCAGTTCTTTCAGAATGTTTCAGCAACAACTAAAGTTGCTAAAAAAATTTCAGATCCCTAATAAGCGTAAAATTGTGAAACATTTTTAGAATTTAAACGACTCTGCTGTATCTCCTATAGTTTAAGAGACCCCAGTGGTGAGCCAGTTGAAAGTGACCACCCTGTATTATACCCCTCACACAAAATATTACTATGACAAAATTTATTCTCCAGAAATTCTAAAAACATCAGAAAATCGTTTAAGCTTCAAGAATGCAGAAATTATTATTTTCTCATTTTTGAATAATTCTGTAGATGCGATTTCTTGGAGTAAAACGTTTATAAAATCTTTTCACACTTGACATAACAGTCCTACGAAAATGCTTTACCAGGAATCCATTCTCTATCGAACATCCGAGCGAGTATGTTACCGGAAGGCAATCAGGCATTTTTCCCGATTCCTTCCACATTTTCAGAAGGTAACAAACACTTTGATATCTCAAACTCCTTGATATCTCGAGATGCGTTTCACACGTCATAGAGTTTTTCGCTATTAAAGTTATCATAAAAGATTAGGAAATACAAGCAAACAAAAAATTCCAACCAATTCAAAAATTAAATTATGATAATTATTATTATTTACACACAACATTTACTGAAAGTTAACATTTTCATTTAAATTTGTGAGTAATTAGATTTGATCCGTTGGGCAAATAAAATTATTATTATTTAATACTAAGCTTTTGAATTTCCCAAACCAAAATACAGAATTGGCCGTTTTTAGTTGTCTTATTGTCTACATATACCTAAGTGCATTTCCGTAATAAGTATACAAATTTTACAATTAACAATTTTTAGTATTCTTGTTGAAATTCCTCTTGTGATAATATTTTATAAAAAATTTCCTTATAACCTGCCAAGTATAATGATAAACACGTTCAAAATCAAATTTCTTATTTTACCTATACATTAATTCCTATATATGCGGATATCTCCCATAATCGGGTAAAATACTTGCGCGTCCGCTTCTTTAAAGCTTTCGTTAATATTAAAAATACTCTCTATAATGAACATTGTTTGTCTAAGACTTATTTGATTTCAACAAAACAATAAATTTCTCTCATTGGACTTTGGGACGGTGTGTATCGGGGAATAATGACAGAAAAAGATTAAGAAATATTATGGGTAGAAAAATACGTAGAGTAGTGATTTATCGTTTGTTAGAAACTTCAAATTTATAATACCTATAACATGTATTATCTCTCTGGCTTCTTTAATTTTATTGATTGTGGTAAGTAATAATCTTTGGAGTTTGTTTTATTTTATTTATTCCCTTGCTCTGTTTCTCTCGCTATAATATCACTGGTTAAGCTTTCTCAAATTTTATCTATTATTAAACTCAACGATAAATAAATAACACCGCTTGGCGTTCCCTGTATAAAAGCTCGGCTTAGATAAAAGCACAGGTTGATAATTTGAATTTGAGACATGTATTGTAGGAAAATTACCATGAAAAATGGAAGTTTGGTAAATATTTTATTTTCCCTAAATCAAATCCATTAGAGAGAATAATTAAATGCAATTTTTTTGTTAAGATTGAAAAGCTGCTTCTGTTGATGTAAGTAGTTGGGACTTTATAAGTCTGTTAAACCATTTTCGAGAAAATCAGGATGAAGTTTTTAAATTTCAATGAAGAATTTTAATTTGTGACGTCGAATAAGTATACTTGCATCATCAAAGTACTGTCTTAAATGATTAATTGAAAGATAATACGTACATTTATAACTTTATATTAAGGCCGGTTATTTTTTGTCGGCCTGTAAACAACGAAAAAACAGAAAATCCAGTGACCGCTATTATACATAATATTGTTATTTTTTATTTACTATAATAAACATCCTCTTCAAAAGCTATTTCGATTTTTCCCTAGTTGGCTTGTATTTTCGACAAATTCAATTTTTTGGATAGGCTGCGCGCAAAAAAATTCAAAACTCCAAACAAACGAAAGTTCTCTCGGATTGAAAGTTAACATTTGGCAATTTTTCCAATAGCGATTTTTTCGAAAACTATAGCACACATACCTAAATTATATTGGGACTTTTTAAAGCAAATATTAAAAGATTATACTTTTTTTTTCAATCTAAAAGTTTCTTTTGTATTTTCTTCCGTACAATTGAATCGAGTACCTAATCAGTTTTGGAAACTAATTTTTGCAAGACTAGTTTTTATTTTCTTTTGCATTTTGCATTTGTTGCAAATGATTGTGACTACAATTTTTTTATTTTACAAAAAAGTGTAATAAGCATATCAAAACGAAAAAAAAGAGCAACGGCAGAACTCTGTACGATTACTTTGTTATAATAGGTAGAATTCTTTTTAAAACAAAATGTATTTCGAAACCCTAAAAAGGAATATGTCAGAAACTACCTACTTGATTTTTTACCTGGAAAATTGTTTTTATTCAAGACTAAGAAAGGTATACTTTCGCCAAGTATAGGAAAAGTTTTGAATTATTTCAGCAAAAAAGAAAATTTAAAAAACAAAAAAGCAATAAAAAAAGATTTTTTCAATTTTTCCAGAAAGTATTCAGGTTATATGAATACCTAAGTAACCTCCACAAAAGTTGTAAATATTTGCACGATCTACAACTTTTGTATTGGATACTTTTTTTGACAGCAACTTTTACATTTTTCACCTCTTTTACCTCAAATGAATTCTCCACCGCCCACGCGTTTATTTTTAACGTTTCCACTTTTTAAAGTCCAGGTAATAATGCTCTTTTCTCTAACTTTAATTTAGCTGGACTAATATTCTATAATTTATCTGCGAGATATTTCCACCCACGAGTAGAAGGACGAACCCTAATGTTCCTTTATTTTATTTCCATAATTTGTGTTAAGATAAATGTGATCCGGATAATAAGAGTGTCTCTACTTCCCAGTAGATGGAGTTCATGAAATAAAATTTAAATATTTTTTTAATTGTCGCACTAATGAAGAGAGACCTTCTAGCCTTTATTAAACGGTCGGGAAGCTTCGAGTAGGAATTCCCTCATGGTTTGAGAACTACTAACACTAACAGGGCCCTTGGTGGCCTATAGTCGCTTGGGGTGCACAACCCCTTCCCTCCATATAACTAACTAATCCAAAGGAATTTGTACAAAAGATTATTCCATCAGCATGTAACATGAAGCAATTTTTTATTATTTTTTACACGAATAGTATAGGTACCTGTCTGGTTGCCTGTGCTTATTGTCTTTTGTCTTGATGTTATTGTTTAATACGGTTTATATGTCAATTAAGCTAGGCTATTATTTTGTCACTCAGCTTAATGTTTTTCTGCAACACACAGTATGGAAAGAAACAGGCCATACTTTTAATTATCTCTAAGGAAAAGTGCTAGGTAGACCTAAGAAATAAATCCACATGCGTGTATAGAGAGACAGAATAGATCTCGACTCTCTAAGGGAAAGCAAGTGCACTCGAGCGGTGTTTCCATGTAAACATCGCTTTGCGGTTTTCTGAAGAACTTCAGGTCGTGTCACTCCCCAACTCCCAGTCCTCCTTCTGCGATATGAACAGTTAACGAGATACGAATTCGAAAAGATCTCCCTGCATATTTTATGCATGCTCATGTTCAACCGCCAGTATAGAAGAAGCCAGAAGTCACGTTTAGGGAGAAAATTTGCATTTCAAAGGATTCTCGCAGTGTTCTTCCATTAAATATGGGCTGTGAAATTATTCAAGGAAAAGACAGTTACTTCAAGTTGTTGACGGTAATGACAGGAAGCTTTCTATGTAATGTTAAATTATATCATATGGAAGAATTAGTACGGTAAATACTGCAGAAGACACCAGCTTTTTGTGAATAGCTTAGTTAAGTTTCTACTTTATGCTGTAATTCGGACAACTAAATAAACCGTCTCCATGATAAACAATAACAACTTTAAGTAAAACTCGTTTTATGGTTTCAATCTACAGTAGTGAATGCGGTTCTATGACGATAACTGCTTAAGTTTCTTAGACTAAAATCACAACCGTCAAAGCGAACGTTGCAAGAAATATAGATGTTTATTTTATTTATTTATTTGAGAGTAAAAATAAATAATTATGAAGAAATTAGCCAAGCGACAACAATTTATTGCAACTTGTGTCACGGCAAATTATTAAAAATTGACAGGTTAGACAACATCGCTGGCGAATAGTTTTATACTGGGACCCATCGCCTTCTCTATCAAAAGTGGTCCTGTATAATAGAGGGGGGGAGGTTTGTAGGGGGTAAAATGTGAAAACTACCCCAAAAATGATTTGGTAGCGTTTAGCGTTTTAAACTACAAGAGAAGTCCCACATTTTGAGCTATCACGTATAGAAAGGGAGACAATACGCTAAAAAGTGGGCTCCTGAACAGTGACTTAATATTTTATAAAAAATGGGGTACATCTATAGTCACTGTAACTTTTTTGTATAAGATCTAATCAAAAAATACTTCTCGAGGATCTTATAGATTTGAGTGTCCCGATCATGGAGATTTGTTCACTTTTTTGGTGGGTTAATTTGTTAATTATTGTTTATGGATTTTTCCGCAAGACGGTATTTCAGAAAGCGAGTTTCGCTTTCGTTGGCCAGATCGCATTGCACGGTCATTAAAAGCACAAAAAAGCCCACTCAAAAAGCTTCTCAACGATTATCTTCAAAAAATGTTGTCAAAGAGATGAGTAAGCATAAACATTTTTTTGAGAACGAATTGAAATCGTAGTCTTTGGCATTAGCTCCGACCGGAATACTGAAAAACATTCTTGCGCATGCGTCAATCGCACAGTGTATTTTTACGGGATTCAATTCCGAATATCTTCACCTTTTTAAATTCGCTTTCTGTAATTTTCCACGGTCATTTCATATTCGCGTATATGTTTAGTGTGAAAATTTCAGTTATTAAATTTCATTTACAAAATTAGGTACTATTTGAAAATAGGAACAATTTTTCCCCTTTTTCTATGCACGGATAACCTATTTATTTTCATGAGCAATACTAGCAAGTACTGTGTAATAATTTAAGTATCAGGTAACAACCCCCTTCAAACAAGTCATTTCATTTTATTATGGGTTTATTATTATACCCGTATTGTATATACAGACGGTAATCAGAGAAAATATGAGCAAATATTTATATGACAGGGATATGATTAATTTGTATGCATATATTATGCTCAAGTTACATACATAAGTGTCCCTCTTACATGAAGGGGACACAAAGGTACACAATTTGGTTTTCATAAAATAATAATTTCATCGACCTAAAACATATTTACGAAATATTCGTAATTATTGTTCTCTCAAAAAACTGAAGAGGGGAATTGTTTACTCAAGTTTTTTTTGAGTAACTAAAGGTTGTTGATTAGGTATATTTAGTTAATAATTATTAGAAAATAATTATAGCAACAAAATTTTCCTACATTTTGGTCCTTCGACTCGGACCAGTGAACCATAATGAAGCAAAAATCGATCATCTAAAATCAAAAAACTTATGTCGCTTATTGGGAACACAATATAATTGGTACAGCGTCATTATGACAAGAATCGCGAATCTACAGTTTGTACATCATCAAGTGTAACAAAATTGTTGTACATACATTGGAATATTGCCTAGACACATCGCCTTATAAATTCAAGGTATTATGCTCAGTCAAGTATGTATGGGCCGTAGTGCTGCCAAGTTTCGGAGCCACAGCTTTATCTCTTCATATATTTAAACTCATGAACGTGATTTAGATAACCAATTTCGTGTACTTCTCTTAGCGTTCAAAGTTCGCATTAAGCTGCAGTATCTGCTAAAGACACGAGTTATGATACTTTGTACTTAGTCTCGTTTTATAGAAAAAGTGTAACTGCTGCCGAAATCTGCCACTCTAACTTCTTGCCGAAATTTGCCACTCCAACTTCTTATCCCGAGAGGATGATAGGTGCCTGGAATATATTCGCGGATAAACCGGTAAAAGTTCAGCCGAGAGAAAATTATGTTTCCAAATGGTTATGGAAGGTTAACTTAGTAAGAGGAAAAAGAAGAGCAAAATAAAATTCTGGATAATAAACTTACTATATGACATTTTTTTTATACATCTACAGTGTGACCGTTAAGGATAAAAAGGATAGGGATCTCGGAACCCGAGAAAGATACAGGGACGGTTAAAGGTTAAATTAGCAAAAAATTAGGCAATTACGGGCAGTTATCAATGATACTTTGTTTAGAAGATCAGAAAATTCCGCTTTCATCCGGAGATATTCGAAAAAAAAATTCTGAAGTTATTCGGAAAGATATAAAAGAACAAAGAACACTTTCTCATTGGAGATTTTTTAGCTGTACTAGTAGTACGAGAGCCCACGACCAAAATTTTTGTCTCATAGCAATACGACCAAAACCGCATTAAATTAATAGATTCGATTATTCTGAACCCGAAAATCGCGTTATAAGAAATTTTCCGTGTATCGTCCGACCTAACCAAATTTTCAAAAATGTCAAAAAAATTTACCAAACTGTATCATAGCAATCCGTCTGATTTTCAGAATATAGTTAAATGATACCTCTAAGATATCGAAAATAAGTTTTTCAGACGCCACTAGCGTAGCGTGTACCCGGGAGACCACTTAAAAAAATTAAAAATGAGCAAAAAAAAAAGTATCATAGCAAAACGTCTGAAAATGATTTTCACGAGTGAATTTGGGTCAGTGTATATGAAATAATCATTTTTCAGAAGAAAATGTGAGCACATTAAATTTTGAGACCGTTTTGAAAACGTTAAAAAAATTTACCGATCGGTAACATAGCAATTCGTCTGAAAATTGTTAGACGTGATAAAATAAGTTGTCTAGATGTAGAAAAAATTTATATCAGACAAATTCAGTGTAGCACCTTACTAATCAGACAACTTTTCGATACTCCGAAATTATTCAAAAATCGTATTAAGGCGATTGAAGTCTATGTTATTACGAGCCAATGAATAAGTTGCGACCCGTAAATTATTTGATGATGATTAATAAAGAGCTTACCCGAAACCGTTGGTTTAAATTTTAAATTTAAATTTAAATCCATTGGTCCATGGACAATAAATGGACGTCCTACGGACTTCTCCGCACGGACTTCCTATGTACGTCCACAAAAGTACGTCCATTGGATGTCCATATCTTGTCCATCGAGTTATTTTTGACTATTGCGCATGACGTGCTGTCGCAGCCAGGAAGAGAATAGCAGCACAAGTGCACGCACGCGCTAACCACCCCATCTTCCATTCTTCCATTATCATACAATCGACATTCCTACATTATACATTAATTCGTCCCAACGAAAAACTTCCGCCATTCCCATCATACTCACGACTGCTAGCGTGAAGATGAAGATATCTGCATTATACAGTGAACAAAAGAAAGAAATTCGATTAATCTTTAATTTTTAGAGTTTGTGAAAAATCCAAAAACGAATATTTTCATTAAGTTTATCAATATTATCATAAACTAATATACTTAACAATTTTTCCATGAAAATTACCAGATTTTACGTAAAACTTAATGATAGAAACACGTAAGTACCTACTCGTTTTCCTGTATTTTTAGCCGTTATCAACGTTGCTTTCAAAACAGAAAATTACCTACCTACTACACATTTATTGGATTTTTTCAAAACTCTAATTTTTTAAAGACTTTATCGAATATTTTCTTTCTTTTGTTCCTCACTAAGATATTTATCGGCAAATGCTTTGTGTACATCCGATAACAAACTCTCTATGGACATCCGATAACGGACTCCCTAATTGACGTCCGATAAAGGACTCCCTATACGGATGTCCAAAGTTGTGACAAATGGACACTGAATGGACGTCCCATGGACGTCCATAGGACAAAAACGGACTGCCTATGGACGTCCGTTAGTACATAGAGGGATGTCCATTGGACTACTTTGTGATGTTTGGGATGACGTCACATATGACTTTTTAAACTTAATCGTACAATAGCAATCTGAATGAGCGGTGTGAGCGTCGTTACAACTGTCAGAATAGCCTGCTGCCGCATGCGCTGTAATGATGCAAGGGACAGGAGCGTAAGAAGTAAATAGCTTTCTTGCCATAGGATTGTAACAAGCGCCAGGGCGTTTTCCGGGCGACTCCGGAACGTTCTTTTCGTTTTTGGGATTATAGGCGACATCGGAAATGTCTGAAAACAGTATTTTAGCAATCCCGGAAGCCATAAAAAAGTTTAAAAAAAAATTGAACCGGGTTGCTATAATACAGTTCGGCTAAATTTTTTGACATTTTCGAAAATGCGCTCAGGCTATATGCTACGCGCAAAATGTCTGAAAACAAACATTTTCGTTATAAAATGACAAAATCTATGTACATTTTCAATATCAGACGTAATACGATAATACCGTCTGCCTATTTTTTTTTGACATAGCAGAAATGGCCTCCCACACAATTGCTACACTTTTGACCGTTACCACCCACCTAGTAGGGTTCAGGATTATCTTATCTAACGACTTGATACGGTTTTGGCCGTAAAACGATGATACATGGTTTTGGTCGTGGGCTCTCGTACTATAGGTTACGTTTATAAAGTTTCGATCCAACGTTTAGTTTTGAAGAAATCACCAATTATTTTTTTATATGGCCGGTACAAAGGTAAACCCTGTGTCCGATAGCATTTTCAATTACGAATTTAACAATGTATTTATAATACACTCTGCGTTTCTGTTTTTATAGCACATTTTAGTCGAACTGATGGCGCTGAGAAAATGACAAGAACAATATTATTGACATATGAGTACAAACTGACATGTCAATACTATTGTTTTTGTCATTTTGTCAGTGCCATAAGGTCGACGTTTACTAGACCAAAATGTGCTATAAAAAAAAAACAAAAGAAACCAATCTGTGATATTATACTCGTATATTGTTGAACTCATAATTGAAAATGTTAATAAATACAGGGTGTACTTTTTTACGGGCCTCTTAAAAAACACAAATTTGATGGTGGTTTCTTCGAAACTAAACATTGCATGGAATGAAACTTTGTAAACGCCATCTTGTAAAGCTCCAAAAGTAGCAATGAAAAAGTGTCGTTTGTTGTTTACACTTTTCAAAATAACTTCAGGAAAAAAAACGAAATTTTAAATTTCAGTTCTATTAAAAGAATATCATTGACAATAAATTTTGCAACTTTTTGGTAATTCGACCAGCCCTGTATCTCTGACGGTTTCCGGGATCCCAATGCTGCGTTCCTCCTTATCCTGGGCGCACTTTATAGCTACAATGTGTAGTATGGAGGAAATTTACTTTTCATGTAACAACTGATTCAGTATTATTTGCATGTACCACGCTATGAGTTACCCACTTCTCAGTTCTTATCCACGGACGATGCGCCGCTCCTAAATATATTATGTCTGTGCGTACGTGCTCGGATTTTCTACTGTAGTACACACAGCACCTAAAAAATTGTGTAATAATCTCGTAGGGTTGACAGTGCTCGTTAATAAATGGAACAACATTTCCTATGAGCACGTATGAGCAAATTCAGTCTCAATAATGTTTTTTAAACTTTACGTTACGTTCTTTCATAATAACCGAAAAACTACACTCACCGTGACGGATTTTATTATACCTACCTACTCATGACTTTGCACTTCTGTTCAAATTTAGTACAAAGTTACGTTTTTTCAGCAAATTTGACAGAAACCTTTTCTCGCCATAATAGGTATGTAATAATAATTATATAGGTAGGCAAACATAAAAATTAGCTACCTATTTTATTAAAAAAAAGACTGAAACTTTAGCGGAATTAAGTTTAAGTCCAAGAATTTTTTGCTACCCT
This sequence comes from Malachius bipustulatus, assembly GCA_910589415.1. Classification (NCBI taxonomy): domain Eukaryota; kingdom Metazoa; phylum Arthropoda; class Insecta; order Coleoptera; family Melyridae; genus Malachius; species Malachius bipustulatus. The sequence continues at coordinate 48,058,973 of OU342634.1, forward strand.
GCAGTTTAAATTGTATATACATACAGGGTGTATCAGAGATGTTAGGCCAAACTTGAAGGGGTGGTTCCTCTCATAAATGTAAGTTGAAAAAATTAGTTTCAGCTCAAAATGACGTTTCGTTTAAAAGATACAAGGTGTCGAACTTTAAAAAAATTTAAGAGTTTTTGGTTATAACTTGTGTAAATTTAAACCGATTTTGATCATACTTGGTATTAACAATAAATAAATAAAGGCCTTTAATTTGGCTATTTCAGATTTTATGGGTGTTTTCCAGTGGCGTAGATATTCGGTTTTTTTCCTTTTTTTCTTCTTTTCCCTCCTTATATTTTACACCGCTAACTTTTTTCCAATTACAAAACGATTATTCGATTACCCATACATTTTAGAACAAAAAGTATGTCCTAATTTTTTTCATGCGGCGCATCGTTTTTGAGATATTTGAAGTTTCCTCAAAAATTGTCACTAATCTAATATTCAGGATTAAAGCCACTTTTTCCTCCCTGTCTTTCACGCCACTGACTTTATTGCAAATACAAATAATACGTCGTTCATTAGCCAACGGATTTTAGAACCAAAAAGTATTCTTTAGCTTTTCCCATACGATGCACTATTTTTGAGATATTTAAAGTTTCCTCAGGCAATGCACTAATCATTAATAATAAAATTTTGCATAAAAATTCATTAAAAAATCACCCTCTTCCTATTTCTGAACTTTACAAGAGTTAATTACAAGTTAACTTTATTAATTAATTGCAACATTCCCTTGCCAACCAATATCACTACACTCTTGGCCACCCAAGAAAAAAAAGTTCTCGATGCCTTGGTCAGCTGTCTGCGGACAGCTGGTATTTCCCTATAATCAGGTCCTCATCTGCAAAAATCTGTGGCAAATGGTAATTCCGATGCCAATCCAACCCCTGCTTCAATTCAATTCAATTCATAAAAATTCTAGTCGGATAAATTTTAATGGAATCAACAATTTTGTAATGTAAATTGCCCAACATTACCTGAGAAAACTTAAAATATTTCAAAAGCGGTGTAGCATAATTATGAAAAACCCTAAAGGATAGTTTTTTATTCCAAACTGCTTGGGCTATTGCACATCGGTTTTGTATTTGCAATAAAGTCCAGTGGCGTAAAATATGGGGAGGGAAAACTGGCTCCAATCCTGACTATTTACGCCACTGGAAGACATCTACAAAATCTGAAATACCCAAATTAAAGAGCTTTGCTTTCTTATTGTTCATGCAAGTTTGGCACCCTGTATCTTTTAAACTAAACATCATTTTGAGCTGAAACTTATTTTTTTAACTTACTTATGATAGGAACCACCCCTTCTAGTTTGGCCCGACATCTCTGATACACCCTTTATAACTACATACCTCATACATAAGTCTTTTAAGTTGAGTCTATTCTGAAGCGGAAATTGAAATTATTTTTGATTATTATATCCAGTTACTCAGGAATCTATGAATAATTATTGATTTTGCATGTACTTTAATGGAAACGCAAAAATTAGCTGTTTTTTCCGATCAAAATATTACTTAAGAAATATTACTTATATGTACTAAAATATTACTTACATCTTTTTCAGGAATTCGATGTTCTGTGTAAAACTGAAGTCACATTCTTCATCGCACGAACGGTCGTCAATGTAAGTATTTACTGCAAAATAAAAATTTACAATTACTTATTATCAAACAAAGTGTCTTATTTCATCAACAACTACTTTTATCAGAATTTTGTTAAACATTTATGTAGATATATTTCAAAGACCAATACTGAAATTTCCCCCTTTCATAAAAAAACTTTTAAAAAAGCCATTTTTAAAGAAAGCTTTAGGTATACCGACTAATAATTATACACTGCTGGACAAAAAAATCCTGACATCTTTAATTTTCGGATTTAAGTCGTTATTTCTTTGCACTTTTATTCATCAAATTGGTCCACCAATGGGATTTACCAAAAAATCGCACCCGATAATTATGCGTTCTAAGCTCAAACTATAATTTCCTTACCATGCATTCTTTTAAACATTGAAATCTTTTTTTACTGGTTGCTATACTGCCACCTCTCGGTTTTTTGTTGACATTTTCCTATTTATGAAAATGACTATAGGTAACTTAACTATGAGTCCTGAAATTGCTACTCAAATTTTTGCTTTTAACAATGATGGCCAAAGTGTAGGATATATTTTACTACACCTTAGTTTATCGCGAAGTACTCTTCAAGATGCACTCAGGATTCAACATAATGAATTCACCAGAAGGGCTGGATCTGGTCGAAGACGATCACATTATAATCATCTTAGAATTTCTGTACTGCGAGATCGAGGATTGCTATCAATGAATATTGCTGGACGATTAGTTCGGAAAGTAATTGTTTCTTAATTTAATAATCCTGTGTCGTGGATTATATCTCTCTCGTATGCAGTCATAAAAAATCGTAAATTTATCAAATAATAATAATAACAATAAATAGGAAAAAAAATAGCTACCATAGAATAGTACATGAAGATATAAGATAAAAATTAGAAAGTTGCTGGCAACTTTCTCTATAAGCGGAAGTGATATGGGATTGTAAATATTTCAGTTCAAATTCTCAAAATAATCACTTTTTCATTTATGAATGCTATAACGTTCTCGCACGTCACCCTGTGTATCATCGTAATTAGGTAAACGTTGATTTGAAACTCTGACCTTTGGAGAAATTATGGCTTATTTGTCGTGCATTACTTGTGCAAAAAAAAAAACAATTTTACTATTTTTTTTCTGCTTCGTGATGCCAACTCGACCGTAACGTTAGTATCTACTTGAATGTATTTATTAAACGTTTAAATAAAACATTGACTAATTGAAAAAGTATCGCTTAATTGCTGTGAATTATTATTTGTACAAAAAAAAAATTTCATTACATTTGTTTGCGCCTCAATAATGCGAAATGGACCATCAAGTTATAGCATTAGCACCCATTTTATATCTTCGTAAATTCTAATTTTACGGTCTAGTTGGCATCAGTGGGCATAAAAAACTTTGTACTTTTTTACACCTAATTCAGGACAAATAAGCCGAAATTCTTCCAGTACGCAGATATACAGGGTGTATCAGAGATGTTGAGTCAAACTTGAAGGGGTGGTTCCTCTCATAAATGTAAGTTAAAAAAATATGTTTCAGTTCAAAATGACGTTTCGTTTAAAAGATACAGGGTGTCAAACTTTAAAAATATAATTTATCATTGATAGAATGCAAAAATGCGGTCAATTTCTTATTAAAAAAGTTTATTAGATTTTTAGATTCTTACAGCCTTGTCAGAAAACAGAAAAACAACGAATGTCCTTGGCAGAGTAATAAGTAGAAAATATTTAGCAGTCAACGGCAGTAGTTTTAACAATTATTATTAGAAGACGAAATGATTTGAACAATGTGTGTGCGAGGAATTTTGTTGACAATGAAATTTCATATAAATTCCTGAAGTTTTTATTCCAGAAAAATATGTAGCTATTTGTAAAGGATTTTTTATTCCAGAGGTTTGATAATATTTCAACAGAAATATTTACGTTTTTAAACCACCACAAATGAGAATTTAAAGATCAGTTAGTGTACCTAAAATTATTGCAAATAAATAACAAAGAAATTAATTATTAATGTAAATAGCATGCATTGCAACTCTCATCTTTTTTCTCTTCGCGGCTGATTTTTTAACCAAAATGTCAACACAAAAAGGCTCAAGGCTTTTCTTTATCAGGTGCTGGCCATATCGGGAGTATTGCGCTTCTGCAACCTTCTGCGAGCGGGCATAACGTGGAAGGGTCCAGAGGTGATCGAGCTATGATCATGGCAACCGAACGAGGGGGGACAGGACTACGAGTACGACTCGGAGAGCGACTGTTCTCTCCTTATCAAGGTGCCGCCAAAGGAGAGAACCTCCCTCGCTAGAAAAGACAGAAGGGACTCCGAGTCTTCTTCCAGCTCGGACTTCGTCTAAAAGCTGAACGAAGTGGGCATGGAACGGTGGTTAATTGATTTGGGCTTTGGGGCTTACGTGTCGATAATTACTTGGTATAAACCGTGATAATTTATCGGATAAATTGACATATGTGGGAATAGTTACATGTTTTTTTTTATTTGCTGATTTTCAAACTCATTTGCATAATTTGAAACCTTATCTTGGACAGTTTTTCAAAACCTTAAATATGGTGTAATAATAATTTTAGATATCTGATCAAGCATATATTTTAATAAAGATATTTCCAGGATTCTATTCAAACTCTGCGAGCAAGTTCTTTTGATTGAAGTATTTGTTCTCAAACCTTTTTGTTATGAAGCAGTACCATTCCCGTAAATAAACTAAATATGCCTACTTATTAGGGACTACTTTGTTTTTTAATAATCTGACTCGTTAAAGGGAAACTACATAGGTACTATTTATTCATTACTGAATCTCCCATCTTCAGTATTCAATAGTATACAATTTGCTGATATTTTTATAATTTTGAATTTATTCATTAAAAAAAAGGAAGGTTTATAAGAATTCTATTTTGCATTACTAATAGAGGCACTGTAAAAGTTGGATATAAAAATAAGTTGAGCTTTCTACTGGCATTACTAAATAACTTGAAGTATCAAATTCTTTTTTCATTATAGAGATGTCTAGGTGCTTGTCTTGAAATTTCCAATGAAGACAAGTTTAAAATGTGAGAATTTGGTTTTAAGAGCTGAATTTCACCAGTAAATACTCTCTTAGACTGTAAAAACCCGCTTGATATGCAGTTTTCGTTGAGGGTGAATTTAAACGTACTCGTACTAATGGACTTGAAAGGCTGAATCCTAAAGTTGTATTTTTAATTCGAGCCACTGAAAGCTTGAATTTCATTAACTTTGGCCTTTTCTGGGATTATGTAAGCAAACTGTCTGCTCTTAAAAACAATTTTACAAAAGAAATGTATTTATGGTAGATTATTCCCACGTATGTTATGGTAATGAATCCTTTTGTGGAATTTCTTATGGTGCCAAAATAGAATATCTCTATCAATAAATATAGTATTCGTCAATTTGTTTTTCAAGTTACACTATAATTTTGTGAATCTATTATCATGAAAATGATATCTTGCAAAAGCTTTAAGATTTTCATAACATTTTCTAATAGATTATGGCAAAAATTGTCATTAAAGTTATTAGGTTTACAAGTAATTATTATGTGTACAAATCTGGCAAATTTTTATTCCTATACATGTAACATATTATTATACCTAGTCCGTACAATACTGTATAGATATAGATGTAGGTCAAGTATTTTATTTCGAGTTACATCCATTACTTTTATACAGTGTTTATGAAACAATTTTGATGAAAAATTGTTAATGCAATGTGCTTTCAATAATTATAAATTTTTGTATGATATGTATATAAATATAAATTAAAAGGTAAAAAAATGTATATGAAAATGTTATCAAAAGCACGTATTAAATAATACACGGTTGTGTTAGATATGAATCTATAATCAAGAACATGTAAAGTGTATTAAGTGTACTATAAAAGAAATAAATATTTTAAAAATTGTCTCGAGCTTGAAATTTTCTCCTAACACTCCACTGTATTCCTTACAAATAGCTATAATTTCCTGGATCTACCCTTCAAATGACACCCCATTTAAAATACTATTAACGTTCCAATTAGATCTAAAGAGCTTGTCAGTACTCTAGCAACACTTCAAATTTTTCTTCGCAGCAGGAGAGACCCAAACCGAGTCGCAGCAAGTTCTAAGTGCCCCAGAAGTTAAAAACTCTAATAACTTTCTCAACCCTTTATTTTCAAAGTCGTTGAAAGGTAAAATATTTAATCACTTTATTAGGCGACGAAGAGAACGTTAATTATATTCGACAAGGCCCAGTTAAACTTTTTTCGTAACACCTGATGTAATAAACTTTATTTGACGTCATTTACTTTACCGAACGCCTGCATCGTGACAAAGGTAAGGGGAAAATTGGCAAGGATTCTGGAACTCGCTCAATCGCAGTCCTATGGTACGTGTTTGATCCCAGAACTCCTATAAATATAGCCATTTCTTTTTAAAGTCGTGGAAAAGAAATTGCTTCAAAAAAGCAATATCTAATTAAATTACAATGACGAATTATTCTAATAATTAGTAAATGTGATTATGTTCAAGAAAAAATTAATATAATTAGGGGATTTTTCAGAGTTTGATAAATTTCAGAATGATGGAAAATAATATTTTAAGATAAACTTTTACTCGTATATCCAACGGAAAAAAAGAGCCTGGAGTTGTTGTATTCTTGTAACTTACTGTCCTACATAGGTAATGGCCCATGCAACGTAAAACCAAATTCGTAAGGTCTCCTAGTGCAATCAACTGCCTTGTAGTCACAACAGGAATATTCCCATCCAGATCTCCCGTATTCTCTCTGCTCAGAATACTAATCAGTCACGAATCTAATAAAAGTCTCCAACTTCTATTCCAAGGTGTATTTACGGTTACCGTACTTCATTCAAGTAACTATATAGGTTAACTTGAGAGCCTCCCGACTTTCATCCATAATTTTTATGCAGTCTCTCTTGAAAATATCTGCAGAAATTTTGTACTGAGGACTTTCCTAATTTCTATTCACTAAATCCTGAAACATTTCTATACAATCAAAAAGGATCTGTTCTGCACCATGACACGTTGGTGTGAAAGAGCGCATCCAAACGTCGAGATGACTTGAAATGATAAGCAAAAGTCAATGATAAAGGTAATTTTTGCTCGCATTAGATATGTAAAATCATCCTTGTAAGCCTAATAAATGTAGGTACACGCCAAATAAATCGACATACTGAGAGTAGCATCAAATAGCTGTGTGTGTAGATAATATACCGTAAAGTGAGCTGGAATATTTCCCTCGAATACCTACCGATGCTGCAAGTTTTACTACACCCGATGCGGGAGGTCCAACGACGTTGCTTGCAGGAAGATTTTCACCCGGACCAGTACCTACCTACCGTTCATGAGTAGTACAGTAGCCGAGCGTCGAGCAGGATCAGTTCCCTAACGCTAACGAAATTCACCGGGACTGTGAAATGTGATAATCGACGAGCGAAGGACAAAACATACCTAACGAATTATGTTCTGTTCTTATTATTATTAACGTGTATTATTACAATAAATTACTATTCAAACTAACGATTAACGGTTATAAATCTAACGACATTTATTAACGACAATTATTTATATGGTGCCGAAACCAGGGACCTTTAGATCGGTCAAAACGAAGCGAATATCATAAACGTGAGTGAAGCGCGAGTGACGTGAGTGAAATCGGGCAAAATGGATACGGCTAATATCGCGTTAAGAAAAAACTACCGAACGCAATTAACGAAATTAGTGAACAGTGTTAACGATCCCGAGTCAAGCTTAAACGAAGAAGATTTAACCATCACTATCGCACGGATTAAATCATTAAATGAAAGTTTGAAAGCCCTTAATGAAAAATTGATCCCAACGTTCACCGCGGATCAAATTGAAGCTGAGTGTCAGAAAATTATGGAATACGAAGATGTTGCAGTTGAAACAGCATCCCGCATGGAATATCGTTTGCGAAAGATGTCGACAGTTACTGTAAATACGTTCAGAGATTTGAAAATTAACGAAGTAATCGACGACGTCCAAATTAACGAAGTAAACGACGCCGACGTCCAAATTAACGCAGAGGGAGCTGAATCGAATCTTCGCAGTCTAAACGAAGGTATCAACGCCAACAACAGCAACATTCATTATCATAATCATCGCAGCAATATAACGGTGAGATTACCTAAACTTGATCTCATAAAATTTAACGGCAATATCGAAGAATGGACATGTTTTTGGGAACAATTCAAGACAGCGATACATGATAATAACGAATTAGATGATATCGCTAAATTTACCTACTTGAAGTCATTATTAATTGATAAAGCTTATATCACTATTGCTGGATTAACGAACAGTCAAGCTTCCTATAAAGATGCCATTACTATGTTGAAAAATGAATATGGAGATACCGAACGAATTATTAATTCTTATATTCAAAAACTCCTAGGAATATCAACAGTTAAATATGACGTATATTCTTTACGTAAATTCCCAAACAGCACAATAACATCCAATGGATGTCCATTTTCATTACTACTGTGGACTTCCATGACATCCATTGGCCATCCACATATGGACATCGTACATTCAGTGGATGTCCAGTGGATGATACAAATGACACAGTTTGGGACCTCCATTGTTAGTCCTTCAGTGGACATTGTATGGATTAAAATCTGGACTACTTTTGGATCAAATTTGTATAATTAAAAAAATGTCCTTTGGACATCCATTGTCACAAACATGGACGTTCATTAGCGTACATTATGTGGATCAAAAAATGAACAATTTTCATCCGTACGGAAATTGTGTGGTAACTGACATTACTAAAAAGCAAATTCGGAGAAGCGTTTAGCAGAAAATAGAAGATTTTTCTCGCTTGCCGCTTCTCTGAAATTGCTGTTCTTGAAATGTCAGCTTAGCGCTACCGCACACATGATACAACTACACAATTTATTTATTCACTGTTTATTTGTATTATATGACTGCACACAATTTCCGTACTGATTGATGAGGCTTTTGCTATAGTGGGACCGCAACAGACAAACTCTCAATACCTAAGAAACCTCGAAAACTGAAAGATTAATACGACCAATGTCGTCATTGAAGGCGAAATGAATTTTCATTTTTCATTTTTATTTTTAGGTTAGGTATAACTTGTATGGATTTCTTCTTTTTCTTCGTTTGAACTATTATTGGCCTTCACTTCTTGATAATTAACGTAATACAAGATTTATAATTATAATTATTGTAAATAATAAGTGACTAATTGCTTGAAATATTGTTTATTTGCGTGGTGTTACAGAATTATTGAATTCTAAAGAAATTAATAACCTGTTGAGAGTAACATTAAACGTGATGTTAAAAGTGTCGATATGGATGTCCATTTTAAGTCACAATATGTACATTAATGGGACGTCCAAACTCGGACATGATTTTGGTTTGTACAAACGAATCATTCAATGGACATCGAACGGACGACCTCTGATGTACTAAAACATATGGTACATAAAACGACATCCAATGGATGTAGCGCAAAAGATCCATGGACGTCATGTACGTATTATGGACATAATCGTCCCGTCCATTGGATGTTGTGTGCTGTTTGGGTTATACAACACCGCAGCTACCGTAACGAAATCACTATCTACGCTAGGTGTTTCTACAGAGCAATACGGTCTTATTGTCAAGTCAATTATATTTAAAGCACTACCGTACAACATGAGAGTGGAATATAATAAAATGAAACGTAACGAACTGTTTAGTAGCACAAAGTCAAGCAGTTCTTCTGTATGTAGCGATATTTCTAACTCTAATGTGGAACTTGACATAGCAATCAATAAGTTATTGCAGTTTATCAAAATAGAGATAGACTCATTAGAAAGTGCTCAACGTGATAACGAAAGAGATAATCGAGACAAGCCGACAACCTCGCATAACGCACAGAGGTATTCACGTAACGTACAAAATAAGTCTCGTAATCGTAATAACTCTTTTACCGCTGCTGGTCTTTTGACAACAATAGATCAATGCATATTTTGCAAGTCTCAAAGTCACATGTCACAAAAATGTAGCAATTCTGGAATTTCTCTTGAACAGAAAAAGGACATATTGAAGAAGAATAATTGTTGCTATCGCTGTACTAAACGAAACCATAATTCCAAAAATTGCAGAAGTCAAATAAAATGTGAAACTTGCAACTATCGTCATTCAACGTCCATGTGTGATCCAAGTTATAAACGAACAAATAATGTGAATTCAAATTTGGCAACAACGACTAGTTTATTTACTAAGAACCCGGAGAATATCGAACAAGTGTTTTTGCAAACAGCCAAGGCCTACATATCCACAACGTCTAATAATTCAACGGATGCTTTCGTGCGATTGATCATCGACGGAGGGTCACAATTATCGTATATTAAAGAAGACGTGTCACGAAGCCTTGGGTTGAAGATTCTGGGTAAACGGAAACTAGCAGTAATGCCATTCGGATGTGCACAGAAAAAGTTACCGAAATATTACAACAAGGTTGAGTTAAAGTTGAAGTCACAGTACAATAACGAATCGGTTCTCATAACTGCGATCGAAGTTCCAGAGATTTGTTATGATGCATTTCAGAGTCCCAATATTAGTCACCCTATTCTCAACACTTTAAATCTGGCTGATATTTCCATAACGGGCCAGGTGCAAACGCTGGGTGGTATTTCCTTACTTATAGGAGCGGACAGCTACTGGAGAATCGTAACTGGTGAATTTGTTCGCATTACCGACGATTTGATAGCTCAAAATACGAAGCTGGGATGGACTCTACAAGGGCCGAACCCTGACTGCATTTCAACTAATGTAAACACGACTATCGTAACGACTTTACATGCTCAATTCTCCGATGAAGACAACGACCTGAAAATTAAGCAATTCTGGGACTTGGAAACTATTGGAATTAACGACGATTTGAAACGAAATAATTTTACCGAACAATTTATTAATGAACAAATATTATTTAAAGATGATCGATATGAAGTTTCGTTGCCTTGGAAAAACGAGTGCACATTAGATGATAATTATTATGGTGCATTATCGAGAATGAAGAATTTAACGAATAAACTTCACAAAAATTCTCGCTTAATCGAATACGACGAAGCTGTTCGTGAACTCATAAATAACGAAATCGCCGAAGTAGTGGAGTCTCCTAGAAATTCAAAATCATCGCAGAAGACCTACTATATGCCTCATCGTCCAGTTTATCGCGAAGACAAGACGACGTCAAAAATTCGCGTAGTGTTTGACGCCTCTGCTCACGCTCCAAATTTACCGTCACTTAACGAACTTCTTCATGCCGGTGAAAATTTGGTACAAGATCTAATGAGAATTTTATTGAATTTTCGCGTCGGAAAAATTGGAATAATCGCCGATATCGAGAAGGCATTTTTGCAAATAAAATTGAGTGTTCGCGATCGAGACTGTCATCGTTTTCTGTGGTACAAAGAACCTATTAACGACATAAATAATTTACCGACAGTTCTAACGGATGTTACCTTACCGAAATTAGAACTTACCGCTGCATTTTGTGCTTCTCGCTTAAAAGACTATATTCTAAAGAATGTGAAATTGAAATTTACGAACATTAATTTGTGGACTGACTCAAAAATCACTTTGTATTGGATTACTGGTGATGCCGCGAAATGGAAATCGTACGTGTATAATCGGGTAAGTGAAATCCAAGAATTAACGAACGACTCAATTTGGAGACACTGTCCGGGTAAATCGAATCCCGCGGATTTGTTAACGAGAGGTGTCAGTGCTGCTGAACTTTGTAAAGCTGAACATTGGTTGTGCGGGCCTGAATTTTTATCGCGATCGGAAAACGAGTGGTTCGCGGATGATAATAACGACGAATGTTTAAACGAGACCGTGATTTGTGCAATTAACGTACATGCAAAACCGGATCACGCCATCGAACCGATTTTTTCGTTTGAAAAATACGAACGTCTAGAAAAATGCTTGCGAGTTACAGCATACGTGAAACGAGTGTTCAAGAAAAATAAAGGTTCTTCCATAACGCTAACGACCGAAGAACTACGCGAAGCTGAAACGTACTGGATAAGAATAACTCAGCAAATTGCATTTTCTGAAGAAATCGAAGACCTACAGAAATCTAACTCAGTTGACACAGGTTCATCAATTTACAAATTAACGCCATTTTTGGATGAATCGGGAATTCTGAGGATTAAAAGTCGCCTACAAGAGTCCGAATTATCATACAATACTGTCAACCCTATCGTTCTACCTAAGAAGTCATCTTTTGTAGAAAAATTAATTTGGGAAACTCATAATCGTTGCTTCCATAGTGGAGTGAATTTAACGCGTTCCGAAATTAGAAAACGATTTTGGATAATCAGTGGACGACAGAAAATCAAGTCTTTAATAAGCAAATGTGTCATTTGTAAGAAGTTGCGATGTAAGCCCGGTCAAGAATCATTTGCACCACTACCGAAAATTAGAAGTCTAATGTCCAATCCTTTTAATGATACTGGTGTAGATTTTGCCGGACCCTTATATGTCTTTAACGAACATAACGAAAAACGTAAATGTTATTTAATGCTTTTAACCTGTGCATCAACTCGTGCCGTACATTTGGAGTTGGTGCTGGATTTATCGACAGAAAGCTGTGTCAGAGCTCTAAGAAGATTCGTGGCAAGGAGAGGAGTACCCAGTTCCTTCTATTCTGATAACGCCAAAACCTTCAAGAGAACATCGTTAGAACTAAGCAAGCTTTATGAATTACTAACGACCCAAGAAATAGCCGACTTTACCGTTAATCGTCGAATTACTTGGAAATTCATTGTTGAGCGCGCTGCATGGTGGGGAGGTTTTTGGGAGCGAATGATAAAAACTGTCAAAGATTGCCTAAAATTTGCTCTTGGAAAAGCATCTGTCACTGCTGATGAACTTCAAACGGTTTTTACAGAAATAGAGGCCACTGTTAACGCCCGACCTCTGACCTATATTGATAACGATAAAGATAATTTGGTCATTCTCTCACCATCTAGTTTTTTATTAAACGATAATCGACAATGTACTTTACCCAACCCTGATTTCAAATTGCATAGAGACACAATTTTAATGAAATGGAAAGAACGACAGCAAATATTATTAAAATTCAAGAAGAGATGGACTAACGAGTATTTGCAGCAGCTACGTAACGCACATGAAAACAGCTGGTCGTCATCAACAAAAACGTTCAAGGTCAACGACATCGTCCTACTGCATGATCAGGGTGCTTCACGTCTGACCTGGAAAATGGTTCGAATTACACGAGTATTTCCTGGCAGAGATGGTAAAATTCGTGCATGCGAAATTCAACTTCCTAATAAAACGATCTTGAGACGACCAATTCAACTACTGTATCCTTTGGAGATTCCAATCGCCGCCCCGGAGGATGTAGATAATATACCGTAAAGTGAGCTGGAATATTTCCCTCGAATACCTACCGATGCTGCAAGTTTTACTACACCCGATGCGGGAGGTCCAACGACGTTGCTTGCAGGAAGATTTTCACCCGGACCAGTACCTACCTACCGTTCATGAGTAGTACAGTAGCCGAGCGTCGAGCAGGATCAGTTCCCTAACGCTAACGAAATTCACCGGGACTGTGAAATGTGATAATCGACGAGCGAAGGACAAAACATACCTAACGAATTATGTTCTGTTCTTATTATTATTAACGTGTATTATTACAATAAATTACTATTCAAACTAACGATTAACGGTTATAAATCTAACGACATTTATTAACGACAATTATTTATAGTGTGCAACAACCCTTTCTCTGATCTGAGATATTGCATCGACCACCCTCCTGGATTTTCTTGCTTGACGCACTGCGTCGGTAGGATCAATCCAACCTCTCTCGGATGGAGCATTTATTCTCCGGTGGTATCACATTCGACCGCAACCTTTATTGATCTCAGATTTTGCTTCGATCACCCTCCTAGATCTCCTTGGTTACATAATTTCCCTTAAATTAATTAACTCATTCATTTCAATTTCCTGGATAGGGGAATGGAATGAGTCCGGCATTTATTGAATTTCCTTTCGTTATTTTTATATTATATTTTGGGGGTCTGTAAACTTATTCATCGCTCCGAGTTAAACGACCCATAACAGAATATATTAGGCCACAGATCGACGTTTCAGATAATTGGTGTAATATTGGGGGAAATAAACTGTAAATGTGAGTTTTCTGTGCATTTCCCCCCTCTAATAAACATAATGTCATAAAGGCAATAAAGTCATGTTCTAATAAAACACGACGACATGCCTACTTAAGTCGGTTTGCGTCGGGAGATTCCACCTTAGACCCTAGAACCGAATTAGGTACAACGAAGATTTTAGGACACTGCATGCGCTGCCCTCAGGTCTTTGGGCACCTTCGACATTGTAAATAATCATTCTAGACCATCGTAAGGGTTTTCACGCAACAACTCTTTCTATACTATTCTTAAAGAAGGAGGCAAAAAGAGGTTTCAGGAGATCTAACAGGGGGCTAGAATTTAAAAAAAATTAGTCAAGGGGTACTAGCGACTCCAATCAACCCGAAAGTGGCAGTAAAATATTTTAAAAAAACATCTAATGATCAAAATGAAGTGGTAAGAACAATCTCCTACCAGATGAACTGGTTGCAAACTGTTTGGAAACGCTTTGAACAATCCACAATTGGATGATATCTTTGTAGCGAAATTGTGAAACATTTGTTATCAACATTTGAGTCAATCATTCAAGCCTGTTTGAACTTGACTGAACTTCATCTGTTGGTTATAGCGCAGCTAAGAATTTCAATTAGAAATCGTGCCAAGTCGATTTTGGTACATGGATGCATTCCAAGACGTATCACTCCGTAATGCAGACATGCAGACATACACAAACCTGGAAGTTGGAGGACTTCGAGAATACCTTTGCTGCTTGTTTCATGTAAAATTTTGAGAAAATCTAGTGTCGAGGTAACCCCATAAAGTTTTCCCCAAATTCTGTGAAGTAGTCAATTTTTGATCTTACTTTTTCTTTGAGAAGCATATTTTTTTAAATTGTGGACAGGCAATCCAAAAACGGAAAACAACTGAAGAACTCAAAAACTCTGCTACATCAACTGATGCCAAATAAATATTATTCTTATTATTTTTATTATTATTTATTAGTTTATAGGAGTACTTAATATCCAGCTAGTTTTCACAAATTTATTAAAACATGACTTTACTGGATCTCACTTGCGTAAGAAAACCATATTAAGAGGATATCTGTCCAAGAAAAACCTGTGAGGTTACTTATATGGATTCTATAATAGAGGCAGTGGATATTAGAGTCTGTCCTTATTCAAGAATTCAGTCAATGCTGTGTATGTTATCTCGGGTTTGACACCTCTTTCTGAATTTTTCACATCCTTTTTGCCAGCACAATAGAATCCATTTAGAGTTATTCCAGGGAACGATCCCAATATCGCCAGTGCCAGTCTTCTTTAACGCTTACGTCTGCAAGAAAGGCCACTATTTCTTAGCATTTCATCTAATAAAACTCATTCAATAACTGGACTAATGTAGAAAATTACAACGCGATATTATTTTTTATTGTACAGTCAACCTGATGTAAAAAAATTTGCAAATACCTACCAAATTTTTTGTAACAGTTCATTTTTTCCCATGAGAAGGAATAGGTACTCCTCTATCTAATTATTTCTAACATTATGAGATTAAAAACACTCCATTGTAAAGAAGTGCTATTGTTTTATGACCCGACATAAAACAATAGCTTTTCTTTATTGGTTAATTCAGGAAATCTCTCACATTTTCCAGAACTGCATGAATCTACCGGCATAAAATCTTCATGCAATGTTCCACAAAATATTATTATTCGAAAACATGGTTAAATGGCACTTTCTTCTAGCCTTCAATTATCTATCTAGTTGAAAAATTTCGACTTCATATCTACCATGTCAAAGATAATATTGCATAGAGTTTTATCACAAGAATTATGTGAAATAATATTGATACAAATTAGAAATAAGACAGTCTCAATCAAGAAAAAGGAAAATATTATGATTCTGCTATTTTGGTAGTAACAAAGTTAAAAAGTCAAAAAAGTTTTTCATTGATAATTTAGTTGCTTCTTGAGAGATATTAAGTTTAAATTTTGCACACTTGTAGGTACTTCTATCTTATTCCGAGGCACTTTTTGCGAAATTTTGTTCAAAAAGAATCCAAGAAAACTGGGGTAATAGAGCACAATCACCCTTTTACTGTTTCCTGCGCACGCCTCTGGTTTAAAGTTACTGTTTTTTAGATCAAGCGTTCATTTATATTATTTTCCTCACTCTTATAAGATTTTGTTTTAGGACTTGGTTTATGAGATGTTGCAACCTGACCATGGTATATCATAAAATAAAATAATTGCAGTAGGTCAATGAGTAGAACCGGTTTCGGGTCCCATCCTCAGGACAATTGTCAGTTTTACAAGAATCGCGATATGGAGGTAAAATGGAGTACACAGAATCTTTTTCTGTGGTGTGAAAAAAAATCAAGAAACTACACTCCGCCTTACAGCCACAAAGGTTGCTGAAACAGAAAAAATGCACACCAAAGTTGTAGATATTCTTAAAAGGAATAACTTTCTAGCTTACGATTTTCCTCTCGTAAAGTGAAATTATCATGCACCTCTGAAAAATGAACTTAACAGTTTTAACAAATTTCGACCCCTTTTATGGGGGTAAATTTCACGTCCTACTAGATAGAACTTAAAATCCTCTACACCTTTCCATATGAACTTTTTTATAGGGTTTAGACGCTAAATCGCTTCGCAAAAACAACCCGCCTCCTCAAAATGCTCCAGAATGGGGGTGCTGAAAAATTGGCTCCGGGCTCCTCTAAGGGTCCCATAACGAAATGTTACCTACATAACTTCCTTGAACTAATATAGTTATTTGTAATTTATTTCAAAGAAATCACTCGAAGCGCTGATAAAATAAATGACAAAAGCTCAGATTCCCGAAGAGACTCATTTCCGCAGTACGTATATATAGTGCTCATTGTGTAGCCTTTGTTCTCCTAACGACCACTCCTGTATTGTTATAGTGTCAATAGAGTATCGCATGACCGAATCCTAGTAAAATACATTTTAGAAACCTGGATTTCAAGGAAATCCTTACAGATGCAGAAAGTCTTAGCAAGGTGCTAATAGCCGTGGCTCTGAAAATTCACTTGAGCATGAGCATACATGGTTCGAACTTTTGAACTTTATCCAATTAATTACGAAGTTGCGAGGTGATTTTAATTATCTCTGAAGTAGTACCTGAAGCATTCTGAACGGATTGGGCAAATTTTGCCTAGAACAACTCAACTAAAATATGTTCACCTCAAATCGTCAACAAACTTTCAAGACGCTTTTAACACGAAGTTGGTTTTACACCAGTAGGTAATAAAATAACACCTACTAGTAGGTACTATTTATGTTTTCAACCCTTACTTTGTAGAATCTCTGCATACTGATGGATGATTAATAAAACACTAAAATGTTTTATTGTTTAATAAAAATGTTTAGAATTTTTACAACATTAGTGTTTTATTAATCATCCATCAACCTACTAGTACATAAACAGCTTCACATTTCACGAGTAAACGATCTAACAGTAATTAACAGTAATGACTTATTACAAACTAGTAGAAGAAAAAGTAATTTTTAATCACGTACCTACTTGATGTTCTTATAGTACAATAATTATTTAGTTTTACCAGGTCACGAAAGTTTAAACCTAGCCACACGAAATCTATAGCTGCTTCGCCTAAACTCTTCAAATAGAGTGTTTCTCTTTTGGTTTTCGTCTTTTGTCAATTTTGTTTCCAAATTTGTCAAATGATTTTCCCATTTATCAAACGTCAGTGCTATTTTTCAAATCAAATTCCTCTTTTCTCAAATAAGATTCCTTTTATACGAAATTTTTCCCAATGTTTATAATAGAAATTACCGTGCTTATATGTATGTATATGCTTGAGATTTTGCTGAAAAGCACTGAGCTGTAGATAATAATTTAACTTACATAATTGGAAATAACCCTTATGCAATTTGCAGAACTCGTGTCTCATACATTATATTTAATTGGAACTTTATATGACCGCTGGAAGGTTTCAATGGAATAAACTTCGTTCTCATATTAACAGGTAGCAGCACATAAAACAAACTAAAATTACCTCGTTGTTATAAGCTTCAGCTTTCCCAAGTATATACCCACCTACTAGTATCTGAGCTTTTGTGCAACCGGGCAAAAGCCGTATAAAAAGCTGTAAATTTAATTTTGGCACGAAGTTCAATTAGTCACCGTGTACTGAGCCTTAATTAAATATGCGAATTGCAATGCATTTCTATGGTAAAATTTTTCAATGGGATTGTTTGTAACGATACCAACAACTAGATGGAAACTCATTGAAATAGAGCCTAACAATTTCCCTTATAGCTGACAAAATTTCAGTATTCAGCAAAATCGTACTGAGCGATTTGCCTATTATAGAGACTGAGTATTCGCACGATATTTATGTTACTTTTTTAGATTACCGATTACTTGTTTACTGATTGCAAACTTTGATCGTGCTTTGAATTGTAAGACAAAAGAAGTATGCGCAATGAATTCGTCGGCTCTTAAATTTATTGTCCATAATAGTTCATTAATTAAAGCTCTGTTGGTATATTAATAAACGTAAGTATACCCACACTCTAAGTTTAAATATAATAATACCGACTTTATTCAAATGAACTGTTACATTAAAAAACCCAAAAAAAACATATCAAACAATATAATATTTGTCACATTACATGGCGGAATCTAGCTATCTGTAGCTATTCTATTCAACCATATAAAGCGAACCATAATGGAAACAAAAAGGCGAACATTAGATATAATATAATCCAAAATTATGTCTGTTATAACAACTATAACAGTCCCTCACGTCATTCGTTAGCATGCAAGCTAACAATTTTGTTTAATAGAAACTAACATACTCATAATAGATGTTGAATTAAAAATAAACAAGGAAATGTCGAGGAGAAAGAGAAAGAAAAAGAAAAAGAAAATTCCTAGAGAAGAAGTTGTTATAAGATTATATGGTAGTATTTGAACTCTATATTAGCATGTTATGGTATAGCTTAATTATTATTAATGAAGCTCGTTTCATGAAATGAGGCCTCAAACAACTATCAGTATTGAAGACTGAATGTCTCGCACATCTTGTCACCATGAGTATGATAAATCAATAATGATAATTACATCTTGGTAGGTTTCCGTTCCTTTGATTTACTTCTATAAAAGCCGCTACGTGATATTGACAAATAAAGAGGTTTTCTTTGTGTTTGGCAAAGAAAATCTATAGAAACGAGGGTGGTACACTTCATAGACATCATCTACAATTACCTGCTGCTTTAGCAGTGAGTGACAGAAGAGCTTTTCACTGTTTGCGCTTTTACTGCCAACAATCGAATTCTACTCGAGACACGGAACTGTTCTTCAAAGGCACAGGATCTGTAACTAAGCTTATCAGAAACTTCGACTCTTACGAACAACTCGCATTAAACCCAGAATAAGTCTATTTATCATGACATGATTTTCAATGCTTAGTTTGTTTATAATAAGTGATATAATAAATATATAGTTTTTTAAATGATGATTTTGAATGACATTTTATTAACAGCCTAATTTTTTTTTAATATTCAGAACTAGCCAGTAAAATTATATTAATGCAACTACATGTTTTGAGATCTTGCAGTCTTTAATATTTTCAAAAGCAATTTCAAAATAATAACTTTTTTCGTTTTGAAGTTCAATATTCTTCAATCGTTCTGCAAAATGGCAAAAATGTTTATATTCAAGGCCACGATCTTTCCTAAAAAAACATTTTACATTTTTTTTACCAAAATCTAAAGGAGAAAACTTCATATCTCAAGCGGATAAAAGCTATATAAAAAACAGGATGACACTATCAAGTTGGCGATTTTCAACAGTAGAGGTCGATCTTTAGTTTTTTCACATAAAGCATAGAAATCTTATGCAAGGTAAGATCTGGCCAGGCCTCTAAAGATGACTTTAATTAATAAAGATTAATTAATTGAAATTGTCAAGGAGATCCAACGGCTGCAGATATATTAATTTTAAGTAAGTAAATGACGTCATGTTGGATTTAATTTAAAGTTAACAGAAATAAGAGTGAGAAACAGTTCAGACATTAAATATGAAGAATATCTGTATAAAAAAATGTTAATAGAACCTGTTTTGTTTTTTTTTATTCTACAAAACAATGACTGAAAAATTAATTTATTCGTTACATATGATTCACCCTATACCTATATGAAAAGTAGTGACATTCAACATATCCCATTCAGGTTATTGGTCACTTTTATTGCAACCATAAATAAATCATTCTACACCTGTGAAGTCCATATTTTATGCATTTTATTCAATTTCTTGTAACTAGTTTTTTGATATTCCTTTTCGGCGATTTTGATTTTATTAATCGATTTCTACCAATGTATTGAAGAAAAATCAAAATTTTTGTGACTACTTTACCACCAAATTACAGTTTCGAGGATGGACGTAGTGACGGACCTACCTGTACAAGTAATGAAGTATTTATGTATTTCAGCATGTTGCAAAATTCAACCTTTCTTTCAGGGGTTGTATGGGAGAAGATACATTGCACGGGAAAGATATTTATGTTTTTAGTGGAATTTACTTGAAGCTTTCGCAAAAATACCCTCCGATGCAAATGAAACACGTATTCAAGCATTTCCCGACGTTTAACCCCGAAGGGATTGCAAGGAGGTGGATACGTTTGCTTTGTTAAAACTGAACACAATTTATACAGCTTGAGTACCTACCCCTACCATACATTGCATTCTAGACATTAACAACAGCGTGTTACTTGGAAAGCATGGATTGGCTGCTTGTTTATTATATCATGTTCATTAATGTAATGTAATTATTATTATTGAAGTACCCTTCGAGGCACAAACTCCCAAGTAATCAAAATTGTCTCAGTGTTAGTAGTATATAGATAGATACAGAGATGTGCTACATAATAATAATGAGAATTCATGTGGAATCTAAAACATACGAAATAATAAAACACAAGAAAACAATATACTTATCTACCATATTTATTTATTTATATAATAATTTATTAACATTAATTCCTGTACTTAGGTAGGTACCTACATTATATACAGGGTTATTCACGGTATACGCCACGGAAGATTATGGCCGTGTCTCTGGATTTTAGGATCTTTTTATTTTTGGAGTGGATAGAGATCCGGCAGAGGTACGTTTTAAAATTATATTCATAATATACAGGGTGTCCCAAAAGCATGAAACATATCAAAGTTATGTTTTTTTAAATGGAATGCTCCTATGTTATTGCATTTTTAGATAGTCTGAGAAGAAAAAATAAGATTGGTTTTTACAGTTGGTGTTTAAATTCAGAAGTTTTTGAGTTATAAACAAGTGAAAATCGTTATTTTTCAAGTTCAATGCCCTGTACAACGAAAACGGCTAAAGATAGAGAAAAACAGCTTACATGGCCCTATTTTAACATTTCATGTACTATCCTATGATGTAGATGAAATGTTTATACAGAGTGATAAAAAATTTGAAAAATTCTGAGATTTCTCCACGAGTCGCCAAATAAAAAAATCAAAGAAAGTACAAATGTTTCTACACCATAGGATAGTACATGAAAAGTTAAAATAGGGACATGTAAGCCGTTTTTCTCTATCTTGAACCGTTTTCGTTGTACAGGGCCTTGAACTTGAAAAATGACGATTTTCACTTGTTTATAACTCAAAAACTTTTGAATTTAAACACCAACTGTAAAAACCAATCTTATTTTCTCTTCTCAGTCAATCTAAAAATGCAATAACAGAGGAGCATTCCATTTAAAAAAACATAACTTTGATATGTTTCATGCTTTTGGGACAACCTGTACATTATGAATATAATTTTAAAACGTACCTCTGTCGGATCTCTATCCACTCCAAAAATAAAAAGATCCTAAAATCCAGAGACACGGCCATAATCTTTCGTGGCGTATACCGTGAATAACCCTGTATATTTGTTAATTAGGCGAATTCTAATTATTATCCTATTCCAACAATTTTAATTTATGCAGAAGCTTATTGTGCAAGTTTATCGTAAATATTTTAAAGAGTTGAGCAAAGAAGTTGGATGAGTTATTTCGTCCCGAATTTTTATTTGCGCAAATGACGCATAATATGCTAATAGAATATGCTATAAATGCAAAGATGAACGTTGAATCTTCTGTTGTAATTTCAAATGGCTAATCTGATTGCTGAATATGGGGATTATAAATGAATTGTCTATGTAATGCTGTTCCATACTGGAAGTTATGATCATTGATTATAAACGAATTAGGGCTAAATGTAGCAGCGGTAGAAAGTTCGATGATGACATTTATTGTAACGAGATTTGGAGTCATCGTTTGCCGGCTAACTCGAATCGATATCGGATTATGGAATTCTGTGAACGTTCGCTATAACGGACCTTGAGTCAGATCCATACCTGAAAGAGTATAACAAAAATCCATTCAATTCCGTGATATTATTATCTTAGTTCGTGGAATGTTTTTTTTATGTAACAATTTGTATTCTAATGACACTTTTTCAGAAGTAATATTCAGACAGAATAGTTCTAACAGTAATAATAATTATTATTGTTAGTTTAGGTTCTACAAAATTATTGCAAATTAGAAGATCCTGAAGACGTTTTTTTCATGTAAGTGCTTCAACACTAACTTTACAATGAAGCATATATTCTGAATCTATAGTTCAGTTAGTTCTAATAGCATTCTTATCACATATAATAGAGAGTAGGATAAACCGGAAAAGTTGGGGAGAATTTGACACATCTTAATCTTAAAAAATCTAAAATTGACATGTTTCGACGTTTTTAAGTATGCACAATAATAATTATTGAAATGCTGAATTTATGCCATCTGGCTTAACTGGTTTTTGCAAACAGCATCTTTGACGACAACATTAATAAAAAAACTTGCGATAAGTCCTAAATTGATCTCTTTCAGATTAATCGATCTGAAATTGAATTGAAATATGGAACAGCTAGACTAACAGCAGCTTCAAAAAAAGCATCTAACCTCCACTAAAACTACGCAGTAAGTCTTATTAGTGAGTTCAGATTTCCGTTAGCACGTACACGGGTTCCTTCTCCACTGGGAATCAAGTTCGATTTCGGTCAGCTGGAGGCAACAACACCTATCTGATTGTGATCCTACTGGATTCCCCGAAAGTAATTATTTCCTGAGGATGCTCACGACGTGAAAACTGCTTCAATTTGAGAGATGTTCGTCTTTACGTGACGTGAGTGAAATTACGTTGGTGACCAGCGGAATATTAAGATAAGCGTTAAATGTATCTGATTCTGTTTTTATAGGTTCCTGTCCGATTCCTTATCAATTCCGGATTTCTCGATACATCTACGATTGCCAATATTCGATACATTGACGACCTTCTTTTTCTTGAGTACATTTATTCCTATTTTTGGTCTTTAATTTTTGACACTTCGCGGGACATCAATATTAATTTGGAATTAAATTTCTTTCAGTATTCGGTCCATGAAAACGAGTCTGCCATGAGTAGTTTTAATGACTTATAAACAAATACACATAATAGCAATTCTCCAAGTTCAAAGCAGTTAAAAACGGCTAAAGATGTATATGAAAACAGCGTGCGTGTCCGTGTATTAAGTGTTCATAAGGTATCCTACTAAATGAAGGAAATGTTTATACAGGTGACCCAGAGAGGCTATTATACCTCTCTGAGCAAAAATTCTTAACAACTTTATCTAAACAGTCATCGTGTTTAAATTCATAGACCTTATTAGGTCAGTTGCAATTTCGCAATTACGATATCACCTTATGCGTGCATCGCACATACCAAAAACGATAATCTGGAATTAAAAGGAAAAGAGACACGTTAATTTACGGATATCGTAGGCCAAAAGAAAAAAGAAAGAACATAAAGGTTCCTGATTAGACAAAAGCAGAGCAGCCTAGGGACGCGCGACGGAGATGAGGAAGCGTCAGGTTGAGGAAATATGAGGCTGGGCTGTCAACAAGCGCGGATACGCGGACGAACGACGCCAAGCCTCAACTGTATATTATCTGAACTTTTATCTATTACCTTTATCTTACCTGTTATCTCCATAACTAGAAGTTTAATAGCTTCTACAAAATTATCTCAACCACATTTGAGCACGAGACCGAAGGTGCCAACGAGTGTTTATCTCCGTTGGTCTAACTTTTTTTCTCACGGCAACACCCACAACATGTTCAGATTTTATGATAAAATTGAATGAAAACTGTTTTTACACTTGAACTTTTTATGAGTACTTCATGAGTCATAATATAAATAAATAAGAATTGCGATTTATCCTTTTCTAAGTAGCTTAGATTTTTTTTAAATTGGCTCAAGAGACCGGAAAACGGCTTATATGTACCTACCTTGAGTTTTCATGTGGTATTTCCTATTGTGTGGATGAAATGTGAATTGTGTGGAAAAAGTTTTTTTTTTGACAGAATTGTACAATATAAAATAGTACAATAGTAAATAATATGTGAATCAAAGAAGATGAAGTTATATTTTTTAATATATTTTACTCGACATACCGATAAAGACATTTCCTCGTTTCAACAAAAAAAATCTTTTTATATTTATTGCTCCCGTGAAACGCTCTTGACTATATTCAAATCTCTCTCTATAATAAATTACTTTAGGTATCTCTGAAATTTCATTCCATTCTACATCCTCGTTCACCATGAATTTTGATTATCACTTTTTGCGAAACAAGAGAATGAATTGGAAGCTTTGATATATTGACATTATCTGAATGGAACCAATCGAATCTACGACCCTAAAAAATATATGTCGTACAGTTTCTGAATCCTAAAAGAATGTGCTATCGTTTGTCTTCCTTAATAGAAAACCGTTCAAATTTTCAAAGACCATTGCACAATTTGTCACGAAGATAAACGTTATTATATAAAAGAAGATTTTATGTCCTAATGACCTACTTTCGTCATGTCGGACTTTGGATTTTGCGACAATATTTTGTCGCAAATCAAATTCATTCGGGCAGTGTGAGAACACCAATGTAGGTATGTCCCAAGATTTGTTTAAAAGGGATTTCCCCGTTATTTCAAAACAGAAATAGTTAAATTTGTCATTGACAAGCGTAAACAAGCGATTTAAAAAAAAATCTAGCCTTACTTACATAAAGAAAGATAATATGATAGAGTAGTCGATTACGCGTTAAACTCTAAGTAACCTGCGACGGTGGCGACACCCTGGGCTACCGGAGATATCATTGGTAAGCGCGGGACATTCAAATTTAAATTTATACTTAATTATTATTATTATTTGAAAAATTATTTTTACAGTTGAAGTGCCGCCACTTCAACAAATAAACTTCGAGGCATCAATATAAAACTTCTTTAATCTTAATAGGTAAACAACAGAAGTAAATATATCATTCACTTACTCCCAGATGTAGTCAAAGTTGAAAATTTTGACCATACAAAATAAAAAGCAAAAATTGCAACAATCTTATACAGGGTGCACCATGTATCCTTCTCTATATTAGTATATATAAGATTTTTGAAATAAAAATTAAATTTATTAATAATTGAATTTTTAGATTTTGACTTGTAAATGTCATACTTTTATATTTTCATTTTACTAAAATAATTTTTATTGTATCTATTTTATTAATTAAATATGTGATCAAGGGATTAATCAATCCCGAAACGTCAACTATTTATTAATAATTACAAAAGTAAGCCTGAGAGAACCTAAAAACCAATACAAGAATAATAATATAATTCTTCTCTATATTGCTATCTCCTGAACGCTAAGAGATACAGGGTCGGTTAAATTAGAGAAAAGATGCGCAATTTTGTGGCCATCTCGAATTCGTCAAAACATGCAAGATATCTGTGACCGTTCCTGAAATATCCTGAAAAAACTGAAAAATCGAGATTTCTTATTTTCCTCATATCTTTTTTATTATTGGAAATTAATAAATAATTTTTTGTAGGCTTACATAAGCCGTTAAGAGTTATCCATCTGACATCTCAAAAATTTTCAAGGCCTACTAGATCCAAGAGTTTTCACAGTCAACTTTCGTTTTTCTTACGGCCGCCATATTATTTTTTCATGTCGTTCGATATGAAAAAAATAATGGAAACCAAAAATTAATAAACTTCAAAAAATTTTTTTTTAAATTTTTATTCTTAATTTTTCAAAGAAAAACCTAATAAAAAATCGTCGAAAAACGTCAACATTTGTAAAATACGCCGAAATAGTGCTTGCCTATGGTTTTTTAATTTGTCTATGAAATTCGGTCTAAAAATATGTCTTTTTTGTAAAGAAAAAAGAAGAATAAACATTTTTTTAATTTATTTTTTGAAGTTTAACAATTTTTTGTTTTTATGATTTTTTTTTATACCGAACAACATAAAAAATCACTATGGTGGCCATAAGAAAAACGAAAGTTGACTATGAAAATTCTGGGATCTAGTCGGCTTTGAAAATTTTTGAAATGTCAGATGGGTAGCTCTTGCCGACTTATGTAAGCCTACAAAAAATTATTCATTAATCTCCAATAATAAAAAAGATATGGAAAAAATAAGAAATCTTGATTTTTCAGTTTTTTCAGGATATTTCAGGAACGGACACAGATATTTTGTATGTCTCGACGGAATCGAGATGGCCACAAAATTGCGTTCCTTTGGACTTGTTTAACCGACCCTGTATCCGTTAACGTAAGGAGATAGCAATATAGAGAAGGATACATGGTGCACCCTGTATATGTATTTCCAAATTTAGGCACTTCATAATTATTATTAACCGCACAGCTTGAAGAAAAATAACGAATACAAGTGGTTGAAATGAAATTAACGAATTCTCGTTAGCCGAATTTCATGTTGTGAATATAACAAAATTATTTGGTTTTAATGACGGTTGGTTTTATATCAACAATACAATTAAAATTGTTATTCACAGCATTTACCACTGATTTAATTACGCATTAAATTCGGCAAACGAAAAGCAAATCCAGGATTAATTCTGCTTGATTTGTATATTATTGATAAATTCCGCGCTCCACCTAAAATATTACACCTTCAAATGAATTCTTAATTATTACAGCAACGTTAACAGGATAACGACAGACAATTAACACTAGTAGGTTTGTCAAGAGCATGTATAATACTTCAAGGATTATTATTATGATATGGTTTTACGTGCGATTTTAGTTTTCCCTTTTAATTAGTTTTACTTAAATACGAGAGGAGTAATCCTCTTACATGTTGTTAAACGTTTTGTAGGTTCATACAGCTTAATTTTCAATTTCTGTTTTACCCTGAGATTAAATATGAAGTCTTGGATTCAAGTGTTGAACAAGATATAATATCTGGTAAGTAATTAAATTATTCAGCAACTTAATAAACTGCTAGTTCCTAAGTTATTTAATTATGTGCATAAAAGTCGATTGAAATTTGTTAAGTGTGTTCGGCGGGGAGAGCAGTGTATACACATGATCGCCTTTGCAAACTTCCAAGCCTGATATTTGCTGAATTATTTGATATGGCATAATATTATATTAATTCAATTATCTCTGTCATAAAATAATGTAGTATTAATCTCTTGAGGGAATGGAAGTGTATATAATATAATATATACACATAATAATGATTCAAATCGCAGATAAAACATGAAATGTGAGCATGAATTTTCATAATAATTATAAGATTTTTCAAGAAAAAGTTGATAATAATAGATATCAGAGATATAAGATCATCATTCAGTTCAGCGAAATCGCACAGTAAGAAAAGGCTAAATTCCCGTCTTACTTGCAGGCATACTTGCACTACAAGACAGAGCAACAGGAGTTTACCAGTCCTGATAGAAACAGAAAAAATATATCCTTGTGATAAGCAGATAGGACTGGCAGGATCGCTGTGTTGTATTCTCGGAGAAAGGGAAAGGATCGCCAGGTGCTAACAAGGAGGAATAAAGGGTTCCAAACACAGTTGAAAAATAACATTTTGGTCATGATTTCAATCGATTGTTTCTACATCTTAACTGATTGCTTTTCCTTTATACTCGTACTACCAACCGGTCAGTGTCATGTTGATACTCACGGTTTATGCTGATAAGATTTCTTTTAAATATATGACCATAATATGACATTAACGTGACATGACGTTAACTGTTTCAGTAATATGTACTTGTAAGCTTACTTTAAAATAAAATAGATAATGAAAATAGAAAATTTAAATAAAATTAAAGGGTCTCTTGAGTGGGAGTATTAGAGTCGAGGGAACTTCTTCTTCAAAGGCTGTCGTTGAGTCTTAAGAAGTGAATGAAGTTGCAGGATTATTTTTGAGAACAAGCTTTTGATGACTCCGATTAAAAAGAAAGATTCATTAAATTTAAAGTCAAATATCTTTTCTCGGAGGATTATAACATACGGGTTAAAAATATGGTAATTGTTTACATCCGCGGCTCCTAAGTTTCATCATTTTTTTCGGGACCGAGGAGCGAAATAGGGGTGCTGGGTGGGTAAGAAAGTAAAAACAGCCATGGCAAACTAATATTAAGGTCACAACTAAGGCCTCTTTGGCACTACGGTCGAATTTCTATTTTTTTTTTCACTTTCAGGGCAAGGAAAATCTTCGAAAATAACAGTACCACGATTTTTATTTTGAATTTTGCATTTATTTTGAATTTATAATCCGAAAATCATTGCATCAATCCCTGTGCGGACTGAACACGTAATGAAAGCGGATATATTGCTCAGTCCGCCTCTGTGAACCTCTAACACAGAATAGAAAATGCTTGGCAATTATGGTGAAGTGGTTTTATCCGGAATCGCGGCATCTAATCGGTGCCTCTTGTCAGGACCGCACTCCCTCCGCACTCTCAAAACCATTTTTTTACACCGTTTTGTGGCTTTCCCTTTCATTTGCCCAGCAAATGAATACCTTCCTGGTGTTACTATAGGTATGTTCTCCACCCCTATATAAGTTCCATAGTGAAACTGTAGGAGCCGCAGATGTAAATAATGACCAAAAATATAAATAATTTAAAATCACGCCCACCCCTAGCGATGGACCGAGAGTGGTGGCTTGGGGCTTAAACTACGTCACTTTTAAAACTAAACAACTTCTGTCTGAAACATTTTTCACGAAAATCTACCCTTCTGGCAATATTGGATCGTTGCCGGACTTTTGCCCCACCCCGTGTGACGTCTAATATTAAATAAAAGTAATAAAACCGAGCTTCAGTTCAAATTCATCGTAAGTTCTATTCTATGACCGAATTATGCAGACTGGAAATGTCTGCATTGGCTTTGTTGCAACTATATTGTTAGTTGTTTAGTCTATGATGCTAACGAAGTGATCAGATGCTTTAGATATTCCACGTTTAATTAATATCTCCACAAGATGTACCTACCTACCGATTAATTATTGTGCTGCTCCAAATATGCTGACGTCCATGATATTCAAGATTTCACAGCAAATGCGATTAGCTCTATAAACTTTGATTTCCTAGGAAAACATAGCGAGACTATTTTGAATACAGCGCATGCTATCGGAGATCTGGAGATTATTGCTTATGAAGATGCAAAATAAAAACCTTCCAGGAGAGCATACTATTTAGTAATAATAGTTATTGCCATCATAAAGCTATGGAGTCGTGGGATCAATAGTGGGATGAAGTCGAGGAAGAAGATGGACAAGCCACGGAGAAGAAAAATTTACTGACTTTGAAGAATATGATTGTGGTTCTGGTTGAAGACTAATTATTAGCCCGCATGAAATACATGAAATTTTCCAACTTTAAAGCCATTAACAAAGAAAACGGTTCAAGATATTAGAAAACGGCTTGCATGTTTCAATTTTAACTAATCATCTGATATTCTACTGTTTAGTTAAAATGTTAAAATACAGTTAAAATACAGGGTGAATTTAAGTCGTTTTCTGATATCTTGAGCACCATGGGGAGTCATGAGATGTCAATGGGACCAAGAGATTCTTAGCTTTGGGCGATAGCAACCAAGTGATATATAATGCTGGAAAAACCCAAAAAGGCCAACGTTGTAGAGCCAGATATGGTGATGACGGAACACTATCTTACTCCATCGTCATCTCTTCGTTTACTTAGAATGAACATCGGAGCGAACATGTCTTGTCATGACCATGTTACAAGTCTGGAGAATAGTGATTCTCAAAAACTTGGAACACTCTTCGTCGCGAAGAAATTTTATGCACCTCAACAACTTCTCCTCTTATACAAGGCTCCAAGGCCCGAAGGATCCTTGGAGTACTGCTCACATGTTTGGGGCTGGGATCCTAAACATACGCTGAGATTACTTGACTCCATTCGGAAAAAAGCCAACGACAGGGGGTCCAGATTTGACAAAAAATTTTGACACTCTCGAACATCGAAGAAAAGTAGCTGACCTAAGTTTAATTGATGTGTAGGCTTTCACGGCTGGCTACAATTGAAATCATAGTTGATTCCGGGCTGTTTCGCCGTGGTCCATGCGAACGTTTCGTCAACAGCTGCTCCCGTTCCTCGTGTTCACTGATAATTGACTGTCCTTCTGGAAGAGCGCTCCTATTTATAGGGTGATTATCTGGTGACGTCATACCCCCTCCACTAGCTATCTCCATTGTAGCATCGGCCGGTCTCTCCGATGATGTCATAGGTCTCTGAATTTGAGTCTTATGTAAAGCGGGATGCCAAATCCTCCGCAGTTTAATTCCTTCCTCCTGCTGTTGAAATTATTTGGATTTTGGAAATTTCAATTGCTTCACGATGTAAACGGGTGTAGTAGTGTAAAGTAGTGAACAGGACTTCCGTCTTTTCAAAGCATATCGCGTGATCGTCCTGAAGCAAGGCGTGCTCCACGAACGCTGATTTGTCTGTCTGGCCCAGGCGACAGTTTCTCTTGTGTTCGATCAAGCGGGCGTTGACTGCGTTTGATATTTCTGATGGATACAGCACCACAAGAGCACAATATTTTATAAACTCCAGCAGAAGAAAATGGATCAATGGGATTTTTAGCCTAGCGGATAATCGCGCATGTTGTGTAGGTTTGAAGATGGTTTTGACGCCGTGGTGCTGCAAGAGTTTACCAATTCGATCGATGACATTCTTGAGGTAAAGGAAAAATGCAGCCCCCAAAACTCTCGGTGATTGTTCGCTGGGTGACGTGGGATGTTGGGTTCTGGGTCGCAACGCTCTCCTGATTTCTTGAGCGGTGTAACTATTCGCCTGCAGAGCATCATCTAGGTGATCTTAGCGATTCTTTTTTGGAGGTGATAGGTCTGAGAAATTTGGGATGCACGATTCACCACGGTTTTAATTACTGCTCGTTTTTGACCTATAGGAGATTCGTGTTTTGGGACAAACCTCGTATAAGTACGATTGTAAAAATCTATGATACTCGTAATAAATAACTATATCATTTTGGGTTTCAGACCAAGTATATACAACTTTTTATGAAGAATAACTAATTTTCTTGGAATGGATAATAAAAAAAAATTTTCCCTACAAATCCAACTTCCATAGACACAGTGTATATGGTTTGTTCTATATAAAATAAACAAAGGGGGCGTCTTATTTCGCCATTTTTAAATGTGCCGCTTGATAATATTTAGTTTTGACTCGTTATTATGTATGTTGCCTAAACTCCAAATTTCATATTCCTAGATCAACTAGAAGTTAAAGTTTTTCTAATGAGAATTTTAACAGAATCACCCTGTATACCTACCTGGAATTTATCTACATTCGAAGTCTATTTGGTGTAAAACTGTTTGAGGAAAATCTTGCCATTCTGAATTTCATCGCGACTAGCCTAATGAAATATTTATCTGCCTCTTCGGGAGGGTGTTTATAGCTGTTCTTGACCCGGTTTCAGAACCTTCTAGAACGCATTGACTAGCAAAAGGTAGAGATTATGCAGAAGGGTCTTTAAGAAATTATACGGCGCTCGTAGAGATAGACCTTTTTTGATCTAACTCAGCTATTCTCTTCACTAAATTCTTAAACATGCTACAGCAGTCAACGCGATAATAAATAACTAAGAACGCGCATAACAATGGAGTAAATTATTATCGTTTTCTCATAAGATTACATTTCAGAAGAGACCAATATACAGAGCTATTCAAAAACTTAGTGTTCCACAATGAGACAATTTTTATAATCATCGACGTAACTTTTTTTGTTTCAGTGATACAGACGTGTAATTTGGTATGGGTGTCTCAAGGTGCTTTGTTCCACTTTGAGCACCGGACATGTGGATGGGGGTAGAGAATCAAAGGCACCCTCAAAAAAATATATATACCAAAATTGAAGAGAATTACCTAAGTCCTCTATAACTTTGCCATTTAAATATTCCACTTACTTTCAACCGGTTGCAACATTGAAGAAACAACGCTACTTTTGATGTTACTTTTGAAGTCTTCGTATTTTTCGCTATTTATTAGTAATAAATGATGAGTTTTTAGAAAAATGCATCAAAAATGAAAAAAATCTGGGTAATTTAATTGACTACCTATTACAAATTTTTATTCCAAGTTGGAGGAACCGGGGGTGGTTTTTCCTAGAGGCGCTGGTTAACTTGGGATGTAATCAGGGAATAAATCTTGCAAATTACTTTATCTACTCCCTTATATGAAAGTTGACAATTACAAGACAACTTGCATAGCCTGAAAGGAGCCTTTGCACATACTATCTGTCCACTGAGAGTTGTCCGTTGTCATGCCACACTGATTCTGACTAAACAATTTCATTTAATTCGATTTGAATCGTACACTTATTTCTAAGTCGAACCAGAAGTGGTATCGCAGTTCGTGTCAGTGGCGTGTGTTGAGGAATAATGAATATCCTACAAATATATTATTTCGACAAGTTATTGACGAAGTAGAGCCTTGCAACTTTTTGATAACAAATACATATAATGCAAGTAAATAAGAATGATAATAATTATTGTTATCATCATAATAGAAATATCATGTCACCTACCTGCTGGTTGCCGTTTAAAAGAAAGAATAACACCTCCGTTTTCTTATTCTGCAGGTAAAATATTCCAGCAATTTAACCATAAGACCACGTACTAGGAAGTTCAATCGTTTCCCTGGCAAAACAAGGAAATAGATTTTTAGGCATTCGGGCATTTAATAAGTTACTCATAGTTTATCACACCGTACAATAACACAGGTAATTCTGCTAATTTCGTATTAAAAACGTTTCAAATCACAACAAAAACCTTATTAGTATATTTAACGCTGACACTGACACTACTGACAGTAGCGACGACAATCTTATCGTAATATCGTATCAATCTAAGCGTATCAAGATGCGAGTCGGTACTTCCGTCTCACTCTCGCTCATCTTTTTAGAATTGCTGACGATTCAAACGTATTTCTGACAATACGTCCCATTTTAACTCGATTGACTATGCAATGCAATAGAAGGAGTAAGAAACATAACGAGATGATGTATCCTTAGTTATCACAACAGACAACTCTCAGTGTACAGACTTTACCTGTTGTGTAATGAGAATCAAATTTCCTTCAATCAAATATTCAAAAAAATACAATAGTTAATGAAAAATACAAAATGAGCATACAAATTGCAAAAAACATAAAATCCAAGACAGTAGGAAGGTTCTCATAAAAATTTTTGTTGTGAAACAGTGATTCCATTCGGCCGGTAGCTCGTCGGGTTAGAGTGAAGCTACTAAGCCATAGAACAACCTCCGACTATGGGTTCGAATTCCAGTCTCGCTGTGGATGTCTTTGTTAGTCTATTCATATACAAATTATCTCATCTATATAGTTGAGACAGATGTTCCCTTCTTTTGAAAAAATAAAATAAATAATATTTTCTACACCTATCAACCGAACTGTAGAAGATTTGCACTAGGTTTGTGCGAATCCTTACCACTGTAGAGGCTAGAAACTACCAGAAAGAGGAAAAATATATCGTGGGCGATAATAAAATTGCTTAGAAGCAGGAGACCAATGATAGTTTAAAATCCAATGAATGAAACCTGTTTAAAGGGAATAGTAACGCGCCTATTATACGATCAGCTATAAATAAAATATCAGAATTGATTCCGGGTTGCTTCGCCGTGGTCCGCCATTGGGATTTGCTTCGGATGTTTCGTCTACAACTGCGGTAGACATCATCAGGGGTTACGTGTGTGCAAGCGTCGTAACTCCTTGGATCACGGCAACACATCATGGAGTCAATTATAATTAAATAATGTATTTATGCATAAATTAATAAATTAATACATATCTAAGCGTGCACGAAATCCGTTACAGTACTGCTAAATTAGAGTTGGATTGGAATTTGCCCAGCAAATATATCACTTATGCAATATCAGATATGCGGGCCGGTGACCACTAATGAATCTCCAGGTCACAGTCTGGGAGCCATCTGCAATTCCGATAGTAATTTGTTAATAATGCATTTCAACGCATCATCATTCCTTAGTACAATGGGGTCCTATTGCATTATTCAGTGGGATAGATCTCCTCGGATGACATAAATGGAATTCGCACCATTAACGAAAATTAATGACCAGGATAAGTACAAAAGAGTATTTCGGGGTATGTAAATTAAAGTGGAAGGAATTGTATGAAATTTGTAGTAAGATGACAAATCAATCCTAAAATACTTATTTTAATTGGGCAACCCCCTCATCGTTTCACAGATCATCTTGAACAATATTTAGGTATCAATGATTATCCCTGCATTCGTTTTCCATGATCAAGCTTCAACCGGGTTCGAAAGTCAACTGAGGAAATAACGCTAAATTTATGGATGTGGCTTCAGTCCGGTCACATCGCGGTTACGGAAGTCACGTAATGAAGACGGTATTTTATCCATTGATGTTGTGGATGTTAAATATTCCAACCACTGACAAATGAGGGATTCAAGAAAAACCGCTGATGGCTATAGTGGTGTTAGTTACTCTCTATCATTGGTGGTGACCTATAATTTAACTTATAATTAATTTAAATCTGCTGCGATAGATAATACAATAGATAATTATTATTATTTTAATAAAACAGTGAATTTTGGTCAGTGAGGATTGAAGACCCAAACATGATTGGTATGGGGGGTGGCTGGTGGCTCGCGGATTCAACGCATCCTCTCAGGTTAGGACTGTCCCTATCGGCTCAGCTGACCTGATAGATATAAGGGGTAGGAGATCCGATCATCACTCGGAAGGAAAATTTAGTAATTCCCCGTGATCACCTCCCGGGGCTTCAAGCACGTTTGGTTTCATAAGGTGATTTAAAGACAACAATTAACTTTTCAATAAACAGTTATTGAAACAATAAAGAATATATTACTAATTAGTATTTTCCATCCCATTTCATCTAACAATAATTATCAAATTTCATGTTTCCATAATAAAATCAAATATTTGTTTACGAGATACAAGATTTATTTAATTCATATAGAAGACGGTAAAAATAATTATGTATTGATAAGAAATCGCAAGCTTTCATAAGGATAAGAAAAGGAAAATTGAAATGACAAACAACAGAAACTAACATAAATAACAAAAAGCTTTCAAAAGGTAGGTAGGTACTTTGCTTAAATAATAAATATTAAACTCCATTGCTAACTTCGAAATAACTTTTATTATGAAACGGTATATAAAATTAAGGAACTTAATAACTTCAAGAAATCTGGTGCTGTTACAAAGTGGGTAATTAACATTTTAATCAATTACTTTTAATATCAAGAAGATACGAAGGACGAGAACGGGGAATTGAAAGCGCCAGCTTCATCACTCTAATTGTTATGAAAGTCAAATGGATTCATTGATGAAACTTTATAAATTATAATTTAGGAAGATTTATATCTTCTAAACTGTTAGTATCTTACGGCTGGATGCTATCTTATAGGTTATTAGATAACTTTTGCCAAATAGGACCTAAACACCATTACGGCTGAATGACTCTAAAGAAGCTCTTTATCAATAAGTTACTTTTGTATTTATTATAATAATTAGCTTTTGGAAATCACGCTACCCTCTGAGTGTACGTTATTATCGCTAACGTATTTCAGAATTTTTTTGTTAAAAACAACGCAATCAAAAAATCATAATTGTGAAAATGTGAAAATGTCAAAACCCAAGATGACGAGAAACCCACAAATTGATAGAGGTCGAAAACTTGGGAAACTTCATCTTTTATTATCTTCTAACCACCCAAAAATTTCAAAATTTGCTTATTCCGGAAAATTCTCAACTTGAAAGGTATTTTTGATGTCCTTATCCTATATACATGGTGTTCATTTAATCTAAAAACATTGAAAAATATAAAAAACTACGCATCGGATCAAAAAGGTGGGTTATGAAAGTTGTTCAACTGGAAGGGGCACATCCAATCATACTAAACTCGAGAAATTCATGAATCGAGAATTATTTTTAAGACACATTCTACGTACTTTTAAACATAAAATCTGTAATGCAAAAAATGAGGGTCCCTAACAAAAATTTCAAATTTACGCCCCACCTGCATGGAGGAGGAAGGGGGCAACAATTTCCTACTTGTTTTCTCCCGTAAAATCCGAATGTGAAATAAAAAAGTGGGTATCGTTTAAGATCTCAGAGTTACTGCTCCCCACCTCTAGTGGGTAGGGGTAGGTTGGTCGTGTATTATAGTAATCCACTTTTTTGATCCGACCATTAGTTTTTAATAATTATTGTTCTAACTGGAAGTACCAAATAAAATAATTACTGACAGATATTTGAAAATAATAATTCAAATATTCAACAATAATTTTTATGATTTCAAAATTTACCAATAATAAAAACTAGCGAAAAGTACTCGTGGATTAAAGACCTTAATCTTTACTCATCCTTTAATACACTTATTAAAATCACGGTCAAGTCTATTACAAAAATGAAAACACGAATCTATAACACGAAAATCGCTCAACGCACTTAAAGATGTAACTACAGCAACGCAGAAGCATAGCTTTTCAATCTCTTAACGAACGATCCAATTAAATTTCCCTATTGTTGGTAGGGTCAACATTTAAAAAAAAAACCTTCTTGCGCATCAATCGCAGAAACAGTGTATTTTTATGCGATTCAACTATGAAAATTTTTGCCGCCTTTTAAATTGGCTTTCTGAATTTTTCAATAGTCAGGTCGAATTTGCGTAGTGGTTTACTGTGAAAATTTCATTTCATTTCGTTTGAAAGCGTGCCATAAAATAGATTTTTACATAATAAAACCAAAAAAAAAAAAATGGCAAAATTTAACAATTTCGTCTCTTGTCCTATATACCCGCCACTGACTAACTTAAAAAAGTTACAGGCGAGTTCTGAAAACCGAACATTTGAAATTTTAGAGAAATAAACATCATGTAAAAAAATTAGAATAACTCCGCCATTTCTCTTATTTGCTTCTTTAAGTTTTGGAGAGTTACAAGCTATTAGTGTAGTTGTTCTACTCCGAAAATTTCAGGTAAATTCCCTCAAAAATGTGCTCATAATCAATTAAAGAAATTTAGCCATTTTTACCATTTTCTTACCCACGCCACTAGCTTACTAATGAAAATAATTAAAATTTTATTCCATTAATTCAAATTTCAAATCATTTTAATCCAATCTTGTTAATACAGGTTTGTAGGAGTTTTTATTTTCTGCAATTGGGGTTGGCAGGAGCAGTCATATCTGCATGGGTGGTCCCGCCAGAGCCGAGCGCGATGAAAACGGTGCGCTGGTCTGGTGCTGGTGCTGGTTTTAAATCAAGCAGTCCCGGGTCTGAATATTACATTCAATCGTTAAGTTATTAAACAAGCCTTTAATTGTCATCCTCATTATTTTGTTGTGAAAAGTTTTCTTTCTATATTGCTTATACAGGGACTAAAAAATAGCCTTTTTCCCTAAAATTCAAAAAGCCGCCATTTTGAAACGGCTCGATCGATTTTGCTCAAAAATGCAATACCAGACCACTACTTGTGGATAATATCTTCCGATTAAATTTTTAGTAAGGCCAGGTTAGCTCCGGATTTTTGTTTGTCAGCCCAGGTTGGCTCTGAAAATTAAATTTTCAGTAAGGCCAGGTTAGCTCCGGATTTTTGTTTGTCAGTCCAGGTTAGCTATCAGGTTAGCTCTGAAAATTAAATTTTTAGTAAGGCCAGGTTAGCTCCGGATTTTTGTTTGTCAGCCCAGTTTTTATTAAAAAATTTTTTATT
Organism: Malachius bipustulatus; assembly: GCA_910589415.1. Classification (NCBI taxonomy): domain Eukaryota; kingdom Metazoa; phylum Arthropoda; class Insecta; order Coleoptera; family Melyridae; genus Malachius; species Malachius bipustulatus. The sequence goes on from OU342634.1 coordinate 48,096,958, forward strand.
AAATTTTTTTTTTCATATTTTTTCCAAAATTTTTAAAAAATTTTTTCATCGAAATTTTTTTTCAAAATTTTTTCATCAAAATTTTTTTTGAAAATTTTTCCCTAAATTTTTTTTTCAAAATTTATTTCAAAATTTTTTGAAAATTTCTTTTATTTTTTTTTCAAAATTTATTTTTTCAAAAAATTTTCAATTTTTTTTTTAAATTCTTTCAATTTTTTTACAACAATTTTTCCCCCAAAAATAATTCAATTTTGTTTCCGAAATTTTTTCCTCAAAAATTGATTTTCAAAATTTTTGTCGTATAGTTTTTTTTCAAAAGCTCTGAAAATTAAATTTTCAGTAGAGCCAGGTTAGCTCCGGATTTTTGTTTGTCAGCCCAGGCTAGCCCAGGTCAGCCTAGGTTAGCTCTGAAAATTAAATTTTCAGTAGGGCCAGGTTAACTCCGGATTTTTGTTTGTCAGCCCAGGCTAGCTCTGAAAATTAAATTATCAGTAAGGCCAGGTTAGCTCCGAATTTTTGTTTTGTCAGCCCAGGTTAGCCCAGGTTAGCTCTGAAAATTAAATTTTTAGTAAGGCCAGGTTAGCTCCGGATTTTTGTTTGTCAGCCCAGGTTAGCTCTGAAAATTAAATTTTCAGTAAGGCCAGGTTAGCTCCGGATTTTTGTTTGTCAGCCCAGGTTAGCTCAGGTTAGCTCTGAAAATTAAATTTTCAGTAAGGCCAGGTTAGCTCCGGATTTTTGTTTGTCAGCCCAGGTTAGCTCAGGTTAGCTCTGAAAATTAAATTTTCAGTAAGGCCAGGTTAGCTCCGGATTTTTGTTTGTCATCCCAGGTTAGCTCTGAAAATTAAATTTTCAGTAAGGCCAGGTTAGCTCCGAATTTTTGTTTTGTCAGCCCAGGTTAGCCCAGGTTAGCTCTGAAAATCAAATTTTCAGTAAGGCCAGGTTAGCTCCGGATTTTTGTTTGTCAGCCCAGGTTAGCTCTGAAAATTAAATTTTCAGTAAGGCCAGGTTAGCTTCGGATTTTTGTGTGTCAGCCCAGGTTAGCTCTGAAAATTAAATTTTCAGTAAGGCCAGGTTAGCTCCGGATTTTTGTTTGTCAGCCCAGGTTAGCTCAGGTTAGCTCTGAAAATTAAATTTTTAGTAAGGCCAGGTTAGCTCCGGATTTTTGTTTGTCAGCCCAGGTCAGCCCAGGTTATTAGCTCTGAAAATTAAATTTTCAATAGGCCAGGTTAGCTCCGGATTTTTGTTTGTCAGCTCAGTTTTTATTCAAAATTTTTTATTAAATTTTTTTTTTCATATTTTTTTCCATAATTTTTAAATTTTTTTTTTCAAAATTTTTTCATCAAATTTTTTTTTTTTTTTTTCCTCAAGTTTTTTTTCCAAATTTATTTTTAAATTTTTTTATTCCAAATTTCTTGAAAATTTTTTTAAGCTTTTTTTCAAAAATTCTTTCCATTTTTTTTCAAAAATTTTTTCCTCAAAAATTGATATGAAATTTTTTTTCAAAAATTTTTTCCTCCAAAATTGATTTTCAAAATTTTTTTCAAATTTTTTTTTTTCAAAATTGATTTTCACAATTTTTTTCAAATTTTTTTTTTCAAAATTGATTTTCAAAAATTTTTTCCATTAAATTTTTTTTTTTTAATTTTTTAATCAAATTTTTTTTCCAAAATTTTTTCCCTAATTTTTTTTCCAAATTTATTTTTAAATTTTTTTATTCCAAATTTCTTGAAAATTTTTTAAATTTTTTTTTCAAAATTTATTTAAAAAAATTTTTTTCCATTTTTTTTCAAAAATTTTTTCCTCAAAAATTAATTTAATTTTGTTTCCAAATTTTTTTCCTCAAAAATTGATTTTTAAAATATTTTTTTTTCAAAATTGATTTTTAAAATTTTTTTCCATCAAAATTTTTTTTCAAAATTTTTTCATCAAATGTTTTTTCCAAAATTTTTTCCCTAATTTTTTTTCCAAATTTATTTTTAAATTTTTTTATTCCAAATTTCTTGAAATTTTTTTAAAATTTTTTTCAAAATTTATTGAAAAAAATTTTCTCCCATTTTTTTTTCAAAAATTTTTCCCTCAAAAATTAATTTAAATTTGTTTCCAAAATTTTTTCCTCAAATATTGATTTTCAAAATTTTTGTCGTATAGTTTTTTTTTCAAAAGCTCTGAATATTAAATTTTCAGTAGAGCCAGGTTAGCTCCGGTTTTTTGTTTGTCAGCCCAGGTCAGCCTAGGTTAGCTCTGAAAATTAAATTTTCAGTAGGGCCAGGTTAACTCCGAATTTTTGTTTTGTCAGCCCAGGTTAGCCCAGGTTAGCCCAGGTTAGCTCTGAAAATCAAATTTTCAGTAAGGCCAGGTTAGCTCCGGATTTTTGTTTGTCAGCCCAGGTTAGCTCTGAAAATTAAATTTTCAGTAAGGCCAGGTTAGCTCCGGATTTTTGTTTGTCAGCCCAGGTTAGCTCTGAAAATTAAATTTTCAGTAAGGCCAGGTTAGCTCCGGATTTTTGTTTGTCAGCCCAGGTTAGCTCAGGTTAGCTCTGAAAATTAAATTTTCAGTAAGACCAGGTTAGCTCCGGATTTTTGTTTGTCAGCCCAGGTTAGCTCAGGTTAGCTCTGAAAGTTAAATTTTCAGTAAGGCCAGGTTAGCTCCGGATTTTTGTTTGTCAGCCCAGGTTAGCTCTGAAAATTAAATTTTCAGTAAGGCCAGGTTAGCTCCGGATTTTTGTTTTGTCAGCCCAGGTTAGCCCAGGTTAGCCCAGGTTAGCCCAGGTTAGCTCTGAAAATCAAATTTTCAGTAAGGCCAGGTTAGCTCCGGATTTTTGTTTGTCAGCCCAGGTTAGCTCTGAAAATTAAATTTTCAGTAAGGCCAGGTTAGCTCCGGATTTTTGTTTGTCAGCCCAGGTTAGCTCAGGTTAGCTCTGAAAATTAAATTTTCAGTAAGGCCAGGTTAGCTCCGGATTTTTGTTTGTCAGCCCAGGTTAGCTCAGGTTAGCTCTGAAAATTAAATTTTCAGTAAGGCCAGGTTAGCTCCGGATTTTTGTTTGTCAGCCCAGGTTAGCTCTGAAAATTAAATTTTCAGTAAGGCCAGGTTAGCTCCGGATTTTTGTTTGTCAGCCCAGGTTAGCCCAGGTTAGCTCTGAAAATCAAATTTTCAGTAAGGCCAGGTTAGCTCCGGATTTTTGTTTGTCAGCCCAGGTTAGCTCTGAAAATTAAATTTTCAGTAAGGCCAGGTTAGCTCCGGATTTTTGTTTGTCAGCCCAGGTTAGCTCTGAAAATTAAATTTTCAGTAAGGCCAGGTTAGCTCCGGATTTTTGTTTGTCAGCCCAGGTTAGCTCAGGTTAGCTCTGAAAATTAAATTTTTAGTAAGGCCAGGTTAGCTCCGGATTTTTGTTTGTCAGCCCAGGTCAGCCCAGGTTAGCTCTGAAAATTAAATTTTCAATAGGCCAGGTTAGCTCCGGTTTTTTGTTTGTCAGCCCAGTTTTTATTCAAAATTTTTTATTAATTTTTTTTTCATATTTTTTTCCAAAATTGTTAAATTTTTTTTTTCAAAATTTTTTCATCAATTTTTTTTTTTTTTCCTCAAGTTTTTTTCCAAATTTATTTTTAAATTTTTTTTTTCCAAATTTCTTGAAAATTTTTTTAAGCTTTTTTTCAAAAATTCGTTCCATTTTTTTTCAAAAATTTTTTCCTCAAAAATTGATATAAAATTTTTTTTCAAAAATGTTTTCCTCAAAAATTGATTTTCAAATTTTTTTTCAAATTTTTTTTTTTCAAAATTGATTTTTAAAATTTTTTTCCATCAAACATTTTTTTCAAAATTTTTTCTTCAAATTTTTTTTCCAAAATTTTTTCCCTAATTTTTTTTCCAAATTTATTTTTAAATTTTTTTACTCCAAATTTCTTGAAAATTTTTTAAATTTTTTTTTCAAAATTTATTTAAAAAAATTTTTTTTCCATTTTTTTTTCAAAAATTTTTTCCTCAAAAATTAATTTAATTTTGTTTCCAAATTTTTTTCCTTAAAAATTGATTTTCAAAATGTTTTTCAAAAAATTTTTTTTTTCAAAATTGATTTTTAAAATTTTTTTCATCAAAATTTTTTTTCAAAATTTTTTCATCAAATTTTTTTTCCAAAATTTTTTCCCTAATTTTTTTTCCAAATTTATTTTTAAATTTTTTTATTCCAAATTTCTTGAAAATTTTTTAAAATTTTTTCAAAATTTATTTAAAAAAAATTTTCTTTCATTTTTTTTTCAAAAATTTTTCCCTCAAAAATTAATTTAAATTTGTTTCCAAAATTTTTTCCTCAAATATTTATTTTCAAAATTTTTGTCGTATAGTTTTTTTTTCAAAAGCTCTGAAAATTAAATTTTCAGTAGAGCCAGGTTAGCTCCGGATTTTAGTGTATTTTTTAATAAAAAAATACACTATTGAGGACGACATCACTTTTCGAAAATCACCCAAACTCATCAAATGTCCACCGATCATGACCCCCAGATCACGAAAAAGTGGTTTTCCAAAATTCACCTGCCCACGATATATATATACCGGGTGTCCCATTAGTGCGGGATTCTTCTCTGACAGCTTCACTTTTGAAGCTATAAAAAAAGATAAGGGAGAAAAATTGTATGGTTTGAAGAGACCTTCAACCTAAAATAATTTTCAGCTACACAGGATGGCCCAATATCGCTGTACGCCTTACAACTTTGTTATTTTAAATAGGACACCCTATATATTATTACATTTTCAGATTATCTGAAAAAAATCAGTAAGAATGGTTTTCACAGTTTCAGTATAATGTGAATAGTTTTTGAGTTATAAACAAGTGAAAATTGCCATTTTCCATTTTCAAAACAATTTACAATGAAAACGGCTCAAGACAGCAGAAAAAGGTTTACATGTCTCTATCTTAACTTTTTACAAGGTATCCTATGATGTGGATGAAATTGTTATACAGGGTGATGAAAAATCTGAAAATTTTCATCACCCTGTATAACAATTTCATCCACATCATAGGATACCTTGTAAAAAGTTAAGATAGGGACATGTAAACCTTTTTCTGCTGTCTTGAGCCGTTTTCATTGTAAGCAGCTTTGAAAATGGAAAATGGCAATTTTCACTTGTTTATAACTCAAAAACTATTCACATGATACTGAAACTGTGAAAACCATCCTTACTGATTTTTTTCAGATAATCTGAAAATGTAATAATATATAGGGTGTCCTATTTAAAATAACAAAGTTGTAAGGCGTACAGCGATATTGGGCCATCCTGTGTAGCTGAAAATTATTTTAGGTTGAAGGTCTCTTCAAACCATACAATTTTTCTCCCTCATCTTTTTTTATAGCTTCAAAAGTGAAGCTGCCAGAGAAGAATCCCGCACTAATGGGACACCCGGTATATATATATAATATACATATAATATACATATACATATATATATATATACATATAATATATAATATAATAGTATTATATATAATATATATATAATACATATAATATAATATAATATCGTGGGCAGGTGAATTTTGGAAAACCACTTTTTCGTAATCTGGGGGTCATGATCGGTGGACATTTGATGAGTTTGGGCTTTGGGTGATTTTTGGAAAGTGATGTCGTCCTCAATAGTGTATTTTTTTGTTAAAAAATACACTAATACAGGGTGTTTCAGAAGGAAAGAATAATATTTAGAGGGCAATAGGTAGTAAGTATGGGTCCATTACAAGTAAAAAAAGTTATATAAACATGTGTCCAATTTTCATTGAAATTTTTTATAAAAAAATACCTTTCATGATATTTGCATATGAAACCAAAACACTCTAGTCTACTTACCAACTGAGTATCTCAATATAACCCTTGACAATTAGTACTACTTGTAACGAGCCATACTATTGCCCCTTAAATGCTGCCTTTTCCTCCTGAAACAACCTGTATACCTATATGCGTGACTGTACAGGACTTTTATGAGAGAAAAAATTCCATCTTCAGAGGTGAACGTCTCGAGAACACGAGTTTTTGTGGGCTTATGCCCATGGGGACTTCTCATCAACATTGAAAACCACAAACGTGCCGATCGCTACTTCCCACTGCGCCCTAGGACAGGATAGGAATTGTAACAAATGGAAGAGGAAGCAATTTGTCACATCATCATCATATGGCTAATCTTCCTCAGAAATCTCACTAAATGTAAAAAAAAAACAAATAAAAGTTAAAATTCAACAATTATTATTAGTCATCAAAGAATAAAATTTTAACTTATGAGATAGGTATTAGGCGCCCACCCATACATTTAAATTACTTGGTCATAATTGAGGATTCTTTTATGGTGAAGAGATTTCACGTCTCATGCATGTGTAAAATTTTTGTTGCAAGAAATAGTTCACAAAAGTTTATTCTGATGCAATATAAGTCCTTTTTACAACCACATAGATACAATTTCGGAAGAGCAAGAAACAGAAAACTTTTCACTTACATGTGTACCTAATGCAATAAAGAAGTTATTGCGAACTTTGTTTCCGGGATGCGGCAAGTTGACTTTTAAGAATACTCGAATGGGTAACATGTTGAAAATAAATAGCATGCCAATTTCAGTTTAGATTCTTATTTAAAGTAAAAAACTACAATTTCACAAAAAAAACGAAAAATCTTTACAATTTTCCTATAACAATTTTCAAAAGTTGAAATAACTGATTGATAATATTTACATTCCAAACCTAAATAATTCGGCTTATGTGCTAGAGAACATATAGTCATATAGTAAATCATTCAGAAACGTCTATTGTTATAAATAGAAAGGAAACCGTTCACTTGGAAATAAGACAATCAAAGATTCCTTGCAGCCAAGAATATTCCTGGCTGGTTCATCAATATCTAAAGAAGTTAACAATTTACGGTTCTTGAATATCTTAACGTCGATTGAAACTTGACGAGGGAATATATTATTGCCACGAGTACAAATTTAATTTGGGTACAAATTGGATTGGATCGGAGTCTTCTCATGAGCGATGATTTCAAATTCAGATTATCCAGCGGATATCGTTAAATCATACTCCTTTCTCGACTCTCCAACGGATTTCTCATCTTTGATTCAGATATCCAGCAGACAGCAGTTCAATTATTCTTTTCAGCTTTGCAATACCTAAGCCTTTTCTCTCTGCCTTCGTGAGAATATTTCTAAAAACCCGACAGAGATATGAGAGGTGTTTAACACATTTCAGAACTTCAGAATTATTATTACTAAACGACGTAGGTAAGTAGGTAGGTATAATAATACCTGATGCTGATAATAAAATTATTACTGTATTTAAAGGGGGAGAGTGGCATGTTGTTAAAACACTTATAAATCATGTCTGAATAAAACACTAAATAACAGTGGGTATTATAGTCTCATTAAGTTATCGGGCAGATTTCTGTCGCCGTTTCAAGAAGGTGTCGATTGTAGGTGGGAAATTTAGCAATTTTTTTATTCTTGGCATGATAGTGATTGCAAAAATATTAATAAAAGTAATTTGACGTCGGTATTAGCTTGAAAAACGGTCACAGAAACCTGTCAACTTAATGGGCCTCTATAATACCCACTTACAGCTACAGCCAGTATTATAGAGGCTCATAAAGCTAACGGGTTCTTCCAACGAATCTCCATGAGGTCCCTAATTTAAGCATGACACATTTTTAAAAAATTAATATTTTTTAAAACTGATGACAAAGGATTTTCGAGCTATTTTCGAGCTCTTCAATGGTATTTTCGAGCTGTCTCTAGCTTTCACCGTTTTCCGGAAAATCGCAATTTTTTTATTTGTAATGCTTACATTACACCTGACTTTTTTAGATTCAATCTGTGGAGAAACCCAAACAGCACAGGAATTTCGAGCTATTTTCGAGCTACTAAATGCGATTTTCGAGCTGTTCCTAGCTCTCGTAATTTTCCGGAAAAACGAAAAAAACCGCTTCGTCGTGCTAGAATTGGACCTCAATTTTGAAAGTACGTACTCCCGGAAAAAACGAAAATCACAGGAATATCGAGCTATTTTCGAGCTATTCAATGCGATTTTCGAGCTGTTTGTAGCTCTTGTCGTTTTCCGGAAAAACGAAAAAACCGCTTTGTCGTGCTAGAATTGGACCTAAATTTAGTAAGTAAGTACTCCCGGAAAAAATGAAAAGCACAGGAATATCGAGCCATTTTCGAGCTACTCAATGAGATTTTCGAGCTGTTCCTAGCTCTCGTGATTTTCCGGAAAAACGAAAAAAACCGCTTTGTCGTGCTAGAATTGGACCTAAATTTAGTAAGTAAGTACTCCCGGAAAAAATGAAAAGCACAGGAATATCGAGCTATTTTCGAGCTATTCACTGAGATTTTCGAGCTGTTTGTAGCTCTTGTCGTTTTCCGGAAAAACGAAAAAAACCGCTTTGTCGTGCTAGAATTGGACCTAAATTTAGTAAGTAAGTACTCCCGGAAAAAATGAAAAGCACAGGAATATCGAGCTATTTTCGAGCTATTCAATGAGATTTTCGAGCTGTTTGTAGCTCTTGTCGTTTTCCGGAAAAACGAAAAAAACCGCTTTGTCGTGCTAGAATTGGACCTAAATTTAGTAAGTAAGTACTCCCGGAAAAAATGAAAAGCACAGGAATATCGAGCCATTTTCGAGCTACTCAATGAGATTTTCGAGCTGTTCCTAGCTCTCGTAATTTTCCGGAAAAACGAAAAAAACCGCTTCGTCGTGCTAGGATTTGACCTCAATTTTGAAAGTACGTACTCCCGGAAAAAAACAAAAAGCACAGGAATTTCGAGCTGTTTTCCTGATCTTCAATGGGATTTTCGAGCATTCTTGTAATTTTCCGGAAGATAAAAAGAAACTTACCAACGCGGAACGCATTATGCTTTTGTCACTATCACAACTTCAAACTGCAAAATGAAATGAAAAATAAGGACAAATAAATAAATTAAAAAAATATGTAGTGACATTTATTGTCGACTTTCAAATAATGAATTTATAATCTGACGTCGTTAGGTTTAATATTATTACTTAAAATTTACTCTACAATTATTAATGATGATGTTGTGACTTTAAGGCTTACAGCCACTATTACAAAGCCTCATTACGTTAACGGGCAGATTTCTGAGGGCATTTTTGAAAAGGTATCGACCATAGGTGGAAAATAAAACACTTAAGTGATTCTTGGCATGAAAGGGATTACAAAAATGTTGAGAAAAGTTATTTGGGAAAAAAGTTTCAGTAGTTGAAATTTGCATTAGAAAGGATAGAATATTTCATTTCTATTTCACAGAAAGAGAAGAACTTTCTGATTGGTTAGCCTTATTATAGTTATGAACAATACCTGGTCGTTGTGCAGTTAGTTATTGTTCTAATAGTGAAAAAAAAAAAAAACTAACGTTTAAAATTCAATATAAAATTAAAGAAATTCGCTTTATTATCATATATTTGAATATATTTTAGCTATGCAAATTTAGAAAGACTAATAAACATTTTATTGGATCATTTATAAAATAATGAAATGCCAAGTTAAATATAGATGCTAGGTAGCTTAGTATTGTAATAATAGGGACTAATGTGTATACCATACAAAGAAATCAATAAAACCCTCACAGTATAAGGGAAACACCATAAACCATAATATTAACCATTGTAGAATTCCTCAAGATAAGCGGCATTTATTGCCCTGATTTATTGGACGTAAACACCCATTATATAATATATGAATACCTTTTCTGAAGTGGAACCACGACTTCTTATTTGAAATACATATACATACTTTATGATACTAAATGTAAATAAATGAAAAACATTACTTTTTGAACTTGTATTGAAGGTCCAATTCTAGCACGACAAAGCGGTTTTTTTCGTTTTTCCGGAAAACGACAAGAGCTACAAACAGCTCGAAAATCTCATTGAATAGCTCGAAAATAGCTCGATATTCCTGTGCTTTTCATTTTTTCCGGGAGTACTTACTTACTAAATTTAGGTCCAATTCTAGCACGACAAAGCGGTTTTTTTCGTTTTTCCGGAAAACGACAAGAGCTACAAACAGCTCGAAAATCTCATTGAATAGCTCGAAAATAGCTCGATATTCCTGTTGATTAATAAGTGGACTGTATATTGAAATTTTAAATTTGTTGATATTTTGATATTTTTTATTAATTATTATGAAACACTGAAAAGTAGTAGATTAATATTACTTAACAATACAGATTATAGATTACAATATTTCCTAACGTCTACACGTCAGGAATAGCTCTCAGTGAATGAATGTCCTCGTCTACTTTCACCCTAGTCTTCTCGGTCTAGGTACCTGCTTGTCCTTATTCACAAATGTCTAGGATGATGTCACCAAGCAGGTATGCGAACGAGCCCTTCGGGTTGCTATTCATTGGTAACAACATGCTGGCCGCCTTGAAAGGTGTCACTTTCAACCGGTAATAAACAAATTCTTGATACTGCTCGCTTCTGGACTCCGTTGGGGGTACGAATGCTGACTACCCTAATTGTGCCATCGGTACCTGGATGTAGTTGAACAATGCGACCAAGATGCCACTTCAGCGGGGGAAGGTTGTCGTCTTTAATAATGACTAGACTTCCTGGTTGGATTAAAATTTTTCCAGAGGATTTCCACTTTGTTCTTGCTTGGAGTCCGGTAATATATTCCTTGTTCCATCTGACCCAGAAGTGCTGTACTAGCTGTTGAATATGCTGATATTTTCTTAGTCTATTAATTGGAGTAGCAGTAAAATCAGCTTCTGGCACGGTAGTTAAATTTCTACCAATTAAAAAGTGCCCTGGAGTTAATGGAGATAAATCTTCAGGGTCCGAGGATAAGGGAGAGATCGGTCGGGAATTAATAACAGCCTCAATTTGTGTTAGTAAGGTATTAAATTGTTCAAAATTGAATTTGTTTAAGCCAACCACTCGTTTCAAGTGATATTTTACAATTTTTATACCAGCCTCCCAGATTCCTCCAAAACTTGGTGAATTAGCTGGTATAAAATGCCATTTTATTAGATTTCTATTTAAATCAAGATCAATTTTATTGGAATTAGTTTTCAAAAACTCAAATAGCTTTACCATTTCATTATTAGCCCCTCTAAAATTAGAACCATTGTCCGAAAATAGGTTTAAAGGTTGCCCTCTCCTAGCTATAAATCTTTTTAAGGTGGCCATAAAGGATTCCGTTGTCAAATCTGATACTAGTTCTAAATGAACTGCGCGTGTTGACATGCATATGAATAAACATGTGTAACATTTAATAATTTTTGCACCTCTTGTACTTCGATCTTTTAACAAAAATGGACCGCCGTAATCAAGGCCTACGTTAATAAATGGAAGAGATTCATTAACTCTAAAACTAGGAAGATTACCCATCATATACACCGGAGAGGTTGGGTTTACTTTGAAGCAAGTAAGACAATTTCTTAAAGTACTTTTTGCTACATTACGCCCAGAAGGCACCCAATATTCTTCCCTAATATTATAATGAAGTGTTTGCGCACCGCAATGTAACATTTTTTCATGTAAATGCTTAAAAATTAACTTTGTTAAATTATGCTTTGGTGATAATAATAATGGATGCTTTTTATTGTATTCTATTGAAGAATTTTTTATTCTTCCCCCTACTCTTATAAGTCCTTTCTCATCTAGAAAGGGATTCAAACTCAAAATTTTACTGTTAGAATCAACGTGTTTTTTGTTTAACAAATTATCATAATCTAAAGGGAAACACTCCCTTTGAGCTAACTTAACGAGTAATAATAATGAGTCCTTCAACTCTGTCGCAGTTAGGTTCGGTCGTAAGATTCGCGTATTTAAAGATACCTTAGAATTATTGTAGAATCTTAAAATAAATGCAATCACTGATTGTAATTTTCTTAGACTTGAATACTTATTGAATATATTCAAGACATCATTGAAGAATACTACACTGTGACATAATTTTAATTCGGGAACATCAATATCTACAAGACTGTCAAAATTATGTTCTTCCACGTTCCAATTACAATTATTAGTTTTGAAAAAGGTTGGCCCATGCCACCACATCTCTGAATTTATAAAATTTGTAATTGAAATACCTCTAGACACAAGGTCGGCTGGATTTTCTTCCGATTTAACATGATGCCAGTCCCTCGGGCTAGTTAATGACTGAATTTCCCCAACGCGGTTGGCCACGAAGGTTTTCCATTTTCTTGGTTCCCCACGAATCCAAGCTAATGTTATTGTGGAGTCCGACCAGTAGTAATATTTATTGAAATTAATTTTTACTGCTGTTTTTACATTTTGCATTAATTGTGACAATAAAACTGCAGCGCACAATTCAAGCCTGGGCAGAGTAGTCTGTTTGATAGGAGCTACTCTGCTCTTTGAACAGAAAAGGTTGGACACAATTCTATTGTTTGAGAAAATACATCGAACATAGATACATGCTCCGTAGGCATATTCTGATGAATCAGAAAATCCGTGGAGTTCAATAAAGATAGCAGTTTGGAAGAAAACCTGTCTTGGAACTTCTATAAGACTGAGAAGTTTTAATTCTTCTTTGAATTGTTGCCATTGTGTAAATATATTTTGGGGAACTGCTTCATCCCATGAGATTTTTACCTTCCACAGTTCCTGTATGATTAATTTTGCCCTGATTAATAATGGACCTAGTAACCCCAGTGGGTCGAAAATTTGACAGATGACTGAAAGAACTGATCTTTTGCAGGATTGAATTTCAGTTAAAGTTACATTTGATATTGAGTATAAAATGCAGTCTGCCTCAGGATTCCAATGAAGTCCTAATGTCTTGTTGTCTTCATTCTCGCCTAGCATTAATACGTTATTATCAAGATTACTGTTTATGTCAATTTCTTTTAATATACTCACGTCATTGCTCGTCCATTTTCGTAATTCAAATCCCGCTGAGCTTAAAATTTTTGAAATTTGTCTTTGAATATTAATCAAGTCACTCTTTGAATTAGCTCCAGTAATTAAATCGTCTATGTAAAAGTCATTTATTATAATTTCACTGGCAACTGGATACGTTGCAGTATTGTCAAGAGCTAATTTTTGTATGCATTTTACACTTAAATACGGTGCTGATGCAGTTCCATATGTGACGGTGTTTAAAATATATGTCTGAATTTCCTCATTTTGATTCTGTCTCCATAATATTTTTTGATAGCAACGTTCAGTTTCATCAATTAAAATCTGACGATACATCTTAGAAATATCACCTGTGATTACGTAATTATAAATTCTAAATCTTAATATAATATCAATCAAGTCGTTTTGTAACTTCGGTCCACTGAATTGTGTATCATTTAAAGAATACCCGGTATCGGATTTCGCGGAACCATCGAAAACGACTCGTAATTTGGTGGTTAGACTTGACAATTTAATTACACAATGATGGGGTAAATAAAATCCTTTATCAAATTCAGGATCTGAATGGTTACTCGTATTAATAGTTGTAATTTTGGACATATGGCCCAATTTCAAATACTCAGACATAAATTTAGAGTATTCTAGACTCAATTCTGGATTATTATTTAGTTTTTTTTTCAAGTTCAACAGTCTAGATTTGGCTGTTTGATAGGAACTCCCTAAATTGTCTTTAAATGTATTAAAGGGAATTTTAACAATGAACCTACCGGACTCATCTCTGCGAGTGGTATTTTCAAAATATTGTTCACAATATTTATCTGAACTGGATAATGGTTTATTACCAGAATTATTATTGGTTTCTTCTAGATTCCAGAATTTTGTAATTTGGTCATTAATTGAACTATTATTTTCATTTATACTTAAACATGAAATAGTCTGATGCATTTTATTATTATCATTGTTATTAATAATTACATTTCCTGACACTATCCAACCCACCTTTGTATTTTGTAATATCGGCATTCCTGGACCTAATTTAATTTGTCCGGAACACATCAGATCCCAGAACACAGTAGCCCCTAATAACATGTCAATTTCTCCGCTTTCATTAAATTTTTGATCTGCTAATTTTATGTGTTCCGGAATATGTAAATGCTCACAACTAAACGACCGCAATGGTAAATTTTCAGTTATTGTCGGTAACACTAAACATTTAATACTTGTGGAGAAATTGTTTATACAGGATCTAATATTTACATTTACTTCATTGCTTATTGTCTTTAAACTTACACCTACCCCTTTTACTGCAAAATTAACATTTTCCATTTTCAGTTTTAATTTTCTACAAAGTTTTTCCGTAATCAGATTACTTTGTGATCCATTATCCAAAAGCACTCGGCAATAATGATAATTCTTCGAATAATCTCTTATATAAAGAACGGCAGTTGACAAGATTACCTGAGTACCTACAGTGGTGTTTTCAAACCGGTCACACAAGTGATTTGCAATGGATAGAGAAGCAGGGGTGGTTTCTCTATTATTACTAATATTTGCACTGACCTCGTTCCTTGTGGAATGCGAAACGCTTTTGTCGGTTTGCACGAACTCAGGTACTTGATTCATTGTATTCAAGTTGCCATTGTCAGGGCTGCCAGATGTGAAATTATTTTTATTATGGCTGTAAAGGGAGAATTTAGCAAGGTCTAAATGTAATAGAGAGTTATGAGGTTTATTGCATTTTCTGCATTTTTGACCTTTACAGTTCCATGACGAATGGTTATCTTTCAGGCAATTTAAACATAGCTTCAATTTTTTTATTTCAGAAATTCTTGTTTGAATGGGTAATTGTAAAAACTGTTCGCATGAATAAATTAGATGGCCTATATTATTACAAAAATTACACGAATTATTTTTACTAGTAGTACTAACTACAAAACTATTAAAACTTCTCCTTTTAGGCTGATTATTATTATTTGAATTGTTGTTGAGACCGGCATTTTGCTGCCTTTTAGATTCAACTTTGCTTAGTATTTTAATACGTTCCTTTAGAAAGTCATTTAAATCATCTAATACCGGTAATTCATCTTTCCATTTAAATGACTGCCACTCTCTGTCGGTGACATTGTCAAATTTATTTGTAATTATTTGAATTATCAACCTATCCCATGATGAAGTTTCTTCGCCAAGATTACTTAACGAACGCAAATGCTTATTAAGATCGACGTACAAGATTTTTATGTGCTGTGACGACTCTTTTGTTAATGTTGGAAGGGTTAAGATAGCCTGAATGTGGTCATGAATTAATTGAGCATTGCTTTCATAATTATCAATCAAAGTTTGCCAGGCAACGTCATAATTTGAATCAGTCACCTGAATGGCCTCAATGAGATCAGATGCCTCATTTTTGCATGACATTTTTAAATAGTAAAACTTTTCATAATTGGACAATGTTTCGTTTGAATTTACAAGAGCCATGAAAGCGTCTCTGAATTCAATCCATGTTCCTGGTTTTCCAGTGAAACTTGGCAAGCTTATTTTAGGTAAAGCTACTTGAGTTAATTGCTTGAACTTAATTTCAGAATTATTAGCAGAGCTCACGTTATCGTCATTAAAATTGTCACTAGCGATGTTGCCAGCAGTTATATTTTTATTTTCAAGAACAATATTACTCTTAATACTAGCAGCATCAATATTTTTATTAACTTTTAATGAAGGAATATTAATGGGAGATTGAATCTTATTTCGATATTGTTCGCATAATAATTTGGCATCAGCTAAATAATCGTAATAAGAATCCTCAAAATCTTCACGTTCTTTTTCGCATTGACTATGAAACTCTTTTACAAGTTTAGGATCAGTTTCCTTGAACGATTTTTCAATTTCAGTTTGAATCTCATAGAAATCATGCAGCAGAGTTTCAAAAGATTCTAATCTTATTATTAATCTAGCAATTACTTGATCATTTAACTTTTCTTTGTCTATTGAATCGAAATGAGTCTTGAAACGAGTGGCCTGTGATTTAATGTATCCTCTTGATTGGATTAGCGTCATTATTGAAATTTATTATTTATCAAATAACAATAAATTAAAACTGCTATTAAAAATGATTGGTATACAGGTATAATAATTGTGAAAGGAACTTACAGGAATTTTCCTTAGGAGTAGAGACCCAATAGCTTCTTCTCGGCACTTGAGTATCTTGAAGTTGGCACTTTATTTATTATTAATTATAGGTAATTAATTCAATTATTAATTCACTTCAATTAAGATTTGCTCGATGGACCAAAACTATGTTGATTAATAAGTGGACTGTATATTGAAATTTTAAATTTGTTGATATTTTGATATTTTTTATTAATTATTATGAAACACTGAAAAGTAGTAGATTAATATTACTTAACAATACAGATTATAGATTACAATATTTCCTAACGTCTACACGTCAGGAATAGCTCTCAGTGAATGAATGTCCTCGTCTACTTTCACCCTAGTCTTCTCGGTCTAGGTACCTGCTTGTCCTTATTCACAAATGTCTAGGATGATGTCACCAAGCAGGTATGCGAACGAGCCCTTCGGGTTGCTATTCATTGGTAACAACAATTCCTGTGCTTTTCATTTTTTCCGGGAGTACGTACTTTCAAAATTGAGGTCAAATCCTAGCACGACGAAGCGGTTTTTTTCGTTTTTCCGGAAAACGACAAGAGCTACAAACAGCTCGAAAATCTCATTGAGTAGCTCGAAAATGGCTCGATATTCCTGTGCTTTTCATTTTTTCCGGGAGTACTTATATACTTACTAAATTTAGGTCCAATTCTAGCACGACGAAGCGGTTTTTTTCGTTTTGCTGAAAAATCACGAGAGCTAGGAACAGCTCGAAAATCTCATTGAGTAGCTCGAAAATGGCTCGATATTCCTGTGCTTTTCATTTTTTCCGGGAGTACGTATTTTCAAAATTGAGGTCAAATCCTAGCACGACGAAGCGGTTTTTTTCGTTTTTCCGGAAAATCACGAGAGCTAGGAACAGCTCGAAAATCTCATTGAGTAGCTCGAAAATGGCTCGATATTCCTGTGCTTTTCATTTTTTCCGGGAGTACGTATTTTCAAAATTGAGGTCAAATCCTAGCACGACGAAGCGGTTTTTTTCGTTTTTCCGGAAAATCACGAGAGCTAGGAACAGCTCGAAAATCTCATTGAGTAGCTCGAAAATGGCTCGATATTCCTGTGCTTTTCATTTTTTCCGGGAGTACTTACTTACTAAATTTAGGTCCAATTTTAGCACGACAAAGCGGTTTTTTTCGTTTTTCCGGAAAACGACAAGAGCTACAAACAGCTCGAAAATCTCATTGAATAGCTCGAAAATAGCTCGATATTCCTGTGCTTTTCATTTTTTCCGGGAGTACTTACTTACTAAATTTAGGTCCAATTCTAGCACGACAAAGCGGTTTTTTTCGTTTTTCCGGAAAACGACAAGAGCTACAAACAGCTCGAAAATCTCATTGAATAGCTCGAAAATAGCTCGATATTCCTGTGCTTTTCATTTTTTCCGGGAGTACTTACTTACTAAATTTAGGTCCAATTCTAGCACGACAAAGCGGTTTTTTTCGTTTTTCCGGAAAATCACGAGAGCTAGGAACAGCTCGAAAATCTCATTGAAAAGCTCGAAAATAGCTCGATATTCCTGTGCTTTTCTTTTTTTCCGGGAGTACTTACTTACTAAATTTAGGTCCAATTCTAACACGACAAAGCGGTTTTTTTCGTTTTTCCGGAAAACGACAAGAGCTACAAACAGCTCGAAAATCTCATTGAATAGCTCGAAAATGGCTCGATATTCCTGTGCTTTTTATTTTTTCCGGGAGTACTTACTTACTAAATTTAGGTCCAATTCTAGCACGACAAAGCGGTTTTTTTCGTTTTTCCGGAAAACGACAAGAGCTACAAACAGCTCGAAAATCTCAGTGAATAGCTCGAAAATAGCTCGATATTCCTGTGCTTTTCATTTTTTCCGGGAGTACTTACTTACTAAATTTAGGTCCAATTCTAGCACGACAAAGCGGTTTTTTCGTTTTTCCGGAAAACGACAAGAGCTACAAACAGCTCGAAAATCGCATTGAATAGCTCGAAAATAGCTCGATATTCCTGTGATTTTCGTTTTTTCCGGGAGTACGTACTTTCAAAATTGAGGTCCAATTCTAGCACGACGAAGCGGTTTTTTTCGTTTTTCCGGAAAATTACGAGAGCTAGGAACAGCTCGAAAATCTCATTTAGTAGCTCGAAAATAGCTCGAAATTCCTGTGCTGTTTGGGTTTCTCCACAGATTGAATCTAAAAAAGTCAGGTGTAATGTAAGCATTACAAATAAAAAAATTGCGATTTTCCGGAAAACGGTGAAAGCTAGAGACAGCTCGAAAATACCATTGAAGAGCTCGAAAATAGCTCGAAAATCCTTTGTCGTCAGTTTTAAAAAATATTAATTTTTTAAAAATGTGTCATGCTTAAATTAGGGACCTATCACCATGTATTATTTTATTTGAAGAACAATAATTATTATTGGTGATCAAAATTAATTAATAAGATTAGTTTGGTATAAAAAGAATAAAAAAACAATAAATGTAGGCTGCCTAGGGGATTTTGATGCCATATTTTGTAGGTTTTTAGGTACAAAAAATATCAAATTTGACAGTTAAAAAAAGTCAGGTGATTGTGTTTTTCATGTGTATGTCATTTGGCATTACTAACCATGCAAAAACTAACAGCAAAATCGAAACTTGACCTAAATTATTAGAAAGAAGTTCCCATAGGTATGAGGCCTTATTTTACGGTGGCAGTGTAGTTAAAACAAAAACTATTTCCCCGTAAACTGCTAACAACTCCTGTTCAGTTCGTCATAAATAAATACTATACCTATCCTTTGTAGGTATTGTAACTTGAAGATTTGCAGTTGACTTCTCAGTACACCTCGCATAGTAATACCTACATACCTTAACGACCTGTAATTTTAATCCTCTTTAAGGTTGAGTGATTCTATTCAACAATCACGTTCCAGGATTTTGCCTTCTCCAGAAATAGATAGAAGCTCTTAGAAAATATCTTATTGTATTCTGAACGCCGGCTTATTATAAAGGCAGTAAATAACTTCCTCTTATACTGGATACTAGAAATTGACATTATGCATGCATAATTATTCTCTCATTACCGTATCAACATGGGCTTTACCTGCAGATCCTTTCGGAACGGCTTGCTTCAAGAATAGGAACCACAGAACCACTAAATAAGCTCACTCAATTTTATCTAAATTGTAGGTTTTAATATAGCTGTGAATCATTTTCTTTGAGAAATAATTTTTTTTTTTGAAATAACGACAAAATGATGTCACAAATACAACATTTTCTTAGACAGAGAAGTGCCAATTTTCTACCGCAGTCAATTTCCTTACAGTTAATAAATATATCTCCACAAAATTTGCTTGAAATTTTTTTTTGCAATACGAGAAAACGTTCTGGTTGAATGAAAAACAGCTTGGAAAAATGTAAACGGAAGTATACTTTATTTTCATGCCTGAAAATATAGGGTGCTCAGTTATTAATAGGGTATCTCGAGAAATTAAGGAAATAAAAATCAATCACATTAAAAAAAAATTCTTCACAATTTTCTTCTTATTTAAAAAAAAAAGTTTAATCACTGAATGACGTCGCAATATGACGTGACATTGCTTGACTTATGTTTTTTTGTGGCGTTCGGCTGAAGAAAGGTTTTTTTTTCGGAAGAAGAAGAAAATTTTGAAGAAATTTTATTTTGAATGACGTGATAGATTTTTGGTTTCCTTTATTCATATCTGACTACCTCCAGTGTCATTATAAAATTAATAAAGTCATTTTAAATATAATGACAGTCAAATGATTTAGGTTTTCTTAAAAACTGACGATTTATTTATTGGCTCTGAAACCGATCGAGATATGCAAATTAAATTTGGTGGGTTTTGAGAGGAAGTGATTGCGCATTTTTTTACATGCAATTAAGAATTTTATGTTCATCAGTGGCGCGCATACGTGCTTATATATTTTTTTAAAGGAAACAAAACGGTACGCCACTGAGATTTTTTTATAGCAAACTGTCAATATTTTTTCATGCAGAATAACCCCCTGAAGTTTATCGCACTTATTTACTAACAGTGTATAGATTGACAAATCGCACATGGGCTGTGTAGCAAAATCCCGTACCGAAGCTGTTAAATCAAAGAAATTCAAAATAACTTATTTTAGCCATAACTTTTAGTGTATTTTTTAATAAAAAAATACACTATTGAGGACGACATCACTTTTCGAAAATCACCCAAACTCATCAAATGTCCACCGATCATGACCCCCAGATCACGAAAAAGTGGTTTTCCAAAATTCACCTGCCCACGATATATATATATATATTTATATATATATTTATATATATATATATATATTTATATATATATTTATATATATAAGCCTCAGGAAGCCCTAGGTTAGAGCGATATGCCCGTTAAATTTATTTTGAATTTTTAATTCTTTGCGCTCATTAACATCATCATTATTATTGTAATAACCATGGGCTTTGGCGAGAGACATCTATCGGTAGCTAACCAGCACCGCCCGACGGATGGTAATGCCCCGAATTGTGGGCTGCCTATTCCCGATGGACACAAAGCTGGTAGCGTGCTGCCGTTTAGTTCTTGTCTCCGTCGGTAGATGGCAACCAACTATTGAGGTCACGGAGTTCCGTGTCACCTCTTTATTCATATAGTTGGCTTCCTGTGCTGGCCTGGCATGCATCCTCTAGTTATTTCTCGATGTGCTGTACTGATGAGGTCTAAGAGACCGAAACAACGTTGTCTGCAGCTTCGAGATGACTGGATGGCTCTGTGTGTCAGGTCTGCCTCAGGAAGCCCTAGGTTAGAGCGATATGCCCGTTAAATTTATTTTGAATTTTTAATTCTTTGCGCTCATTAACATCATCATTATTATTGTAATAACCATGGGCTTTGGCGAGAGACATCTATCGGTAGCTAACCAGCACCGCCCGACGGATGGTAATGCCCCGAATTGTGGGCTGCCTATTCCCGATGGACACAAAGCTGGTAGCGTGCTGCCGTTTAGTTCTTGTCTCCGTCGGTAGATGGCAACCAACTATTGAGGTCACGGAGTTCCGTGTCACCTCTTTATTCATATAGTTGGCTTCCTGTGCTGGCCTGGCATGCATCCTCTAGTTATTTCTCGATGTGCTGTACTGATGAGGTCTAAGAGACCGAAACAACGTTGTCTGCAGCTTCGAGATGACTGGATGGCTCTGTGTGTCAGGTCTGCCTCAGGAAGCCCTAGGTTAGAGCGATATGCCCGTTAAATTTATTTTGAATTTTTAATTCTTTGCGCTCATTAACATCATCATTATATTTATATATATATATATTTCTCCAAAATCGCGAAATTTCGATTTTAAAAACGCTCCTGTAGCTTTATCTTTCAAGATTAGTGAATGAAATTTTGGATCCTTGTAAAGCCTTGGAACGACGTTAGATTTTCGTTGAAAAAAATTCCTAAAGTCGCGTTACTTCTACAGGGTGTCCTTTCAAAATTCCCCATATCCCGTTTTTGTCATCTCATTTCAGGTCGCAGTTTTCAATCTAGGGGACTGAAATTTTTGTGGGAGTAAGATATATATAAGAACTGGTCTGGTATTGTACTTGAGCAAAATCGATCGAGCCGTTTCAAAATGGCGGCCATTTTAATTTTTGGAAAAAGGACTATTTTTTGAACCCCTGTATAAGCTAGATAGAAAAAGAGTTTTATATCAAATTCACAATATTGGAAGTAAATGACTTGAAATTTTTTTTCATGCAACAAAATTTGCATTTTTTCTATTAATAAGCCAGTGGCGTGGGTAGGAAAAGGGTAAAAATGGCTAAATTTCTCCAACAATTTATGAGCACATTTTTGAAGTAATTAAACTGAAATTTTTACAGTAGACAACTATACTAATAGACTTCAACCCTTGAGAATTTCAAAAAGTAAATAAGAAAAATGGCGGAGATATTCGATTTTTTTTACATGATGTTTTTTTTAAATTAATTTCTCTAAATTTTTAAAAACGCTCCTGTAGCTTCATCTTTCAAGATTAATGAACGAAATTTTTTACTCTTATAAACCTTAGGGCTGACGTTTGATTTTCGTAAAAAACATTTTCCTAGAGTTGTGTTACTTCTACAGGATGTCCCTCCGAATTTCAGAAAAAAAACCGTCCGTGAGGCACGGTTTCTGGTCGAAGTTTTCAATCTAGAGCGCTGTAATTTTTTTGGTAGTAAGATACCCTCAAGTAGTCGTCTGGTACTGTATTTGAGTAAAATAGGTAAAGACATTCCAAAATGGCGGCCTTTTCAATTTTTGGAAAATGGCTAGATTTTGAACCCCTAAATAGGCAAGATCAAAAACTTTTAAACAAAATTAACAAGATTGGAATAAACTTATTTGAAATTTGAGCTAATGCAATACAATTTGCATCATTTCTATTAATAAGCCAGAGGCGTGGGTAGGAAAAGGGTAAAAATGTCTACATTTCTATAAACATTCATGAGCTTATTTTTGAAGGAATAGAACGGAAATTTTGATAGTAGACAACTATACTAATAGCATTTAACCTTCAAAAATTTCAAGAAGCAAATATAAAAATGGCGGAGATATATTCGAATATTAGTGTATTTTTTAACAAAAAAATACACTATTGAGGACGACATCACTTTCCAAAAATCACCCAAACTCATCAAATGTCCACCGATCATGACCCCCAGATTACGAAAAAGTGGTTTTCCAAAATTCACCTGCCCACGATATATATATATATATTTATATATATATTTATATATATATATATATATTTATATATATATTTATATATATATATATTTCTCCAAAATCGCGAAATTTCGATTTTAAAAACGCTCCTGTGGCTTTATCTTTTAAGATTAGTGAACGAAATTTTGGGTCCTTGTAAAATTTGGGAATGACGTTGGATTTTCGTTGAAAAACTTTCCAAAAGTCCCATCACTTCTACAGGGTGTCCCTTCAAAATTCCAGGTATCCGGTTTTTGTCATCTCATTTCAGGTCGCAGTTTTGAATCTAGGAGGCTGAAATTTTTGTGGGAGTAAGATATTCACAAGGAGTGGTCTGGTATTGCACTTGAGCAAAATCGGCCGAGCCGTTTCAAAATGGCGGCCATTTTAATTTTTGGAAAAAGGACTATTTTTTGAACCCCTGTATAAGCTAGATAGAAAAAGAGTTTTATATCAAATTCACAATATTGGAAGTAAATGACTTGAAATTTATTTTCATGCAACAAAATTTGCATTTTTCCTATTAATAAGCCAGTGGCGTGGGTAGGAAAAGGGTAAAAATGGCTAAATTTCTCCAACAATTTATGAGCACATTTTTGAAGTAATTAAACTGAAATTTTTACAGTAGACAACTATACTAATAGACTTCAACCCTTGAGAATTTCAAAAAGTAAATAAGAAAAATGGCGGAGATATTCGATTTTTTTTTACATGATGTTTTTTTTAAATTAATTTCTCTAAATTTTTAAAAACGCTCCTGTAGCTTCATCTTTCAAGATTAATGAACGAAATTTTTTACTCTTATAAACCTTAGGGCTGACGTTTGATTTTCGTAAAAAACATTTTCCTAGAGTTGTGTTACTTCTACAGGATGTCCCTCCGAATTTCAGAAAAAAAACCGTCCGTGAGGCACGGTTTCTGGTCGAAGTTTTCAATCTAGAGCGCTGAAATTTTTTTGGTAGTAAGATACCCTCAAGTAGTCGTCTGGTACTGTATTTGAGTAAAATAGGTAAATACATTCCAAAATGGCGGCCTTTTCAATTTTTGGAAAATGGCTAGATTTTGAACCCCTAAATAGGCAAGATCAAAAACTTTTAAACAAAATTAACAAGATTGGAATAAACTTATTTGAAATTTGAGCTAATGCAATACAATTTGCATCATTTCTATTAATAAGCCAGAGGCGTGGGTAGGAAAAGGGTAAAAATGTCTACATTTCTATAAACATTCATGAGCTTATTTTTGAAGGAATAGAACGGAAATTTTGATAGTAGACAACTATACTAATAGCATTTAACCTTCAAAAATTTCAAGAAGCAAATATAAAAATGGCGGAGATATATTCGAATATTTTTAAATGATGTTTATTCCTCTAAAATTTCAAACTTTCGGTTTTCAAAACTCTCCTTTCAGTTTTTTCCGAATTTATTAAAGGTAGTGTAAAAAATAGTATTTTTCAAGTAAAGTTAGCCAGTGGCGGGCATAGGAAAAGGGACAAAATTGTAAAATTTTGCCAATTTTTTTGATTTTTAAATTTAAAAATCCGATCTAAGGCACGTGTTGAAACGAAATGAAATGAAGTTATCACAGAAAATTTTTCACATTAAAGCACTACGCTAACATGACATGACTGTGGAAAATTTCAGAAAGCCAATAATTTAAAAAGCGGTGAAAATATTCATAATTGAATCGCATAAAAATACACTATTTCTGCGATTGATGCGCAAGAAGGTTTTTTATTATTGAAAATTGATGAATAATTTTGCGTATAGGCTTGCATAATTCGTCAACAGGTATCCACGTGACATTACAAAAATTTTCAAAGCCGACTAGATCTCAGAGTTTTCATAGTCAACTTTTGTTTTTCTTATGACCCCAGACTATCTTTTTAAGTCATTTGGAATAAAAAAAACATGGAAACCAATGATAACCAAAATTAAAAAAAAATCAAAAAATGATCTTCTATTTTTGAAAAAAATAAAAAATATCCACCCTATTACGTCAATATGAAGTCATATTACTTGCTTATTAGTTATTTTGAATTGAAATGAAAACTGCTTTAGATGAAAACTGATATTTGGTCACGCTTGCTGAACATTATGTAAAAAAAAATATAATAAGGTGTAAGTACCGTTGTATAGACAGAATATTTTTTTTACGTTTTCAAAGTAAAATCCAATAAGGCGGCATTAGGAAAACAAAATCTGACAATCATATTTTCGACACTAGTAGGCGTAAAAACAATCAAGTGACACCAAAAAATGTAGGATGTCAAGCAATGTCAATGAAACAACTTTCAAATTGGAACTTAAAATGATAAAGGAGCTATTGTTGAAATATTGGAACTTGAAATAATTGGACTTTTTCGTTTTTTTAAGGATGTTTCAGAAACGGTCACAGATATTTTAAAAAGAGACCTCCTGCATAGTAGGTATATAGCGTCATATTTTTATGAAGCGAACTGTAAATTGGGGCGTTAATGAGTTTTTAATGAGCCTTTAGTTACTGAATAACTTATTGAGAATTTGGGAATTTTGGTGTTTGAACAAATTTTTAGCGTATGTTCTGCTCACTTAAGTTTAAGCTGAATATGTAGTCTTTTTTTAAATTCATAGTAGAAAATTATTTATTATGCCTTTTGATTTTACTCTTCTGACTTCTGACTTATGGGTCGATTACATTAATCGGTACCAAAGAATCTTCGTAAAGAATATCTAATTACAAATTCTGTACCTACATCAAAACAGTACATTTCAACAATGTCTTATTATGATATCAGATTAAGATCTTTCTCCAGTAAGATTTATATTTACATACCTACATGGCATTTTTATGTTTTATTAATTATGCCAGCTCTTTACCCATCAACTTTTAATTGCATGCTAATATTAAAACATAACATTCTGGTATAAATATAAACCCATTAAACCAGGTTTTTTTTTTTTTTTGAAAAAGGAGGGAAAATCCATTATGGATACCCATGCATTGGGTTATGTGGGAGTCCCACCCACTAAAAGCCCCTCCTTTCGAGGGCCGTCTTGGTCACCGGAAGCACCTCAGCCTCATGGGCTTATTAAACCAGGTTAATAAGGTTTCAAAATTGGTAAATTTTTTAAATTTCTTGACTAGAACATTGGAAATTTTAGTTTTTTATTTTTTTATTTAAATTTTCATCATTAACATAATCAAAAATAGTTTATAGACACCTATTTAATTAAATAATTTTGATTTGACCATACTTTCCCCTATTACCTTAACTATTAACCATCTTTTTCAGTTTTTCTACCTCAAGTAATGACAGGAGATTTACGGCTATAATCCTCCATTCAATACGTCGGTACAGGTAACATAACTAAATTTCAGTTATTAAAGTATCATTAAGGGATGCGGACAACCCATAGGCCATAGGAACTTCTGAATTTGCATTGTATACCAGTATATACCCCACTACCTACCATACATAATTACCAGTTCTCTGAAAGTATATAAGAAGGGTATTTCTTTATTTTCTTTAAAATTTTCAGTTTTGCTCGGTGTTCGGTGTTCGGTCTCCGTCCTCTCCAATCAGTCCTAAAGTGTTATCTTATCACGTGCTTCTTTTATTGTGTGTGTGCGTGTACTGTGTACTGTGAGTGAAAGTAAATTTGGTGAGTTACTTAAAATTATGTTTTCCAAAGCTACTCGATTTATCGAAAAAAGGGATGGTAAGGTAAGAATTTATCGATTTGTAGTTTGTTGAATTGAAAAAATAAGAATATAACCATTGCCATTGCTTCTTATTTCTCGTTCAATGTTATAAGTGGTCTTTAAGGTAATTTGTTTCCAAAATCTATTAAAAGTATTGTTTTGAAAATTTTATGAGAAATTGCTATTGATTAGACAAAATAGTGCAGATAATAAATAAGATAATAATCTTGTATACTTATTTAGGTACCATTATTTTTTAATAAAGTTATCGTTGATCATTAAAGCTTTATAAACGAAACTAGCAATTAAATTTCCAGTTGTTCATTTGGTTTTAAAGTCTAGAAAAATATCTCGTTACATTTTTAAATTAATTATTATAGGCAAAGCTACAGGGGAATTTTAATCAAATGTAAGTATTATCCTATTATTGTATGTGCGTAGGTCTATAGAATAGAATTATTGTACTATAAAAAAGTACAATAATTATTGTTGATATTTGACCTAATATTTATTGTTTTAGTCCAGAGTATGTATACTCTTTGTTTCAGTAAGTACTTAGTATAATATTATTGTAATGTATATTAGGTAATAAACAGGTATCTACTACAACCCAAATTTCCTTCATTTGGGTTTTGGGATTTTAATTACGCTTTGATTAAAAAAAAACATCAATTAACTGATAATTAAAATGAGAATATAGTACGGGTGAATATTTTCATAGGGAACTAGCATTGAAGGTATCTGTAGGACTTTTCTTTATTCCATCGCGATTTCAACGTACAAGAATGGAAATTATATCAAATGAACTCAAAATCAATTCTAATCGATTGGCGTCTAAAAAGTTTAGACAATTTTTTTCGCTGTTAGTCGAGACACTTTTCTAGCAAATAAAAAAAAAACAACTAAAATAACAACCATTATAAGAATAAGACGTTATTCTGAAGCATTTATAGAGTAGTTTATTTACAAAAACCAAATAATTTATTTTTACATTTTTTTCTTATCGAATGTAGGTACTTACTGTTTTTTCTAAACTACACGTTTTTTCAAAAACACTAATTAAATAAATGACGAATAACTCGAAATCGGGCCACTACTTGTTTTTTTTTTTTTTTAATGGGTTTCGTTTGATCAATGCCTTCTGGGACATTCTGCATTGTTGAAAAAGTCCCGGTACCGTCCAATAAATCCTTAAATTTTTCGTTTTGAGATTTTTTTTTTACAGTAACGACAAACGTAATTTTCAAGGTTGTTATGTCCCGAATTACATGTCCCGATTTATGATAGAGATGAAATTTTTATACAGGCTGATGATCAGATGAAAAATCTGATAATTTTCAACTTCATCATATAAAAAATTTCAAGTACCTACACAACACATGGAAAGTTCTGTAATATTTGGAGTCATTTCTATAGACTGCTTTCAAAATGAAAAATTCTGATTTTCACATCTTTAGCTATAACTCATTAAAACCTTACTCATTTAAACTCCCAACTAGTAAAACCATTTTACTGGATTTTCTCAGGAAATATGAAAACTTAATAATATACAGGTGTCCTATTTAAAAAGAAATAGACCATGTTGCTATTAAAGACACTGAGCCAAGGCACACCCTGCCTAAAAACTTTTTTTGCATAAATAATAAATTAAAGAAAGTAAATTAAATAATTATAAAGTTGAGCTTCTTTTACATTTTTTTTTCAAAGCTCAAAATTTAAGGATTTATTGGATGGGACCATATAGAAGTGGAAAACTTATTGAAAACTTGAACTCTTCGAATATTTCAATCTTTATTAAAATTCCTGTACATCTGACATTCTAAAACTTTTTTTTATATATCTCACATACCTACTTAATAATATGTTTTTGATTTTAATTTGTCAAATTATTAATTTTGGCCCAAGTGTGATTATTACATACTACATACAAAAGACGATTACAATAAGTACTTAATCAAAATAGGCGATGAAAGTTTTTTTTTTTAACAATAATTATGTTTTGTGATTATATTGGTTTCCTAGAAAAAAAATTAACTCTTTCTTAAGAAATCATATTGCTCTCATATTAAAAAATCATCACTCTCCCCTGAAAATCATATTGTTTTTTATTAGAACTTTTTAGTTTCGTAACTTATGCGGTTCTGACGAAATGCCAGAAGCGATATTTTTGACACATTAATATAAATTTTATAATTTTGGCCGCCATTTTTATGTCGATCTTTAGTCGCTTTCATGAATACATTTACCGTTACAAAATTTTTCTAAGCCGCAATAATCTTAAAAATTTTCAAAGCCATACTAGATTCCAAAGTTTTCAAAGTCAACTTTTATTTTTCTAATGGCCGCCATATTATTTTTTCATGTTATTCGGCATTAAGAAAATTGATGAAAATCAAATCAATGACATGAAAAAAAATATGGTGGCCATTAGAAAAACAAGATAATCACGAAAATTCTAAGATCTAGTCGGCTTAGAAAATTTTTGTAGCGTTAAGTAAATCTAGAAGTTTTAGATTTTCAGCATATCAGCAACGACTAATTTTTTTGTTAAGCATAAAATTGTGGAACTTTTCTATAATTTAACCGACTCTGTATCTCCAATGGTTTAGGAGAGCCCAATGGTGATCCAGTTGAAAGTGACTACCCTTTATATTATATCGTCCCGCTCCAAGAGGTTTCCCTATTTTAAATAATACAAAAAAAACAATTTTTTTTTAACAAAAATCATCAAAATTGGTGCTGTTTCTGAGGCTTTCCCGAGTAAAAGGCTCCATTAATGCGACTACTTGAGGTTTCCTAATAAATTAAGTATTTCTATCACTGTTATTCTCTTTTTCTTAATCACAAGAAACCATACTTTGTTGGATTCGTAATTGGATATGCTATCTAATACAGGGTTTACTTTTATAGAAAATATAGTTGACGCATGGAAGTTTGCGTTGGACTGAAACTTTTCAAATGTCGCCTTGTAGAACTAAAAAAGCAACAATTCTTTCCAAATAACTTCAGAAAAAAATGAAAACCTAATAGCAAGATTTTGAATTCTTCCGAATATTTCCGGAAGTAAACGGAATTTCTTTTTATCTTCAAAAGAATATAATTGCTGGTATGATCGGCTTTCTCAACATGAAAGCTCATGTCGATACGCGTCTTCCATAAAAAAATCGGGAAAACCGAGCCCACCAGCAACGTGACTTTTTTTATGAAAAATTCGATTTTTATCAGCTCATTACCTCTTTAACTGTTTACGTAAAAAACTTAAATTTTTCAGATTCTATTTTTTTCTCAAAATGATGACGTCATGTCGCTTTAATTTCCATATAATCGACATGGCAGTCGACATTGTTGTCCGAAAAAAAATGTCCTAAAATTCTAAAATGACGAAGATAAAGATATTAATTATTTATTTGCTTCAGACAAAAAATTTAAAGTTTTCGACTTGAAATGGTCTTCTAGGTTTATCTATTAAGTATTAAAAAAAAAAGTTGATTTTCTGAAGAAATAGTGCTTGAATTTTCGGTAAAAAAATTACCGAAGGTCATGTATATTTCAAAATTGCAAAAACCCATTCATTCCACCACGATTCGGCTATTAGTGAGAATTCTAAAGAACTGAAGTTTTTAATTATTGTATTCGTTGTAATCTGTAGCGAGTGACCTTGATTCCATCTGGGAGAAAGTCAATCAACGCGTTTCAAAATGGTTGCCATTTTAATTTAAAAAAAATTGGCAATTTCCAGCTACATGTGCAAAACGAATCAAAACTTTTTAATATGCTCAGAGTGCCAAAAAATCCAGTGTTTATTATTAGTTTACTAGTAACGTAGCTAGACAATAGGTCAAAATTGCTAACCAATATCCATTATAATAGATCAGTCTAATATGACTAATATGATAGTGCCATTAAAATTTTCAAAAAGGCGAAAATATTCATAAATTGATCACATAAAAATACACTATTTCTGCAATTGATACGCGAGAAGGTTTCAGTTGTATAGCTCATATAATAATTCTCCAATCTTAAATTACAATGTTTTTTTTTACAGAAAAATATAACAGCTCATTCCCTGCTGAATTCGTTTTTACCTACACCCGCCGTTGTCACGGTCACCAAACTAAACTATACCTGGGATCTTTCTTGCTCTGTCTTCCTGTCACTGGATATTCCTAATCGCGGATTCATACAAATCCATAATATAGTTTCATCAGTCGAATTTCGCACTCATAAAAACGTTTCTTGGCATGCTAGTCCGCGAAGAACAGAAGAACTCCGCGTTCGTCAATCATTAGTAAGAAAACTACAGGAGGTAATGAAAGCTACGCGACCAAGAGATGTGCTACGTAAATCAAAGTAAGCAACATCTCAAAGAAGGTGATGCATAAGCCTTAAAGCAGAGTGTGGAGCAGCAAAACAAATCAGTGGAGAGTATAACGAAACGAAGCGCCAACCAACTAAAATGTCATGTTTACTTTGATATAGAAAATACATGAGTCACAAAGAGAAGCAACTCCAAAACGTTTAGCAAGATGCAAGACCTGTTGCAAAGAAGTAATCACCAAATTGGAAAGTATAACAAATAGGTTTTGTAGAATCCTGTCACCGCCGAATGGTTGCGGTCAGCATGTGAAGAAGTAGAAATCACCCTATCAGGAAAACTGCAAGAATTTCAAAATAAGACTTGGCTCAAAATCAAAAAAACAAAACCACGGTATGCAACCCTCATCTACAGCACCACTGGTGGAAGGCAACCCCTTGACAATAGTGGAACATCAGAATTTAATGATTTCGAAATTATATCCCTGTCAGACGCACCAATAACGAGGTGAGTTTTCTCCGCTGTATATTCCTAATCGCGGATGCAGCACCCCATACAAATCCAGAGCTTTATCGGCCGAATTTCGCATTCGTAATAACTTTTCCTGGCATTCTACAACAAGAACAACTACTGGTACTGGTACTTCGCGTTCATGAAAAATTGGTAAGAAAACCTCAATGAAGCCACACGGCAAAGGGATGTATGTACTAGTAAAATCAAAGGAAGCAACATCCCAACCAGAAACTCATGCAGCCAACTAAGAAAACCTAATAACTTCACCGAGAAAAGACTAGTGGAAAAACTGAGAATTGTCCTGTTGCAGCAAGAAGAGG
Organism: Malachius bipustulatus; assembly: GCA_910589415.1. Classification (NCBI taxonomy): domain Eukaryota; kingdom Metazoa; phylum Arthropoda; class Insecta; order Coleoptera; family Melyridae; genus Malachius; species Malachius bipustulatus. The sequence continues at coordinate 48,128,518 of OU342634.1, forward strand.
AAGTCAACATTCTGCAAGAAATCACAGTTCTAGCTTTGTTGGGTAAGTTCATTTTATAAATATAGAAACCTTCGAGAGCATCAAAGGCAAAAATAGTGTATTTTTATGCGTTGATAATAGAGGTCAAACTTTTTGGAACATTTATATAACTTGGGCTATTTCCACAATCGCTTCCCCACGATATATTTGTTTGAATAATTTTCCTCTTTCAAAAAACTTCCAAAATTTCTTTTCATCATATTCTGTAGGAAATCATTAACCGAGGGTCTTACTACTAGGAGATTCATCTGGGGTTGTAGGACTACTGGTGACGGCCACCCCCCTTAAAAAAGGCCAACGCATCTGGAAGACTACCCCATGCCAATTCACTATTTTTGACTCATAAAAAAATGAATTGCTAGGGTGATGTGGAAAAGTCTTCAAAGTCGAGCCAAGTCATATTGAAGCTAGGTAGGAACTTTATGACGATACGTTTTGATAAACTTGCATGGTTAACTTATTTTTCGGGTTATCCAAACTGTCAATTACTGGGTTAATCAACAACCCAGTTTCCAAAATGACGAAAATATTCATAATTGACTCAAGGCAAATACATTAAGCGATTGATGAGCAGGAACGTTTTTTATTTATCCCATCTAATTTTAAACCGTTGAGTGAAGCATTTTATGATAAATAAATCACAAATATTTTAAAATAATTCTACTTTATTACTGATTATGATGGGTTATTCACCGGTATACGCCACGGAAGTTTATGGCCGTGTCTCTGGATTTTAGGGTCTTTTTATTTTTGGAGTGGATAGAGACTAGAGACCCGGCAGAGGTACGTTTTAAAATTATATTCATAATGTACAGGGTGTCCTAAAAGCATGAAACATATCAAAGTTATGTTTTTTTTAAATCGAATGCTCCTATGTTATTGCATTTTTAGAATGTCCGAGAAGAGAAAATAAGATTGGTTTTTACAGTTGGTGTTTAAATTCAAAAGTTTGTGAGTTATAAATAAGTGAAAATCGTCATTTTTGAAGTTCAAACCCCTGTACAAGGAAAACGGCTCAAGATAGAGAAAAACGGCTTACATGTCCCTATTTTAACTTTTTATGTACTATCCTATGGTATAGAAACATTTGTGCTTTCTTTGATTTTTTTATTTGGCGACGCGTGGAGAAATCTCAGAATTTTTCAAATTTTTTATCACCCTGTATAAACATTTCATCTACATCGTAGGATAGTACATGAAAAGTTAAAATAGGGACATGTAAGCCGTTTCTCTCTATCTTCAGCCGTTTTCGTTGTACAGGGCCATGAACTTGAAAAATGACGATTTTCACTTGTTTATAACTCAAAAACTTCTGAATTTAAGCACCAACTGTAAAAAACAATCTTATTTTCTCTTCTCAGACAATCTCAAAATGCAATAACATAGGAGCATTCCATTTAAAAAAACATAACTTTGATATGTTTCATGCTTTTGGGACACCCTGTACATTATGAATATAATTTTGAAACGTACTTCTGCCGGGTCTCTATCCACTCCAAAAATAAAAAGATCCTAAAAGGCAGAGACACGGCCATAAACTTCCGTGGCGTATACCGTGAATAACCCTGTATAAATAATTTTAATATTCTAATACATAAGTCTGAAGATGCTGCTGCATGCTGTGAAAGTAGCGAAACAGGTGCAAAACTATCACTATCCACCAATAGGCATGAAGTAGAATTTTAAAACATTGGTGTTTCATTCATCATCAATATGCAGAAGATTCTATCAAGGGTTGAAAACATAATTTTTGTAAAACTTTTCATATTTTTTATTACAGCACGAATCACAACGTAACTGTAAAATGCTGCTCATTGAAGAAAAATCCGAGAAAATATTACATCTCTCCAAAATACCTTTACTGAAACGGATAATAATTCTTCCATTGAAACAGAATCTATTTTCGCCAACGGTGAGGCATGTTCAACGCATGTCCTAACTAATTCATCGTATCGGGAGCACTTTACACAAAAAGGAGCCAATTATTGCCTGCTTGGCTTGGCAACCAAATATATAATCCAAATATGTCCAGCATGTAGACATTTTTGAAAACAATCTGGATTTTGACAAAGAAAAAATAATGAGTCCGAATTAAAAAGAGAAACAATTCCAAAATGTTTGTCAATATGTAAGACCTGTTTAATGGAAGTAAAGACCAAATTAGAAGGGAAAACAAATAGTTTTGACAAACAGGCAACATGTGAAGAAGCAGGAATCCCCCCTTCAGGAAAGCTACAAGAATCTCCGAATATGGCTTCCCTTAAAATCGACAACGAACCCAGAGAATTTCACGATATGCAATCCTCATCCTCATCCCCATGTTTGGCAAGATGTAAACATGTTTAATGGTAGTTTACACCAAATTAGAAGGGAAAACAAATAGTTTTGGCAGAACTCTTGTTACCATCGAACGGTTGCGGTCAACATGTGAAGAAGTAGCGATCGCCCTATCAGGAAAGCTGCAAATCGACAACGAACCCAGAGAATATCACGATATGCAATCCTCATCTATAGCACCTGTGGAAAGCGGCCCTGTTACAATAGTGAAACAACAGAATTTGATGATTTCATAAATCGAATTTCGCACTCGTAAAAACGTTTCTTGGCGTTCTACATCAAGAATTGGTACCTACTCCTCGTTCGGTCGTTCGTCAACAATCATTGGTAAGAAAACTACCCAAATCAAAGGATGCAACATCCCAACTACAAAGTAATGCAGAGCAGACAAGTAAGAAAATCTAATAACTTCACCGAGATCTACCAAGAAGAACAATAAACTAGAGGAGCAATAGGTTGTGCAACTAAACAGAGGAGAGGCTCAGTTTACAGCTCCAGTAGAGAGGTATTCGAATTGTCCTGGTGGAGCAAGAGGAGGAAGTCAACATTCTGCAAGTAATCGCCGTTTTAGGATTCCTCTACTTTGTCGGGTAAGTTCATTTTATAAAAAATTGAGAAACGTTCCTGCGCATAAATCGCAAAAATAGTTTATTTTTATGCGGCGTTGATTAAATTATGAATATTTTCGAAATTTTGGAAATTGGATTCTTGAACATTTTTCATGATATTTCATATTAAGTAAAGTGTTTAGGTACTGTGAAAATTGAGGTTTAATTCCATTCAAAACGCGCCCTAAAATGGATACTTTTAGAAAATTCTCAATTTTGATCGATTTTCTACCTACGCCCTGGTCTTTTTTTTATTTGGAAAATTTCTACTGGTGAGAGTTCCACGCAAAGCATGGATGATTTCGCATCACATAACTATTATAATAATAATAGTAGTCCAGTAAAATTATTTGTGTTTCCATTCCAGCCTTGGCTGTGACTTTAAAATTGGATATTTTTTTAATTTTTGACGTTTTTATTTTATGCAATTCTTAATTGTTAAAGTCAATGCTTTATTTCGAAAATGATAAAACAAAAATAAAACTTTATTCTTATTTTGCCGAGAATGACTCAACAGACTAACTTCAGAGAAGAATCTGACTTCAGCAGAACAAGCTTTCCAGTTTCAGCAAATGATCCAACTACTATTTATTTCAAAAACAATCAGGGTGGAAAACGACAGTGTCATGAGAAAAAAGATCCAATCTTCAAAGATGAGTTTTAGTTGTGCTCACGGAGACTTCTGATTTACTCATCGAATACTCTCGATCCTGAAAGTTACAACATATTTAACCGGGAGCCAATTTCCATAAGAATTTTCCGAGGTCTTTGTAGATAACTTTCCTCAATGATTAATTAAGTATCTATTGCAAATATGAAAAAATTGCATAAATACAAAGTACCATGCAGAATTCTTATGAGAATTGTCTTCCGGTTAAATTAGTTGTAATAAGTTTGTAAATTGGTTTTCGAGTAATCTCATTTTTGCTAGAGGCTGCGCGTTAACGAAATTAGATAATTTGCAATTCCTCAAATATACGAAAAATGACCTGTTTTTTCCCAACGATTAACGAATTGTTAGCAAAAAATACTTCTTACGCTAAATGGATGATTTGTACCAACTGGACTAGGTATTTTAATAGAAATATTATTAATAATTTTATTGATTTGAGATGATTTCGTTTTCATTTGCAGAGGAAACAATAAATTAAGATTTCACCAGATTTTGTTCTCCAAAAACATCAGAATCAGCAACGCTCCATTTGGTGCCCTCCACTCAATGTTTGGACTCGGCTAGTAACTATAATCCCTAGACAGTGTGGAAGTTTCAACGGCCAAAAGCTACTTGCCTCTTCTTAGAGTTAGCCATTAAATTGTGCCAAACAGTAAAGGGGAGTGGAAGAACAAACCCTACGAACTCTATAAAGACAATACCCCTTAAGCATCAAGCTCATAGTAAAGCAGATGTTGCCATATTGGTTTTAGTTGTACTTAGATAATTTTTGTTTACGTAAAATTAAAAAGTGAGAGTGTATTTTTATGCCTTGATTCAAATACTTATGAATTTTTTGCCATTTCAGGAATAGGCCTTGCAAACATTAAAAAAATGCATTTCTGAGAGCGCTAGAAGACTCAAAGTTTGGAAGGTCATTATACAGGTTCAAAATGAATGTAAGCTGCGTATATTTAGTCCAAATCGGATAAATCATTCAAAATTTTGAAAAAAAACTAGAAAATAAATTCAACTTCAACGCCCTCTAGCGTAGAATTAAAGCGTTTTTGAGGAAAGTTACATCGCAAGATAACGTTATTTTAATCCGTTCTATCGATTCCTGAAGTTAACAAGTTAACGAACGATTCACCCTGTATAGTTTAGGATTTGTTTTTCTTATTTTGGTGATTTTATTAAAAAGTTATGTTCAGTTATGGATTTTGTCGTAAGAAAAACCTTCAAATGGTGTCATTTTGAAACAATTTTTTGGGTATAGTTCCTGCAACACCAGACTACAAACCACGTGTTTTTAGAAATATTTTTTACAAAAATTCCAATCCTCCATAGGGTCTAAAGGTTCATAGTTTCATAAATAAAGCTTCATCCATCATTTTTATAATCTGCTTGCTGAAATTGTCAAAAGTCAAAGGTTATCAGTCGTCTGTTGATAATTTGTTAATTTAACATTTTATATTTTAGTTCAATTCCTCATAATTTGTGCCAATAGGTAAATTGATATGGAAATTTTGCAAATTTCCCTTTTTTAATCCATTAACGTTTGACAATCGCGGTTGAGAGAAAGACGCTAGTTTTCTACTATGTAGACTTTATTTCCTTCTACTTTGGTTTAATTTGTTTCTAAACGTCCCTGTTAAGTTCAAGATATAAAACAGCCGACATCTGATGTCTCCATAAAAATAGGACGAGAAAGAATTAATTTTGTACTTTTCCTAAATCAAATTATCATGCTTTATCAGATATTCTAAAATTAGGATAAATATAGAAATATTATGAAGAAAATATCCATTTTATTTCACTATTATTACCATTTTATATTTAATCAAATGTGCCAGAAATAGAATGAGACTTTGCGGGTATTCATTTAATTAAGTCTCTCAAAAGATTTCCCATATTCAACTATAGTTGCACATTCGTCTATGGTCAATTAATTATCTAATAAGGCTTCAAAATATATGAGAGTACATATAAATGAAGTAATAAGTGAGCCTTAAATCTTTTGTAAGTTCTTATGGCAAGTAAAGCGTTACTCAAACTGCTCCTAATTGTTGCAACAATGTGTGCCAATATAGAGCCTAGAGGTCTTCATAAAGAAGACCACATTACAAGCATAATTCAGTACAGAAATACAGATTACAACCCCTTAAGATTTGGATCAGCATGTTCATTTAAAGTAACGGTAAGACGTGTTATTGAAATTTACGTAATTTAATTTACTTAGACGAGACACTACATAGAGCGGCCGGTAGCCTAGTGGGTTAGAAGAGCAGTCTACTAATTCGTTGGCGCTGTCACCGCGTGGGTTCGAATCCCATTCATCCCTTAGGTGTTGTGTTCGTCTATAAAACTATTTATATAATTAAAAATTTGTGTGTGGCAATATGAGCTAGATCTCGATTCCAGGAATTACCAGAGTAGAGCGACTGTGTCTTGCCCACATAGTTAAGACCGATGTTCCCCTTTTTTATTAAAACAAGATACTAGACGAGTGGGAAATCTCTTGAAATTCAAATAGGATAAATAATATAACAAATTATTGTGGTTTAATTTTAACTTGTTTTTCTGGGAACTTGTTTTTCTTTTTTTGTAAGAAATGTTTGTAATAACAAATATGACATTTCAAAAATTATCAAAACCGACTCTAGATTCCAGACTCGATTCCAGAGTATTCATAGTCAACTTTTGTTTTTCTTATGGCTACCAAATCATTTATTTTCATAATAAAAAAGATACTAACGCTAAAAAAAGTAATTTCAATTGTTCGGTTTTTTCAGCATAATTCAGTACCTAATGGCTGAGTTTTGGAAAATTTAGTATCCGATTCGTAACAAGCATGAAATTTCCCAGCTTTTCTTGCATTTAACCGAACTCGTATCTCCGCGGTTTCCGCGAGATCCTCATTACCTGTCATCTGGGTCACCTGTAAATCTCAGGAGGAGAGAGTATAGGTGTTTTGTTTTCAGGAAAATCCTGAGACAGGTCAATTTTTGTTTCTTGATGGACACCTTTTGACACCAAATTGACGTGCCACAGAATTTTCCTAAAAAAAAAACTTCAACTCCTCTGAGATATACTCATAAATTAATTAATGGGTACTAAAAAATTGACACAAACTTAAAGAAAATTGTAAAGTCGCATAGAGAATCAGATTACCTTTCAAATTAGGGGTCACTTGACCCCCCCCCCCTTCCATTTAAAATTTTTGAGACAGGGGCTGCTAGCCGGGGCTATGGGTTTGTTGCGTCAAGGTTAAATTTGGTGTCAAAAGGTGTCCCGCGAGAAACAAAAATTAACCTGTCTCAGGATTTTCTTTGAAACAAAGCACCAAAAGGGAGTTATTCAGAGTGGATAGTTTTCAAAAAGACTCCGGGGAGGTACATGATTGCATAGTTTACCGCTGATCGTGTTTGTCTTTGCTCTACCGTAGATTTTTTACGCTCTAACCTAGGGCTTCCTGAGGCAGACCAAACACACAGAGCCATCTAGTCATCTTGAAGCTGCAGACAACGCTGTTTCGGTCTCTTTATTACCTTATCAGTACAGCACATCGAGAAATAACCAGAGGATGCATGCCAGGTCAGTCCAGGAAGCCAACTCTTATATGAAAAGTCTCTTCTTGTCTGCCTCAGGGTCAGGAAGCCCTAGGTTAGAGCATAAAAATAGCCCTGAAAAGTTATTTATAGATTTAATCCAAGACAAAAAAATCTGATTAAGATACGTTTTTATTTGCTCACAGTTTTATTGTTAAATCTTCTATTTTACTTGTTTATTATTTTAGGTGGATTTGCCAGGAAAATGTCAACCCGTGTCAGACACAGGAAGACTTGCCTGTGTTGCTGGAGAATATATGGATCCATTTGCATGTGCATAAAAGCATAAAACATCAAACACTTCTTCCTCGAATGAAAATTAATATGAAATAATATTTTATATACAAAACTATTATAAATGTAACTAAAACCTTAAAGAGTCACTTACTTTTCGCAAGCTGGCCATATTGGGTAAATTGATTTGGAAACAACAAATTTGCTGCTGCTGATGCTGCCAATATTCTGACTCAGAGGGGTAAACAAGATTTCTGCACATCACATAATATGTAGAATTAAAATTTGAAGTCACCCTACACTTAGTGATTTTTTGGTTCCATGAAATAGAACTCATAATAAATATTCTGAGTCACTATTTATATGATTCATTTTCTTGCATAACTCAACCTTTCCCAAGTTATATTCAGGTAATTGTCACAAAACGAGAATAGTGTGTGATCCTGAGAGCTACAGCACAGTTCACACTAAATCGAATTGTGCACACCAATCGAACGCAACCGGGATTATTTTTGCTCAAAGCAGTTGGGGAGTGCAGTTTTATCAAGTATACTATTGATGAAGAAAATGACAAAGTCTTCTATTGAGCTATAGTAGATTGGAGGTGCACCCTTGCTCATTAAATTAATAAATTTCCCCTGAATAACTGGCAGTTAGCGTGGCCAGTCAGTCGCGTGTGTGCCGAAACGGTTCAACGTTATTACCATATTATCCCTTTGTTGCCCTCCGCGCCTGGGTCCCATTCCACAAAAATAACTTTGCAGCTCTGCACTTTTTTACTTTTCTCAATTTTTGCACAACAGAAAATTTTCCTTCCACTCTCAGTTAAGCTAGTTTTAACACCACTAAGTATGCAGTATAAAATTGCAACAACTTGGCAACATTTTCAAGTTGTCTTTAAGATGCATTTTGGAACAAGAAGTCTTGTCTAAAACTTCCAAGTGAAAAGCGCAAAAATGCAAAGTTTTTATTGTGGAATAATAGATCCTTGGTCATCGTGCCCAAGTCGCTAATGCGCAGGAGCTCTATAAGAGTTGTCTAATTTATTATTTCCATTGCATTAGAGCCCTTTTGGCCAGTTTTCAAACTGATGGTGACCTGTGTATATTCGACGTAGTTATTTATATCTTTAATTGGCATCGAATAATAATAATAATTATTATTATTTCTCATATTATGGTTAACGATAAGTTAGAATCTTGTGTAAAATGAAGCTATGTTGCAAAACCAATTATACAGGGTGATGCAAAATTCAGTGCAAAGATTTCAAGGGCGTATTTACCAGCCAAAAATAATAAGTTTTTTCATATAATCGTATGTCCTAACTTGCTTCGTTTTCTAGATACAGGGGGTAAAATTTTGAAAAAAAAATCGATTTTTATCAATTTCTCAAAAACCTCCCAGCCGATTTAAATAAAATTTTATAGGCTTATTTGTTTGTCATAAGGGCCTTCCTGTGATGGGAATAACATGAATTTATCAATTCCAGTGGCGTCTCAGGGGGCTACCTGAATTAAATTAAATGAATCTCAATAATCGATGTGAATTTATTACTTGTTTTAATAGGGCCTGACACAGATTTTGATTTTTTTCTTGGAAACAAAGCTAGATACGAGTAAAGCTCAGGAGGCAAGAAAGTTACATTATTGACCGCTCAATCTAAAAAAAAAAAAATATAAATTGTCAAAAGAGCAGTGGCGTACGTGATTTTTACCGATAAGTTTCAAGTAGGTAGCCCCCTGAGACGCCACTGGAATTAATAAATTTATGTTATGTATTCCCATCAAAGGAAGTTCCTTATAACGACAAATAAGCCTACCAAATTTTATTTAAATCGGCTGAAAGTTTTTTGAGTAATTAATAAAAAATCGATTTTTTTTCAAAATTTTACACCCTGTATCTAGAAAACGAAGCAAGTTAGGACATACGATTATATGAAAAAAACTTCTTATTTTTGGCTGGTAAATACGCTCTTAAAATCTTTGCACTGAATTTTGAATCACCCTGTATTTGTTTGCATCGTGTGCATTCATGTCAAAATAAAATTCCTGTACAAATGAAAATGAGAGTCAACAGTAAACGGTAAACAAGGTTTAGGTGATTAAATTTTGTTTACTATAGACACTCGCATTTAGAAATTCACATGGTTTGCTGCTAAAATATATTTATCAGCCTTTCAATTTGGTTCAATATTTACAATTTTCTATTACGAACACCTATATAGAATAATTATTGATTAACTAGATGTTTACTTTGGGAACATAGACACTAATTAAAGTTATTTGCGTGAGTATAATAAAAAATATTGATTGCATTAAATTTTATTTTCCCAAACCTCATCATATTTTAATTAGTAGGTGCGTGTGTACTTACAGTAGGTACTTAACTGATCAAAATCCACAGCAATTTTGGTATCCATGCGTAGATACCAAAAAACAATATTTAGCTTTGGTCAATAGTCAATACAATGTATGAAACACCCAAATTGTCACATCGTGACGTAGCTGCGCGTCGACAACTAAAGAAATCCAACAATCGTATCGTATCGTATATTTATTATTATCGTAACGTAAGTAGTGTTGCACTGGCCTGGCTGCAAGTGCACCGAGGCCAGTGAGGATACAAAAGAAGAAGAACCACTTAACCTAGAAATTTAAAATTAAACAGCAGAATTATTATGATAATAATAAAACCACTTGTTACCGGTATTACTCGCTGTAGCTTAAACCAAAACAACGGAAGATTTTTCAACAAATTTTTGAATTTTTCAGTAATGGCAAATTTGGAAAATGCAAAGAAGATCGCAGCTTACAAAGCGGCCGATAATCATGTAAAAAATAAAATGGTTGTGGGAATCGGAAGTGGTTCTACAGTAGTGTATGTAGTAGAAAGATTAGCAGAACGTGTTGCCGCTGAAAATCTGACCTTACAGTGTGTCCCGACATCCTTTCAAGCAAGACACCTGATTATTAAACACAAACTGAACCTGGTAGATCTAGAGACTCATCCCGTGCTGGACGTTTGCATCGATGGAGCCGATGAAGTGGACGCTCATCTCACTTTGATAAAAGGAGGCGGTGGCTGTTTATTGCAAGAGAAGATAGTGGCCAGTTGCGCCAAGGAACTCGTTGTTGTTGCTGATTATACAAAGAATTCTCAGAAGCTTGGCGAACAATACAAAAAGGGCATTCCGATAGAAGTAGTACCTTTCGCTTATGTTCCGGTGAAGCAAAAAATTGAAGAGCTGTTTGGAGGGGAATGCATTTTAAGGTTGGCAGTGAAAAAAGCAGGACCGGTCGTAACTGATGGTGGGAATTTTCTGTTGGATTGGATCAACTTTAACCCAGAAAGTGACTGGGATGCTGTTAATAAGAATCTCGTTCAGATTCCCGGTGTCATTGAAACTGGGCTTTTTGTGAAAATGGCTAAGAAGGCCTATTTTGGCATGTCTGATGGTAGCGTTAAAGAACAATAATTATCAAATCGGGGCTTTTTTTAATATCCTAGAAATAAGAAATTGTAATATTTTTAAAACATACCACTCTATTCAAGTTATAAAATAAATTTAATTTTTAATAACACAAATGAAACTTATTATTATGTCTTATGTTGGTACCTATGCATATAGGATAGGGTAGGGTGTATAATATAATACAGCTGGGGATGGGCTGATTTGTGTTCATTTGGTGATGAACGGTATGATTCAAAATACACGCCCCTGTAGTTGTTTACAAGAAATTATTCCTAGTGCACCTTGTAATAGGTTGTAGGTAATAGTTCTAGTGGTATTTCGTAATTTTTTTTAAATTTTCCTATTTTGGCAAATCGCGAGTCTGGTAGGAATAAACCGAGGAATAACAGTCTTTTGCTTTTGGTTTTCCTCTTTTGTCAATTGCTTTTCCTTATTTGTCAAATGATTTTCTTATTTTTCTATCTATCAACGATTGTAGTCATTAATGATTTATCAATCAATTTCCTTTTATGTCAAATCAGTTTCACTTTATGTCAATTGCTTTTCCCATTTACGTACAGTGACAGTAATATAAACATTGGAAAAGCATTTGATATAAAAGGAAGCATTTGACAAAAGAGGAATTTAAATTGAAAAATCAAACTGACATTTAATAAATGGGAGAAACTCATTTGACAAATAAGGAAAAGCAATAATTGAACCCTATGCTGCAACAACGTTGTAAGCGACAATGTGAGCAAATGTTGGCTTTCCATGCAACAACATTCAGTATGAGTTGTTCATACTGAACAGAACAGTAATGACATGCTGCTTAATGTATAATATATTAATGTTTGTAAGCTGATTATATTATTATATTGGTTCACAAAAAATGTTTATTTCGATTTCCCGCAAAATTTACTTTTATCACTTACAACGTTGTTGCAGCATAAGGTTCAATTGACAAAAGAGGAAAACCAATAGAAAAAGACTGTTTAATTTTTAATGTCAATAATAATTATGATAATGATCGACATGGTTTGAAATACTCGCCGTTGTAGTTGTTTGCAAGGAACTATTTCTACCGTATGCTGTAGGTACTCATCCTAGTAGCCTCTCGTATTTTTTTCAAAATTTTCCTATTTTGGAAAATCGAGTTATTAAATTTTTCATTTCAATGAGGATGAACGACACGATTTATAATACCAGCACTTGTAGTTGTTTGCAAGGAAGTATTGCTACCGTACCCTGTAGGTAGGTACTCATCCTAGTAGCCTCTCGTAATTTTTTCATTTTTTCCTATTTTGGAAAATCGAATAATTTAATTTTTCATTTTAATTGGGATGAATGACATGATTTAAAATATACCCTATACCCGTCCCTGTAGTTGTTTGCAAGAAATTATTCTTGGTGTAGTCTGGGGGTATTGGTCCTTATAGTGGTGTTTTGTAATTTATTTTTCCTATTTTGAAATAACAAATATTTATACACATAAGTGCGTTCAAAAATTGTCAGCTATCTTTTTAGCAGCTGTTTTCACGGCAGTGTGCTGAGCTTTGAACTACCTTTGACAAGCTACTTAAATTTTTAAAGGCTATGGATGGATGTGTCCTAATCAAAGTTTACTGATTTTGAATTTTAACAACGCAGCATTGCCAGAATAGCAATAGTTATTTACATTACAAGCTACGAAAGTTCACTTTTAGGTGTGAGGTGTATTTAAATACCCGAGGCGAAGCGTAGCGTAGCCGAGGGTATTTAAAAACTCCGAGCACCTGAAAGAGCTTTCGTAGCGTGTAATGTATTAAACTTTTCATTCTCCCCTTGCCATATTGAACCACGGATTAAGAAGAAATGAGTAAAATAATACGATTCAGTGATAACAATGGAATTATTATAAGCTGCCATGTTTTTAACATTACCATAGTAACGATAGTTGTAAATTATTAATTTATGACACTGTCAAGTTTAAAACTCTGTACCGCTATATTTTCAGAATCTTTGATCGTAGTTCAGTTCAAAATGAATTTCATTCAAGAAGCTGCAAATTCCAGTAAATCCGAGAGTAAATCTTTCTGGAACATACAATAATAATTATTTGTATGTTCCAGAAAGATTTACTGGAATTTTTTATTGCAGTTTTACATTCAATTTTCCATCTAAATAAACGTTAATCAAACTGACATTTCTACTTTTTTGTCCAGGCCACCAGGCCACGAAAGTTTTTCATAGCTAGCAACCACCTAGCAACCTATCACCTAGGATGTTTTACTTTCGCTTTCGGTTGCCTTATCAAGACAGAAAGTTACACTTTCGTAAAGGGGAGAATGAAAATATTATTAGGAGTTGGCATATTTAAGTTACAATGCGAAAATATTAACAAAATTTAAAAAAAATCTGTGGCGTACATTTTACTTTGCAATAATTGTCGAGAGTGTCCCACTGGACTTGATAATTTTAATCTACTTTTGGGGTTAAAGGAGTTCCTTATTACTACAAATAACACTGCCAAATTTCAATTTTCAACAATAACATCGACTAACTGATGAAAAAGTTATTGCAAATAATAGAGTTTCAACCCTCAACTTTGAGGGGTAATTTCCAGGGGTGTCTGGTAGGAATAAACGTTATAGCTATTTTTTTTTTAATTTTTTTTTATCTAATAATTTACCCAAATCCGCGAGATTTATTATGGGACCGAGGTAGATGATACTACTAGGCGATCTTATTTTCGTCAAATAGGCGCAAATGACGTCAACAGGATCTCAAGCGCGCGGAATAACATAATTTCCACAATTTTTTTTCACTGTATATCCTAACAGTTCATGTTGGAGATTAGAGACATATAATCACTTCTGTAAAATGTTTTGAACACACTTTGGCAATTGCTGGTGTTATATTTTCTTGACGAGAACAGGAGGTATTATACTCCCATGCCTTTGATAACACTGGATCGCCCAGAAAACGAAAAAACATCCATAAATGTATCGATCTTATATTTCGTTCATCTGTTATCGCTATAACAATAATTCTGACAGCGCACCGCACTGTTGAACAGTTATTCTTGTATAAATATACTAATTTATTAAAACGCCACATTTACAATACCTACCATAAACCATGAAGAGAGCCGTGACGTCACTCTGTGACTGTCAATTGTCAAATAATAATAATACTAATAATTGTTTTAAAACTTTTTTTTTGTTTCTTATTCGTTTTATGGTTTTTTATCAATTCGCTGAACTGTTTTTCATTATTCTGTAAGATCCTAAAGCAGGCCAGATTGACAGAATGTCAAGTCATGTACTATCAACGCTTCATTAAATTTCAAGTATAGAAATTTCAAAATAATCTGGCTAAACAATAATTAACTTGCGGAGAGTCTGAGACACTTTGCTTTCGCTTAAGAAAAAAACAACAAATACAAGGTCGTTATTATAAAAAAAAAAACTGTTTTATAACAATAAAAACAAAACACGTTTTAAAACATTTGCATCCCTGGTAGTGATGCAATAAAACCGTTTTTTATTGTAGCCATTTATTTTTATTGTTTTAAAACTGTTTTTATACGTTTCATTTGTTTTTTTTTTATCCAGTTCGCCGATTGAAAGTGATTTTTCATCTTTCCGTAAGATCCCAAGGTCAAATTGGCATAATGTAAGTCACCAAGTCAATGGTATCAATGTTTCATTAAATTTCCAATTATACATTTTATTATTTTATAATAATCTGGCTGCGCGCAAACGCTAAAATGTTAAATAAGTGGGTGACAATTTAACTATCAAAAGAGTAGGCCATAAATCTTCAAATCCTAAAGAAGAAGAAAAATATATTCTTAGACATAATCCATAAATCAGTGTCAAAATGAACTCAGACTCACTGACTATTTTTTGATTAAATAAACAATAATAACTAAACAATATTATAATTTATTTAATATTTAATATTTATTTAATATTATATTTCAACAAGGTATAATTATTATCATCATGATTAAAAAGTTCATTATTATTTGATAATAGATCCTGCAAATATAGGTATTGTAAGTAAAGCTGGCAACAATGCATTTCTTGTTCTAAACTGCCGCAGCGCCAGCACTGCCAGCAGTGCCAGCAGGATCTGCTATATTCCGCGCACGCGCAATATAGCGGCCACGTCAAGTGGAGGATTACCAACTTCTACTTGATAAAAATTTAAAAGTAAAAAAATTTTTTACTGATTACAGAGGATTTTCGAGCTCATCAATGGTATATTCGAGCTGTCTCTAGCTTTCAGCGTTTTCCGGAAAATGGGAAATTTATTTTTTGGAATGCTCTCATTACACCAGACTTTTTTGAATTCAATCTGTAGAGAAACACAAACAGCACAGGAATTTCGAGCTATTTTCGAGCTCTTCAATGGAATTTTCGAGCCGTTTCTACCGGTGTTCGTGTTCCGGAAAATCGAAAAAAACCGCTTTTTCGTGCTAGGATTTGACCCGAATTTCCAACTCGAAAATAGCTCGAAATTCCTGTGCTGTTTGGGTTTCTCTACAGATTGAATTCAAAAAAGTCAACAGGTGTAATGTGAGCATTCCAAAATCCCCTGTATAATCGATTTAAATTTTTTTTAAAGGAGTCATGCTTAAATTTGGGACCTTTTATTATGTCATGCAATGCTTATTAGGTACTTTACATTTATCTCTTTGTTGAGCTGTTTTTGTCGTCGTCAACGCAATTTTCCCTGTCCTGTCCCTGATGCATGCATCTTTTTTCTTAAGAAAACTTTCCAACGTGACACCTCGCACACACCCGCACTCACACGCCACAAAAGAAAATATATAATATCAAGACGAAACTGATCAAATTGTTCAACGAAACTCTTTCAGTAATAATAAGTTCTGGAAAACAATATAATGACCATGACTTAAAAACAAATCACGGTTCCCAGTTCCTATATATCCGAGAAATTCTACCACTACCATTCCTACCGCCACGGCACCACCGGGACCGGAATACTACGACGGGACCGACCTGTCTGTTCTTGTTGGTTCTTGCCGCGTCCCGACTCGACCCGACCCGACCCGCCGGTCCGGCCCGGTCGGTCGGGTCGGGTCGATATCAACAACGGCTCATCGCTTTTTATTAGTTATTTATTAGTTTATTACATCCGCTCTCTGACGCTACCCCTACGGCCCACTACAACACAGTGCATCCCAATTAAATCCAATTAAAATTTTAATTTTAAAATATTCCAATTTGCCATGCACGAATTAAAGAAAAGTCTATTTTTTATTTAGACGGACTTGTCAAACAGAGCTGTCAAGTTGGTAGCCTGTGCAACCTTCAAATAGTAATTTTGATATTCTCTGATGGTTGCCTGTTTTCCTGACCTTGGAAAAATTTATGTTGTGACTAAAGTAACGGCAACATTCCCCGATTCGGGTATACGCTATGACGTCACCTGCAAGACATGTTTTCTTGTTGTATTGTAAGTCGCACTGGCACTGTTATAAAACGAAAATTAAAAAATTCAAATTACTTTATTATTTTTGAAAATAGTCTTTTTTCAGCAGTTATTAATTTTTTGAGGATAAATTTAACTGTTGTTTGGCATGATTATAATTATCTAATGACGTTTTGCGATCTGGGCCCTGAGTCGGTACTTTACCTAGGGAACTTGCATTGCCGACACTGACGCTTACTAGGGTAGCGCATTCACTCGTTGACGTTTACTGAAGGTTATGTTTGAACAGCTGGATATCATATTTTTGGCACATTTGGTCACAGGCGTAGGTATCAAGTGGAAAAAAGCGAAATTTGAAAAATGAAACAAAATAATAACACGAATAGAAATCGAGGAATCCTTCTTTCAGTAGGTATTAGAAACATATATATATTACGGATTTATAGGATCTACAAAGCTGTAGACTTTAGTATCTAACACGTAGTTACTGAGAAAAATGCGTTTTAATACGCTAACTTAATAACAAATCATGTGAACTTTTAGACAGTTGTACGTTCATGAAAATCTGACGTTTATAAAGTCAAATTTGACTTTCCCAACTTTTTGTGAGAATGAGAATGCGCTACCCTAGTAAGCGGCAATACAGGTTCCCTAACTCTAACAACAGCGAAACGCCAAAAGGAACTTGAAAAGTTGAAGTTGTCAAATTGACAAGCTAAATTATTAAATTCAAAATTAGTAAAAAGTGCTTAGGCAGGCAAATTTATTTCAAAAGGATGTAAAGAATAATTGATAAAATGCTGTGAACAATATTAATTGAAAGATGTTTATCGAAATCAAACAAAAATGCAGTTTATTCGGATTCCTTGAAATTTTTCTTGAGAAATTCTTAAAAAATTAGGTGTCTAGCGCCTGACGTCACAGTCTGCGCACTTTTGCTCGCAGCTGATGATAAAAATCTTATGTTTCTTCTTTATAGTAAATACATGGAAGTCAGAAGTTAACGTAAGAAAGTCAACGTCGGAAAGTCATTAAACAAACATCAAAAAACAAGGACAGGACAAGTGACAACTGACAAGATAATAACCTCATCATCATACATACACAAACAATCATCAACATCTGCAATAAATAAATAAAATCCCAACGTTAATAATAAGTTATTTTTCTTCACATTAACATTTCACATCTGCTGTTTAGATATTTATTTAATATTAACATTAATTAATTATGTTTTATGTTTAGAGTGGGATCGTGATCTTGTTGTGTCGATAAAAAGATGAGAGAAGAATAAATTGGGTTTGAACTTTGAAGTGTTGAAGATTTATATGTAAACCATATTAATGTTACTGGAATAAGAAGAATCTTTCTTTCTATTTCTATTGCATTTTATAAACAAAAGTGATGAGTTGGATGCTGAGCTGAATGAAGAGCACTTCCTGACTTTAGATCATATTTCATCTTATCCGTTTAACATGTCCTACATACTCTTATAAGACTTACGTGGTTTTTCTTTAGTGGTTGAGTTGCGTTTTCTACTAGTGCTACCGGCGCAAACAAAATATTATACAAATTTGTTGCTCACCTCACCTTTTAAGAAGTCTTGCAGTGGTAAGTTACTAATTAGTTGCCTGTCTTATTAAAGGGTAATGCGTAGGTTTATTTGAATATTTAACTACTTAATTTATATAGCCATTGGTTATAAAATCGTTTATTCAGTTTTATTTATTTTAATTTCCTATAATTAATAAGTGGGTGTCTTTTAATTTTATGTCAGATCAGAATGATTATAAGTGTATTATTATGGTGAATGGTTTAATTTGATGTAATTCCAACCAATAAACAAAGTTACACATCATCTAACTTGGTTATTGAGGCATCATTCTAGCCTACTTATAAAGCCACACTCTTCTATTTATTTAAGGTCATCACTCATTTTACTTAAGTCAGATTTTTGGTCATTATAAGTAGGTACCTATAAGGTAAATGCACCCACTTTAAAAATTAAGGTCATTATGGAGATGAGCGGCATGGGTATAGGGCGAAATGGCTTAGGTTATCCTGTTGTTTAGTCTTCCAAAAGACCCCTCACATGCCCATTCCACTTTTTCCACTCGCGTCGCTCACAGCAGTCACAGTGTTGCTGCATTAAATCAGGTCTTTGGTCAGGGTAGTTTTTTTTTTTAATTTTAGGGACATTTAAAGGAAAAAAAAACCTACCCTGACCAAAGACCTGATTTAATGCAGCAACACTGTGACTGCTGTGAGCGACGCGAGTGGAAAAAGTGGAATGGGCATGTGAGGGGTCTTTTGGAAGACTAAACAACAGGATTACCATGCTGCCAACAGGCAGCTCGCTTCTCCGTCGGACACACGACGATGGAGAGCGTGCTTCTCGTTCGAGCGCATAATGTTCGAATACACGTATTAAAGCAAGGATGACACTTTAAGGCCTTATTTCTCGACTATTACTTGCCGCCGCAAAAATTCAATGGTACCTTGATACTCCTAGAGACACAAGCTATCCGATAGTATAAGCCATTTCGCCCTATACCCATGCCGCTCATCTCCATAATGAACAAAATTAAAAATGAGACAAAAAAGAAGTATCATAGCAACACGTCTCAACGAAGTATCAAATCATTTTCAGAAGAAAATGTGAGCACTATAGGGCTGTGCTTTTTATTAAATTTTCCCAACCGGTTAGCCGTTGCTGTTAATCGACGGTTAACCGGTTAACCTTTACAGTTTCGTCATTGCTAGAGGCTTGTACCTTCGTAATAAGAACGTCACGTTTTCACTTTTCATTCATTTGGCCAAATTCGAGTGTTGATTGATAGTGATTTTGAAAATTAAAAGTTAATTTTTTCACATGGAGCTGACCAGAAACTGATTAGAACTTGGTGGAGAGGTCATTTGGTCATTGTTAGGTTTTTAGCCTTCAGTTGCTACAAATCCGTCGGTTATAAATTGCGGTTGCTATATCCGTTCCTACCGTGGAGTTAACTCGACCACTAAATCCATGACCATTTCATTTTCTTCAAATTTCAGGGGAGAGAGAACCTCTTATACTATAAGTAAACTATACTAAAACTCCCTAGACTGTAAATCGGTTAGCTGGCAGTAAAAAATACTAACCGTTTGGAGTGGTTAAAAACGGTTAGTCGGTTAACCGGTTAACCTTCTCAGCCCTAGTGAGCACATTAAATTTTGAGACCATTTTTTTTTATGGGTCTCTAGGAGTATCATGGTACCAGTGAAAGTATGTGCAAATTGGTAACAAGCGAAATATTCGCTTCCCTATTCCCTATAACTGTACCCAATTACTTTAGCGATGTCCCATTAATTAATAATTACTTGACGATTCTTGGAAATTTTTCCTTCCCATTCGTTTGAAACCGGCCTAAATAAGGACCGGCGATGCAAAGAAATCGTTCGGCGGTGCCGGTGCGTGTTTTACCCTTCAAGCAATCCCTATTCCCTCCATGGTACTCTTAATCTGAAAGTCATTTGCACTAAAAATGAACTACAAATAAATAATGAAACTACAGTCAAGGCTCGATAATACGGCTCTGCGGCAGTCCGGCACTGCCAGTAATCCGGCGTTTTTTCCCTTCATCATAAAAATACTAGCTACTCTATAATCCGGCAGGAGCGGTGCGCGACTATGCTATAATCCGGCACACACAGCTTCTTCAGCATTTCATCAGTTTTCTCTGCTAGATAAATACGCATTTTAGCACAAGTCACTTAGGTGTGTAGGTGTGTGCGTTGTATAAATAAAATAGCCAACAATGTCAGCAAATAATAAACGAAAACACAAAACATTAACGTTAGCTGCAAAAGTCGAGATCCTCAAACGAGTATTTAATCCTCAAATATAAGTATTTATTTACATACATTCGAATTTGGTTCTTTTTCATTAGACGTTCCAGTAGACCGGCGTTTCCAGTAATCCGGCAGTTAGCTACAAAGGTAACCGCCGGATTATCGAAAGTCTACTGTACTATGAAAACAGAATGTAACAAAGAAGAAGGGTTTTAGGTTCTATTTGCTCTCTGAAACGACAATAAGTTATTCTGTTTTCAGACAGAAGACAGATTCAACAGCAGTGAAAGATGATTGTGAGACATTTCGTATCCCTTCTGATCCTCTCTTTGGTGGTATTTGCTCTTCCGAAAGAAGAGAATAAGAAAGACAGAGTCGTCGATCGAGAATTAAGTGACAAGGAGCATTATGACGGTGAAGATCACAATGCAGATTATGACCATGAAGCATTTTTAGGAGAAGAAGCGAAGACTTTTGATCAGTTGACACCAGAGGAAAGTAAGAGAAGACTTGCGTAAGTAAAGCTCTCTTTATGTTATATACCTAAGTACCTACCTATTGCCCGATTGTGTCATATTTTTAAGACTTTTCAAAACTAAAGTTTGGCTTAGTTTATAAACTTTATATGACAATGTTTGTTGCAACAAATTTTACTATGGTGATTCCTGACCATTAAACCTGAGCTTAGAAAATGGCGCGGTAATTGTATACATCCGCGGCTCCTAAGTTTCATCAATTTTTTCGGGACCGAGGAGCGAATTAGGGGTGCTGGGTGGGTAAGACGCTAAAAACAGCCATTGCAAACTAATATTAAGGTCACAACTAAGGCCTCTTTGACACTACGGTGGAATTTCTATTTTTTTCTTCACTTTCAGGGCAAGGAAAATCTTCGAGAATAACGGTAGCACGATTTTTATTTTCAAATTTGCATTTATTTTGCATTTATATTCCAAAAATGGTAACATAAATCCTGTGGTCTTTTCACGATATGAATAAGCGGATATATTGCAAAATACGTGCCTGTTTACGTTTGAGAGCGGTTCCCATTGTTGTATAAGTGGTTTCATCATCATCCGTAGTTAGATCGGAAAGCTTGTGTCAGGACCGTACTTTCGTTGCACTCCCAAAATCAATTTTTAAAGTCGTTTTGTGGCCTTCCCTTTTATTTGCAAAGCTAATGAATACCTTCCTGGTGTTACTATAGGTATGTTCTCCACCCCTATATAGGTGTCATAGTGAAACTGTAGGAGCCGCGGATGTATATAATGACCAATGGCGCAATTGGGGTGAAGTGTTGTATTTGATTGGGGAAATAACAGGATCTTCCCTAAACATTTTAGAGAGGTGCTAGGAAAACATTGCTAGAAAAAAAGAAAACATTTTCTTGTAACCGAAAGGTCAGTTTTTACACTTTTTTACACCATATTTCCGATCGATGTAACTTTCAGAATTATTATACAATTTTTCTGCTGTCGCAAGTTTGAAGGCAGATCATCTCTTTTGTTTACCAATAAAATTACCTACACGGTTAACTTTTGCTGGTAAACAAACGGAGCAGTACAAATTACATGTAAGTATGACATGAAATGTGAACATCGCATAGGAATTTCAAACAAAAGTTTGGTCTGCAAATTGAGGACGTTCTGTGTGGCTTTTGGTTATGTTATTGGTAAGTAAGAGTTGATCTACCGTTTAACTTGCAACAACAAAACTATCGATCTGAAATGTGTTGTAAAAATCTGGGAAAATTAACCTTTTGCTTTTGGAAATGGTTTCTTAGGTTTTCAACAGTGTAAATAAATCATTTTAGAACATCGCAAGTGTAGGCTAACCTGTTTTCGTGCTACAACTATTTATTTACCACAAAATTATTTATTTACACGAGCGGGTAAAAAAAGCGGTTGTTGGAGATCTAACAGGGGGCTAGAGCTCAAAGTAGGGAATCAATCAAGAAACTGTGAACATTTCAAAATTATTTTTTCATTTTTTTTTTAAATTTCATAATGTGTTTTTATTTTAGGTTAATAGTTGATAAAATCGATACCAATAATGATGGTTTTGTGTCACGAGAAGAGCTGAAGGACTGGATCCGTTTTACTCAGAAGCGATATATCAGAGAAGATGTAGAGAGGCAGTGGAAGGCTCACAATCCAGATAATGCTACACAGATTTCATGGGATTCATACAGGTAGGATGATGATATTCGGAGTCTTATCTCTAATGAGGAAAAATTTGGTTTCTTGATAACTTATTCAGACCGTGGTTAGTGTTCCCTGTTCACAGACTAACATATTAAGAGATATGTTGTAAATAAGGCTGTTAATAAACTCATGGAAAAAATCAACAGCACACTATGATACGGTGTTCTGGGATTCCAAGAATAAAAAAAATTCTAGCTTCATTGAAGTTCAACATCCATTCAATGTAAATTAACATCATATCATCAACAAAGTTCAACATTGCATTGCATTTTCAGAAGAGAATACAGTCTGCAATCTCATTTGACTTAAGAAGTCATTTTACTTTTCAATAATGGTACATGTCCTCTACTTCACAATACAACCTATCGTAAAAACCAACAATTAACTTAATTATACAGGGTCTTGACTATTTCGTGGCTCACTATAGAGATATCGGAAAGAGTAAAAGATACAGGGTTGGTTGTATTACAAAAATGTGCGCAATTTGATAATGATTAAGAACCAGAAACAAATTTTGGGATAACTTCAGTCGTTCCTGAAATATCCTGAAATATTTTCAACTCGTTGTAGAGGGCCGTGAACCATTAAGCTGCAAGATCTTGCAAAAATGTGAGAAAAACAGTAAAGAATTGAAGTATTAGTCATTACCACAAAGTCCCTGTTTTTTTAATGATAAATTTTTTATTTGCATGCCTTTTTTGTTACAGGAAGCTTGTTTATGGATTCATGGAGACCATGTCCGCCGAGGATCTGGAGAAAGGTGGCCAGTCATATAAACAGATGTTGGACCGGGATAGGAGGCGATGGAGTAGCTCTGACACCGACAACGATGAAAACTTGACTAAAGAGGAGTTTGCTTCGTTTCTTCATCCTGAGGAGACTGACCATATGAAGGATATAATTGTGGTGGAAACTTTAGAGGATATCGACAAGGATAAAGATGGTAATTAATTAAAAGGATTCAAATTAAAAATTAACCAGTTTGAGTTAATCTTTTTTTGTTGTACTTTTCGTTAATGATAGTTATGTAGGTGATGGAACAAACTACCAGAGGCCACTTATCTGATAAGATTGCTCTTTGATAAGTGTTGCTACAGTGGAATCTGCTTTAACAGTATATTATGCACATTTTCATAGCAACTATGACATTTTTGTGATATGGGGAAGCTCGCTGAGAATATAACAAGTTTTGTAACACAAAAAAGGGTGGTTCGTCTACTGGCATCACCAGGTTGCAGGGATAGTTGTAGAGAACTATTATACATGAGCACAAGGACAAATTTACAAAAAACGGATGCTTCCATGCTCATGGCACAAGAAGCCATAAAAAGATCAGTAAACAGTTTCTTCATAAATCCAGATCAATAGATATAATACTCACTCATGTTCTCAGCGTGAGTTCCATAGAGCAGTGAAGTCGATGCTACATAATGAGAGATAACAATATCTATTATTTCTCTGATTTGTAATTGAAGGGAAGATTGGGGACAGAATATCTGTGAGATGAGGACAGGATTCGTGGCTTAAGGATCTGCTCTGTTGGTTTAGAGGAATGTCCATTGAGGTCTTCTGAGCTGAGTTTCATCAGTCATTATCGCCAGTTGGATCACCAGCCTCCCTACTCAGACTTAAATTTATTATGCGTCTAACTTATGTGAATAAGCAAATAAGTCATCAGTTTTTGTATCATCAAATTGTAGTACATAGCATGACCTTTCTTGTTACTGTTAATAAGCAAATAAGTTGAATTTGTGTCGTATTACCTAAACTGTGACCATGTGATTTTTTGAAGTTCCCAAAAATCCTTTTCTTGTCACTGTGTTTCAGGTCGCAATTTTTAATATAGGGAACTGAAATTTTTGTGGGATTAAGATATCCTTAGGGAGATTTGAGCGAAATCGGTTGAGTAAGTTCAAAATGTCGGCTATTTGTATTCTTGAAAAAATTGGTATTTTTGTATATTTTTTGTAATAATTGCATATTTTACATATAAAAATCCCGTCTGCCTAAGAACTTTTACTTGGTATGACAGAGGAATCATGCATACATCACTTGCTTCAACAAAATGTTAAACTCGTATTTTAACTCTCTTAATTTCCAGGCAAGATATCACTGAAAGAGTACATTGGTGACATGTACCACTCAGACGACGGGGACGAGGAACCCGATTGGGTGGGCAACGAACGTGAGCAGTTCAAAATTTACCGTGACAAAGACGGAGACGGGTTCATGGACGAGGAGGAGGTGAGAAACTGGATCCTGCCACCCGATTTCGACCATGCCGAGGCCGAAGCAAGGCATCTGGTTTACGAGGCTGATGGGGACATGGATCAGCAGTTGACAAAGGAGGAGATCTTGAGGAAATACGATCTATTCGTGGGAAGTCAGGCTACCGATTTCGGGGAAGCCCTCGCCAGACACGATGAATTCTAGGTTTGTAAGAAAGCATGATCACTGGATATAGCTATGATGCATTACAAATATTATCATTTGGCAGGATTGTTATCATAATAGCAAACACTTTGTGTTCTTTTTATGCTTTCATACTAAAATCTTCAAATTTTATAACTAAAAAGGCATTAAATAGATGAATATTTAATGTTCCTTTTAATATTCGATGAGTTGAATCTAGTTTGTGATTTACAGGTGGTTTCAAAACACGTGTCGGATTTAGAGGTGTGATTTCTTGGCGTGTTTATGTACCATTTTCAAGCTACAGGGTGTCAAAAAGAGGGCTGGGAGTAACACAAAAAATATACTTTTTAGTATCTAAGATACATGATAGTATCTTGTATCTAGGTACTTTTTAATTTAATGCAACATAATATCTAAACTTAAAATACTTTTTTAAAGTAGTTGCATCTTGTATCTGTTGTTTTTAAGTATCTTAGATGCTTTGTGAAATATAAACTTTTTATATCCTGTGATCCACAAAATTTTTCATCAACTAGTGCCTTGAATAAAATGAGGCATGTCTGCCAGATAAAATACAAACAGTTAAAAGGTGTGTAATTGAACTACTCCAATCAATAATCTACAGATCATAGAGCCATAAACAAAACCATGACTTACATAATGAAAAGGAACTCCATAAACTGACAGGAATTGGTTTTATTACACATGATACATGAGAATTTGAACTATTAAAGTTATTTTAAAATTATTTTCTTTAAATGAGCTAAGACATGACTGCAATAATAATAGCCATCTCTTTTTTCCAAGGCACCAGTTGATGGAAAATTTTGTGTGTAGTACCTGTCTAAGATATTTTTTGAGAGTACCTTAGATAGTTTTAGAAGTATTTCAAAATGTATCTTAAGAAACTTTTTGTTTGGGAAAAAGTATTTTTCCCATCTCTGTTCAAAAATATAATTATTATTCAAAAGTTTTTTGATGATATCACTGGAACCTTTTTGAGATGCAGAACTCAGCTTTTGTACACATCTTGTCATTACTATCATTTACCTTTTGAGCACTTCCTGATTTCTTTCTTATGGCAGTGGCGATTTTACAGTTGTCTGGGGTTTTTCAACCCCTTAATTTCTTCAACCATTTTGAAAGCACAATTTTTGAGGCAATATCTCCGTTTGTGTTGGAGAAGTCCTTGGGCCGTCTCATATGACTTGCCACACTCGCAGGTCTCCATTACAGATGAAAGGGGGTCCCGGTGGGAATTCTCACCGAGAAGTGTAAGATAAAACTAGATTGCTTACCCCTTTCCTATATCTCGCCAGTGGTGGCGCTGATCCCTCTTAGTCGGTTCTTTGGTCCGCCTTGGATTATGAGGTCTGATAGTCGCAGTTTTTATTCCCGGGCTTTTACTGGTGCCAAAGGCAGTCCAGAGGATGATGGGAGTGCTGTGGAGTCCGCCGGTGAAAGAACGAAGTCTCTAGCTGCTCTGGTTCCCGAGATATGATAGAAAGAAGGTCCAGAGATCTTGGAGTCCCAAAATTTTTTGGCGTTTATGGATTCGGGTCCCTTTTCCTTTGACCTTCCCGAATATTCGGTCCTTGTTGCTCCAGGACAGCGACAAGTGACCGGAAACTAAAGTTTGGTCCAAGGAGTGGCAGAAGTTCCAAGGAGTCCTGTGATGGTGAACCGAGGGCTCTAGCTGCTCTGCTTCTCCAGTTGGGAGCAGCAGAAGGTGCAGAATTTTTGGCCTTGGTGGTTCTGGGTCCCTTGTCGCTTGGCCTTCGTGGAACTTCCGTCCTTTTTGTCCCGGGACAGTCGTAAGTGTCTCAAGTGGTGGGATTTTCGCCCAAAGACGGCTGTTTTCTCTTAGGACGTTGGTGCAGGCGCTCAGCTGATTTGGGGTTCTTTGGGCTCGGGGGATTTTCTATGTTAGTCAGGTGTTCCCAAAGAGCAGGGATAGCTCCAGGGGGGTCTCCCAGCCTCTCCCAAGAAAGAATAAGCCCAGCTAGTCCTGGAGTTGAAGGGTTTTGGCCGGACCTGGGAGGCTCCCAAGAATATTTTCTACATAAGAAAGGTTCTCGTGGTCAAAAGCTGTAATGTGAGCTGTCATTTTACAATGAAAAACTAAGATGAGCAACATGTTTTGTTGTGGTCAAAAATATTATTTGTTTTTAAGAAAAAAAAAAACTATTATTGTTGATAACCTTGTATTGTGAAAATGTTGTTTGTAGACCCATGATGATGGGATTTTTTTGCAATGGAACCAGTTAAGAAATCACCACATGTTTTGAAACACTTATAATCTAGATGTGTTCCTATTGTAAATTTTTTTGGAATTGCATAAATACTCATTATCTTACCATTTTAGTTAATTATAACCCGAAATTAAAAGTAAGACAATAATGAATTGAATATCTTTTTTTTAATATAAATGGATGCTATTTTTTCACTGCCTGTTTTATGTTTGTAGGTGCATCGCATTTCTTTTAACATAATTTTGTAGTATAAGCGTAATATTCCTGCTAATGTTGATCAAAATGTTGCATTTTATATTTTTACGAGTAATCTCTGTTTTGAGACTGAAAAGTGAAGTGTGTTCATTTGAAGTTTTCTTGTGCTTATAATAAATGATTTTTTATTATACTTTTATATGTTATAGATTTAGCATTTATTAATAATTAATATTATACTAAAATCTCTACAACAGAGCAACTTTGGTTATAAAAAAATACCAAAGAATTATTACGTAAATATACTCCTGTAAGTAGCCTATGCTAGGTATCCATAATATCAATTAGATAACATTTTTATTGGTACTTCAATTAAATGTTTAATTTAATTTTACTATGATATGATAACCTACCTTAAAGTTGCTCCCAAGTGTTCTAACCAGTTTGTATTTAACGTAAACCATTGGAGTATTGAATATTATGTAACTTAACACTTTTTTTAATCATATAGTTGCTATTACCGGATCTGGTGTGGAAGAAGAGAGTAAATTGAAATTTAAAAGTGTGTTTTTTTCACATGGAGAGGATCAGACGCTGATAAGAACCTGATGTGGCAGGTTATTTGGTAATTGTCAGGTTCTCTCTCCTCTGTAATTTCAAAGAAAATAAAATGGCCGTGGATATAGCAATGGAATTATCTCTGCGACTGACTGGTATTAGCAACGATGTTTTAACTAAGCTCCATAACTATAACCAAAAGTCTTGTAAGTTGCTTATAAGATGCTGGATGCAATGAATCATCGGTGCTCTTAGTATTTTTGTAAAAGTGAATTTTAATAAATGATTTTATGTTAACGATATTGAGTCCATTTTTTAACAACAGGCAACAGACATTATTCTGTAATAATAAATCATTAAACGAAAAGACAACATTTATTCAATAAACATTACATATTTACATTTAACATATGAAAAATAAGGTGCAATAATGCAATTGTTTCACATAACTAGCATGTACATACAGAAATGCAAGTGACCTTTCAAAATTAACAGAACTAATACAAAAATAGGTCTTAAAAATAAAGGTAATTTATTTTCCTGTCAGTACCTGTGTAAATAATATTGATCATATTATTATTATTATGATGATTAATAAATTATCTTTTAATACCAATCTATTTGTTGATATAATGAGCTTGGACAGGGACAGGGAGATAAATCACCTGAAACAATAAATGTAATAGGAAAGATATGTATAAAAACAAGCATAATTTACATATAGATGTATGAGTACCTAGTTGTAATTTAAAATTTTATAATGTAGGAATCAATTTTTGTCATATCACAATGCCTAAAAAACAATTTACTTTGAGAAAATTCATTTTACTTACACGGAAGTCCAATGATTCATATATTACAAATGATACAAGTGTAAGTAGATTTTTGCAAGTTTATGTACAACAGGCTTCTAATATTTATTTACTACCCGAAAATCACTGACCTGATCATTTGCAAGATCAGTTCGAAATATTTCCTCTGCAAATGATGCATACTGATTCTGACTAGTTTCAAGTGGGAAATATGAACTCACATTATGAAAGTCCGAATTAAAAGTGAACTTATTATTAAGCTCAAAGAAATCAACAGATAAGTTAAAAAAAGTAAACTTACTGGAATATTTATTGTTGTTTCAGATCTTTTTTTCAGTTCCGATTACACCACTAAACGAACAATAATAATGATTATTGCTCATTGGTTTAGTGATGTATTCTTGAAAAAGTAGAGAAAATATTAATGGTACTGGTACATTCACAAAAATGTTTCTTTCCCACAAATAATAATTAACAGATAAACTTAAGCTTACTAGTTTAGAATAAATGATAAAAATCACCTAATAATATTTACAATGATGATTAATAACAACAATAAAATTCTAACAAAACTTATATTGAATGTACCATGATTTCGTATACATTATACTTTGTAAAAATGTATGATGAAAACAAAACATTCATACAAGCCTTCAAAGTATTATTAAAATATCACCAATCATTGTTTCTAAAATAAATTGCACTTATTTTAATCCTCTGTAATGACAGAAATACATTTAGAAATGTCTTGTGTGTCTTAAGAAAGAGTTACTGAGTAATAAGTGTCACATCCGTGAGCAACTGAAGAGAATTGTCGCATTAGTTGGGTAATCTTCAGTCAGACACCTATTTTTAACATCGAATTGAATATTATCTGGATGTACATTTAGAAAAATTAGTATTGTGAGGCTTTGTCTTTATGGTAGAGCTACATGTTATGTTACAAATAATATTCTTTTGTATAAATTGTTTTATATTTTTTGTATACCAGGTGATGCATTGGAATGAAGCATAATAGTGATTCCAATGGAAAATCTAAATTTGCAATTGTTGGCTTCCTGGATTAAATAATGAAGAAATCCTATTAGGATATCTTTTCTGGAACAGAAACAGTAAAAGTAGGCAAAAAGTTCCATCATAATTGGTGTAATTTTTTCTTTATAAAATATTTATATAGTTGATCACTTGATGAAATAATCAGGGAAACCAAAAAATTCAAATTTCTAATTTCCCATTGAAATCTCCAAGGTGTGTCGCCCAATACACCACTCTGTATACATATATTGTATACAGGGTGGTCCGGTCTAGCATAATTATTATTCCATTGCTGTTTCAAGATTGAAAAATGATGTAAGAGAAAAATTGTATGGCTTGATGAGGCCTACAAGCCTACAACTAAATTATTTTCAACTACAGGGTGGGGGACAATAAATTGAACTTTGCTATTTTAAGTAGGACACATTTATATTTTCAGATTTTCTGAGAAAATTCAGTAAGAAATATTTTTACAGTTGAAGTTTGTTAAGAGTAGTTTATGAGTTATAAACAAATGAA
Organism: Malachius bipustulatus; assembly: GCA_910589415.1. NCBI lineage: Eukaryota > Metazoa > Arthropoda > Insecta > Coleoptera > Melyridae > Malachius > Malachius bipustulatus. The sequence goes on from OU342634.1 coordinate 48,158,707, forward strand.
AAATTATTTTTTCTGAAATTGAGCTTTTATTATTATTTTTGGGTAGTTGAAAAATAATTACACTACGATGGACCACCCTGTATAATATCCATACAGTATAATAATAATTAATGAATTTTGAATAAAAAATTTCCAATGTAAGATGCGCCTGAAGAGCAAAAAATTGGAAATAAAATTATTCAGACAGGTGTGTATCAGATTGGCGACACCATTAAAATAATGTTTAAATTAATCGTCTAGCATTTTATTATACAGCCATTTGTATAGGTTAGTCAAGTCTATGAAGTCTTCTGGATTGGCACATTGTGTCTCTGATCTTATAAAGAATTTAAAACATGTTATTACTTATTAATTGAAGTCTTCAGCACTTCCTTGAAACTATAAAGAACTAGTCTCAGTTGGTAAAACTCCCAGTCAATTGCAATGAAATTTTATTAGCTCTATAAAGGAAGCTGATTGTGTTTAGAGTAGTGTGGAGATTAGACGATGCATTCATTTATAGCAGACAATTTTTATTTTTCTTACTTCTTCTTACTCTCCAGAAAAAATATTTACCAAAATCGTTCACTCTGGAAATTGTTTTAGAAACTCTTCCTTTGAGATTTGAGATGAATTTTTATCTTTTGGGGTTTGATTGAAGAATATCCTTGAGTGAAGAAGAAATTGCAAGGTGTCAGATCACAGAAAACAGAAACAAAGTGTTTTTTTTTCGCATAATTATTGTCTTTCCAAAATAGTTCATTAGAAATTTATATTTTGTCTGGTTATATGAGATGTCTGAATTTCAAGAATGTCAGCAGCTCATAGTATAGCTGCCCTTATCCATCATTTCATCCTGATAAGTAAAAAAATTGAGTTTTTTGACTGAAAAGAAATTAGTTGCTGTAAATTGGCGTAACTTCAACTATGAAAATTTTTCCCCTACAGCTGTTTCCGGGGTGTCTGGGCCCCTTAGCCTCGTGGTGACCCCATGATCTAAATCCGAGATTGGCTGTGAGGAGGAAAAACAGAAAGTGTGAAATGCAATAAAACACTCAGAACTCTGGACAAGTTTTATTCATTTGGGTACTCGAGGTCTGGGTTTGGTATAGGTGTTCCGCAGGGACCTATTTTGGGTCCCATTTTATTCCTGTTGTACTGCAGTGATCTGCCCGGCTACTTACAAGATAAAAGTTCATTTCACTGTGGATGTATGCGAATGATACTACAAGTTTGGTGTCATACAGTGACAGTGACCCAACTTTTATTAAAAAAGTTATCGTACCAAAAAAATTGATTGTGTAATATCAAAAGAATGAAAAGCTCTGGAAATTTATTTTTAACATCCCCAGAAACCATTACTTAAACAAAATTATTTATAAATATCCAGTATACTTTCCAGTAGACTTCATCGACCCTAATTGTTATTATTCACTATGTCATTATTTTCTCTTCGTATCGTATCGTCACTGTTAAAACACTATTTGGCAATAATAGTAGACTAGCACAAGTGAGATCTGGCAACGCCTGTGCCGACCCTGCACCGAGGTTTGCTGGCGGCGGCGTTGCCGGTTCCTCGCCTTCGTCATTGGTGCGCAGGCGGTGTCTGGTCGAAGGTCTCTGAGTCAGGACTGCCATAGCCGCTGGAGCCGTCCGGTGAGCGTCGGCTAGTGGGCTGCGGCGGCCGTGGGCCGACCCGGTCCTGAGTGTCCGAGCTCCGCTTCTCGCTGTAACAGGTAGGGGGGCTAAATGGCAACATGGTGCTCTCTATGGCTGGATCGCGATGCTCGACGGCCGGGGGGCGGCCCGGTGACGGCTGCAATATAGATCAACCGTCTATTGGCACCCTGTATTTGCAAGTAATGTTTATACAGGATGGTCTTTTGCGGAAGTTGAGGTTTTACCAATATTTTTGTTCCAAATATCAAGGTGGTAATTAATTAAGGGTTGATTTCGTTTTACAAAGGTTGACCATCACCTATTATTACTAGGTAGATTTAATTTTGAGTCAAAATGGAAACTCTTTGAAAGACTTTTCCATAGTGATGTGGTTTTCAATGCAAAAGAATTATTGAATAAGGTGGTGGAGGGAGTATCAACTTGAATCTGATATTAAGATATTATGTATTAACCACGACAGCTCAGAATGTCTTCAACAAATACGAGGAAAAAAAATGAGAAAAATAGCTGCTTATTTTTTGAAGGATGTCATTTATATTGTCAAAATATTATTAAATATTCTTTACGACATATTGTATTCTCTATGTTACCTTTTCAATGCAACAAAATAAATGTATATGTTGAATCTGAAACTTTTTTGAAAGTAGGTAGATTGAGAAAAAAAATGTCGAAAAGACGGAGGCCAAAATCACAGTGTTGAAAAAGAGGCCAAAGTTCCTCTCATCCGCCATGTTGCTACTTTAGAAATAAAGGTATATTTAATACAGGGTGATTTTTAGGTTGAGGCAATCCTTTCAACACCATGTAGAATTCATTAAGGCAAACAACTTTCTGAAATAATTTTTTTTAATTCAGTCAAAAATAAATATGGATTTTTCTCAAAAACGGTGCATCTTATCAAAGTTGAACAAGAGTGACTTTTTTACGCAGAAAGCTTCAATATTCCATAATTTCACATCAAAATTTAAAAAACTATTGATACAAAAAAGTTGGGGTAATTTTTACCCCTCACCCCCCAGATTTAACCCACCTTTAGTGAAAATTTCAAAGTGGTCTACAGTCTATCTTATTAGGCATAAAAACATTGATGATGTGGTAAATTTCGTCATCTTATGTTGAAGGGTTTCGGAGATAAATAAAAACCTTCGTCCAGGGTCCCAACTTTAAGGGGCTATAACTCAGCGGGTAAGCATTTTCGGACCCATGTTCATATGAATTTTTTTTCTTAAAATGATCTCAGGAATCACCCCCTGAAATCTTTCGCAGTACTCATGTTACACCCGATATATTATTAAGGGTCCGAGCCACTCTGATTTAAAAGCTGCTAAACTGCCAGACCTTCGTTATTTTATAAAAGCTGAAAGTTTCTGTGTGCATGACCCCAAGCCCAACTATTTTTGTTTTAAACTTAAAGGGATAGGAAATACAAAAATGGGCGGAAAACTTCCTGTTGCGGCATGGGTCGTTGGGGCTTTGGTTTTTGAGATACAGAAAGAACGCCTGAGGATTTGGAGTGGCCGTTTATTATTATTGTAGTGTTTAAATAAATACTTTGTTTCAAATAAATGTAGTAGTTTTTTCAAGATTTTATCTACAGGGTGTTTATTGTAAACTTGGCAAAACTTCAGGAGGTGATTCTTTGAGTTATTTTAAGACGAAAAAGTTCATCTAAACATAGGTCTGGAAATGCATATTTTTCAATGTACAAAGGGTGTTACACCGTTATTAAAAAATCGTTTTCATTATAATAAATTAATGAATTTAGTTTGAAATGGATAAAGACGATAACACAAAAGTAAAAAATAAAAGTAAAAAAGTATTCTAGGAGAGAGTCGGGAGGTTTGGGTGGTGGAAGGATTGGGTCATTGGGTTTCTTTTCATCATTGATAGACATAGGTATTTGGCTCTTGTATGTACAGGTTGAGGCGCGAGTACCTTGGGGCATTCATAAATGGAAAAGTGAATATTTACCATTTATGAACGCCCTAATGTTCTCGCGTCTCACCTTTATACAGGGTGATGCAAAATTCAGTGCAGATTTCAAGGGCGTATTTACCAGCCAAAAATAAGAAGTTTTTTTTTCATATAATCGTATGTCCTAACTTGCTTTGTTTTCTAGATACAGGGGGTAAAATTTTGGAAAAAAAATCGATTTTTATCAATTTCTCAAAAACTCTCAGCCGATTTAAATAAAATTTTATAGGCTTATTTGTTGTCATAAGGGCCTTCCTTTGATGGGAATAACATGAATTTATCAATTCCAGTGGCGTCTCAGGGGGCTACCTGAATTAAATTAAATGAATCTCAATAATCGATGATGTGAATTTATTTGTTTTAATAGGGCATGGCACAGATTTTGATTTTTTTTCTTGGAAACAAAACTAGATACGAGTAAAGCTTAGGAGGCAAGAAAGTTACATTATTGACCGCTTAATCTAAAAAAAAATATAAATTGTCATAAGAGCAGTGGCGTACCATAATAATTTTACCTATAAGTTTCAAGTAGGTAGCCCCCTGAGACGCCACTGGAATTAATAAATTTATTTTATTCCCATCCTTATAACGTCAAATAAGCCCACCAAATTTTATTTAAATCGGCTGAAAGGTTTTTGAGTAATTAATAAAAAATAGATTTTTTTTTCAAAATTTTACACCCTGTATCTAGAAAACAAAGCAGTTAGGACATACGATTATATGAAAAAAACTTCTTATTTTTGGCTGGTAGATACGCCCTTAAAATCTTTGCACTGAATTTTGAATCACCCTGTATAAAGCGTCTAGATAAATATCTATAAATGTCCTTAATCGCTATACCTAATAAAACAACAATATTTTGACCAACTAAAATTCGGACCATAAAAAATTATAAAACACAAAATTATAGAACTGTCTTGCTTGTAAGGGAGGACAAGGAGAACTTCTAGTCAGGACGAATGTGATCATTACCTGTAAGTTACTGACTTGCCTTCTGATATGCGCCAGCGAGCTGGGATTGTAAGCCATGTTGGCAAAGACCAGCCGCTCCTCATAATCGTATTCGCAGAGGATCTTATTGTCACACAAGTAGAAGCGATCACCCACGCAAAACCTGTAAAAAATGGCTTACTGTCATTGAGCGATAAGTGACGTTGATTAAAGTTGCTTAATCTTTACAAAATAAACACAAGAAATTAAATGCAAATCAAATCTAATGCAAAATGGTAAGAAAATTTCTTTAAGAAAGCTAAAGAAATGTACACTTTTTATCTTATAGTACGACATTAAAAATAAAACATTTTTCATAAATTATGAATGTTTTAGCCATATAATAAAAATGTGGCTTATTCCTGAATTTCTTTTTTTATTTTTTTCACTGGAAAATTCAGTTCAATTCCTTGAAAGTAAATGTAAACAGGGTGTTAATGAATACTTGTTACAAATTTTAAGGGCCTGTAGGAAACGCAAAAATACTCGAAAAATTTTCTGTTGACATTGGTCGTTGGGAGCTTTAGCTTTCCAGATACAAGGCGTTAAAGTTTTTCGGAAAATTTCATTTTTTTTTAATATCTAAAAATTGCCTGATCAGAATTACTCAAAATTTTTGACAGTCTGTAAGTTGTACTAATTATTGAAGTACATGATTTGATACTGATACTACCGATGAAAAATTATTCAATCCTGTGGCGGAAATCTCAGGTGTTCTTATCTTTCATTAAATAATTTCTACGCCACTGACTTTAATGGAAATTTTAGATACCTCGTTTTGTTTAGAGAAAAAAATTGATCTTCTATTTTTATTGATGAATGCACTGTTTTCAAGAAACCTATTGCACAATGTATAGGAACTCATGCAAGATTTTTTAATTCAACACGCTTCAATAAAGGATCACAAAAATGATTAATTTCTGGAAATAGGTACTAATTTCATTAGCGTTGATTTTTATGGTATTTCACCTTATACGGGTTCCTGCATTGTGAAGTATCTCGGAAACAGTGCGTTCTACGACAAAAAAATACGATGACTTTTCTCCTCTAAACAACATGAGGTATCTATCAAAAATCACAAATTTGCATTTAAGTCAGTGGCGTAGAAATTATTTAATAAAAAAAAAGACAAGAAGACACCCAGGTCTCCGCCACTGGATTGAGGAATTTTTCATTGGGAGCATCAAATCATGTAAGTACTACAATTAGTTCAACAACTGGCAAAAATTTCGAGTTATTCTGATCCGCCAATTTTTAGAATTCCAAAAAATATTAATTTTTCGATGAACTTCAACTCGAAAACTAAAGCTCCTCGCCTATTTTGCATTTTCTACATTCCCATAAGTTTATAACACCTATCCATTAACACCCTGTATAGGAATATTGAAATTTTTCACTTTCCTAGCTATCCCACTAACAAGAAATAACAAAATAGTATATTATTATAAAGTTTGTTCAGCGAGTGTTGTCTGGCATAAAATCAAATCGTTTATAATAGTCAGGATCAGTGTGGCATCTAACCGGACAACACTCGCTGGACAAATTATTATATGAGCGATTATGAAGCCATTATTCACGAGATTTTGATTATTATTGTCATCATCGAGTGAATAATGGCCATAATCGCGAATGTAATATGTACTATGCTTTTTCTACTCTTTTGTATAAAAACAAACCAATTATTTTTGTCACAACCAGATATTTTTCACGTGTTTCTGACATTTAGATCTATAGTGTCTATTTTTAGCAGGTCACGTTATCAAGTCCATTTGTTGAAAATAGTTCTTAAGCATTGTTCTAATGTAGAAGCACTGTAATAAAATAAAGAGAAAAGCCGACATCCTTCCATTAACTTGTTTATTTCCGAGAAACCCTAATTACGGAAATAGGGTAGGTTACCTACCTAATATTGCAAAATGGAACTCTGACAAAACAAAGAGTGATACATTAAGTATAATTGGAACTTTGGCCTGGATCACATAAAACACTTTAAAGTATAATAGGTCCGGTTAATATATTATGGGGTGTGCATTTACAACTAATATAAACACCAACTTTTAGCGCTGTTTTCGCATATCAAATTTGCGGGAAAATATTTCAGTGATGGAAAATGTTCAGGTAGATTGTGCATCAACAGCCCCTGACCTTAATCTTTTGCTCGGTAATGACGACATGGTCTATTTTTTTTTAAACGAGAATCCGTAGCAATTATTGCATTTACCTACATATTACGTATACCTGAGCCAATTCAATAAGAGTGGTTGTTACAGCTGGAATTCAAAATGAGTTGATGAGTAAAATAAAATGAGTTTTAAATAAGCGCAGAACGGAATACGTAGTTAATTTTAAAAGAAGTACACCTTGAAAACGATACAGGAAAAGCGCCCTATATTTTAATTTTTCATATTTTACATAAATAAACGAATTATTGTTCTGTTATTTGAATCATGAACTTTGAATAACAGGGACTATTATTTATAATTTTCAAGAGATCAGATGAATCAAGGAGAAACAAATCTATGATTATTTCGATCCCATAATAATTTACCGTACCTTTATAAATATTTTCTCTGGAAAAGGATTTTTGGCAAGAGAACGACATGCACAATTATTAATGAATTAAATTTTGTACTACCTACTTTAAAGTCGCGAGAGAATATCACATTGGTGAAGTAAAAATTTGTTTCCTAATTTAATTCTTTTTAGGAACTTGCAGAAATTCAAAATTTGTCAGAATACTGCAAATTATTTATAGACAAAATTTATCTATTTAAAATGACCTACCGCATTCATTTCTGCTTAGAATCTATACCGAAAGGCTCTTGATGGCATTTAGAAAATATTAAAATTTCATTAAATTCAAGAGGTTCAAAAGTCAAAAAAGTAAATCGCTGGGAACCCTTTTGGGACTCTGTATATCTTCGTGTAGGGACACAATAGGAATTTTTTATGACTAGGTTTTTGTTGACCGTCTCTGCACGCTCCCGAGAAATTAGGAGGAATTTACCGGATTTATGAGGTATGTACTTATATTGGACTCCAGTGACAGTTTGACAGTTGTCAAAATTTTAATTCTGCCAAAAATACCTTGCTCTAGATAGAAGTTAAACTATCCAAACAATTAACTCTAAAGATGATCCTAAATTTGATCATGTTATTATCACGTTATTGTGCTAATGACTCACTCGAACATGTATCTGACTTGAACTATTATAGGTAAAGGTAGTTACCATGAATGTTTACGTCCACGACAGTAATAATTAACAATGCATAATTTATGTGATTGTGACCTCTGAAAGCAAACGTTCATTGTATCAATGGTAAATATTTTTATGCAGATTTCCAATGATGGTGCAACATCGCTAATATATCTTCTAAGCTTAGGATAAATTTGTTTTATACTTGCGACTTTTACCTACAGGGTCCGGTAGAATGGGAGTGTCTATTTTCAAAGTTAATCCATTTCATAATAAAATGAGATTTAAATTTAAATCAAGTCGTCAAGCTTTCGTGATAAATGGAAATTTAAGACAGTTTTGTTAAAGAATTCGCTCTGACAAATAAGCGTTGGTCAAATGCTCAACGTTCTTTTGCCGTCGAACTTTATTTAAAAAATAATGACTCTATTATTATTAAAATCACCCAGCGTTTGTTTCGCCGTTACTGCCATGTAAATTCACGTGGAAATTTCGCACCAAACTAGGGGAGTCTATGAAAATTGTGCGAAGAATGTTTCCTGGTCATGTCAGTTCCTCATTTCTAATAAATTTGGAGACTTCAACTTGCCACCAGATCTGTCAACTTTCAAACTAAATTTCCAACCCCATTTTTTTCATTTTCTCTAAAACTACAAATTTGAAAGCGATTGTAATAATTTTTACCACCCTTACCTGACTCTTTATAATTTTGAATATTTAGAAAAAAAATCAGTTAAATTTGGATAAACCTAATTTGGACATTTTTGGATAATTAAAAAGAAGTAAAATACGATACTCTGGAAGAATAAGATTACGATACTCAATTTTTGGTACGATTTTTATGTTTACAATTTGCCAATAAAGGTGTATTAAATTTGGTCTTTCTCACTATAGGTAGGTACTTAAGCTCTCTCAGGTCTTTTGTATGACATACTTTAGATGAATTTCGATATGACTTGCCGATGAGCTCGTAAAAGAGACGAAACGCTGTGTCCATGTTTACACGGTTCTTGTTTCATAAATGACATGGATGTTTTATGAGCTTGAACCAGAAAAACCGAAGTCAAGTTAGCCACGCTTCGGTCAGCCACACTTTCAGCCAGAACGAGGAACTTCGAATAATTTTCAACAAATTTTTGTTTTCGGTAGGTATTAACGGCTTAAATGGAAAATATTTGGTTTGTTCACCCAATAAAAACCACCGTAAACTGAAAAATCGTAATTATTGAAACGTCACGGCCAGCCACGCTTTCGGCCACGACTTAATAAACTGAAAAAAAAAACATTATTGTTGAAGTTTTGTTCAGAAAAGTTCGAGTTTTTATAATAACTACACTGTCGGCCACGAACTTTATAAACTGAGAAAATCATTTTTGCTGAAAATTGAATAAAAAAAGTCAGAAATTTTATACCTAATCATGGCCAGTCACAGTTTCAGTCATGGACTGAAAAAACAAATTTTTGCGGAAAATTGGCTGAAGAAGTCTGAAATTTTATAATAATGGCCAGCCACATTTTCGGTCACGAACTTTATAAACTGAGAAAATAATTTTTGCTGAAATTTGGATAAAAGAGTCAGAAATTTTATAGTCATCATGGACAGCCACATTTTCAGTCACGGACTTAGAAAACATATTTTTGCTGAAAATTTGCTGAAAAAAGTCTGAAATTTTATAATAATGGCCAGCCACATTTTCGGTCACGAACTTTATAAACTGAGAAAATTATTTTTGCTGAAATTTTGATAAAAGAGTCAGAAATTTTATAATCATGGCCAGCCACAGTTTCAGTCATGGACTGAAAAAACAAATTTTTGCGGAAAATTGGCTGAAGAAGTCTGAAATTTTATAATAATGGCCAACCACACTTTCGGCCACTAAATTTAAAAACTGAAAAATTAATTTTTGCTAAAATTTTGCTCAGAAAGTTCGAAACTTTGTAGTAATTGCCAGCCACACTTTAAGTCACGGACTGAAAAAACTGTAAAAACAAATTTTTACTGGAAATTTGCTGAAAAAAGTTTGAAATTTTATAATAATGACCTGCCACACTTTCGGCCACGGACATAACAAACGAAAAAAAAAATTGCTGAAAATTAATCGAAGCCCTCTCCCTGGCCGAAGCGTGGCTCACTTGACTCGGGTACCAGAAAATAATTCATTTTTTGAAATTATTTATTTATTGAGACTGAAACATTTACTTCTTTATGTAAATTTTTTAAATTATTTATGAAATGTAGTAGGTACCTAATAAAGCGTTTGTAAATAGTTTGGAAATTACCTATGATTGCACTGTTGGCATGCGAAGCATTCGAGATGATACACGTTACTTTTGGCTCTCATCACCATTTCAAAAGCTGGAATCACTTTACTGCAGGCTGCACAGTAGCCCGTTGTTCCAAATAACCTGAAATATAAATTTATTAAATTAAAGCAAAAATATCAAATTCGTTTAAAATTATTTAGATAATAACGCTCGCTTTCACGTCAATAATGATGTGTAGATCTTGGACAAGTTTATTCTATAGATAGACGTTCAATTCCCTCCTACATAATTACGATGGTTTATACCCCCATTAATTATAAATTGGTGATTTTTCAGTGAACGTGTCACCGGTGGAAGGTCGTGCTATAGAATCTTATTCGAAGGCAATTTGGTTTAATGTAATTTTTATGGTTCCCTATCGCTATAAATTTTATAGCAATCTAGAGTTACAAGGGAAAATTGGTGTAGCACGACAAAAGCCATATAAATATTGGGTATCTCCTGCTAATCATCGCTACACAGTGCTGGGACAATTGAGAGAGGAAAATTGTATTTTTACCCGAATAATCTAATAAAAGCAATTTATAGATTGTACCTATACAAGTCACACGTCCTACAATGATGCGAAATCTTTAATCAATGGTTCGAATTTTTCAGGGACAATTACCACCTGAAATAATATACCTAATAAATGAATTTTGAAATGTAGTTTTTCTGTCATATCTTTATCATAAAAAAAATAAAATGTCGAGGTTATCCGATTATCCAGAAAAGTCTAATACCTATACGCCTACAATTCAAGAATTATCCTCGCCGATTACCTTCTAGAATTTACTTCAAATAAGATAAATATAGTTTATCTACAGTAATTAATAAAATCACTTTTTTACATGTTTCATAAAATATATGATTATCATTATAAGAAAGCATAATCTAAAAGATCATCTTGAAATAAAGTAAAAGCGGGTGAAATAAAGTGCCGTAGCGGTTCATCCATTATTTCATCCACGCTTGTCATAACCTGAAATGTTTCGATTGATTTGAATAGTCCAATCAAGAAATCGCATTCAAAAACAATTGAACATGACGGTGCAAGAGATGTAATGAGTAACTTCATAGTTTATTCCCATAGATCGGCAGACTGTTACAACAATGATTTTGTATGGAACAAATTATGCATGAATAAGTGCATTTTTTCACTTCTGGGATTGACGCACTCGCCTGCGGCTCGTGCGTTCAAATTTCCCACATTTCCCATATTATTTGCGTAAAATTGTGGTTACTTTGAAACATTTTTTAACGATAGATGGCGATTTAATGATTCCTAAATAATGAGTGCAATATAGTTGCAAAAAATGCAACGTGGAATTTTTCAACATAAATTTCATGCACGATGCACAGAACTCGAGTACTTTTGCTTGAGCTTTATACAATTCTGAATGTTCCACAGAAATAGTTCCGTGAAATAAACAAGTTTTGCCTTAAATCAAAAATCGATAAGTTTCCTTGATTCACTTATACACCCACTTAGGTAACTTAGTTTTGACTTCAATGATGGCGAGATATACAATAAAATAGAAAAAAACAAAGTCAATTTAAGGCCATTGGAAGTTACTGAAAACTTGCAGTAATAATTTTTTTTCGCAAGTACAACTACTATAAGTATCATATTTTCATATTAGTGAAACATGTCCCTGGTGTCTTAAGTGTTGAGACTAATAGAGTTATGCGAAAACTTATTCTACTATAGTTGCATATTGAGCTAGGTAAACTTCGGGTGTTTCCACATTCCTGAACTTTGGGGAATTATAAACGTCACACAGTATTATTTTAGATGCATAATTCCCTTAACGGTAACCCTATTGACGAGCAGCCACTGCAAAGAGCTTTCACAGACCCATCACCTCCCCGTGGGCGATTGGTAATTTTATTCGCGACAACCGATATAGCTTGATTATAAATACAAAGGCCGCACTGATCAGGTAATAACTCCTGACAGACTACTAATTATTAACAGATAACGCGGTTATAGCACGCATTATCTTCTATACACCGGAGATTTCACTAATAACCTGGAATGTAATCGGAAACGTTAAAAATGTAGCAAATTAATCTGGGCTGCAATCAATCAAATGTTTGTTCTGTAATTTGCCATTGTTTTAAAAGTGATACTACCTACTGGTCGATTCACATTATTTCACATTGACAAAATTTTATAATTTTCGTGGTTAATTTAATTTCTTGCATATTATCTCCTCATGGTTTTTGGTTTCTTTTTGTTTTTTAATGAAACGCACACGGATCTATTGGTTGTTTGACTTAATCTCTGTAGAAGTCCATAAAACGTATTTCACCTATAGCGTGTCATCTTCAAATTTTAAGATTATTGTTTCTTCTTATAGGTATATAAGCTCGTCTTTTAACAGTCTTAGATATGTATGGCGTCTAGCGGTGTATCTTATGGAATGCCAAAAGAGTAATTATTGAGACTTTTGACACAAAAATTATTATTTGGTTCTATTGTCGAACAATATTGTCCATATCTCAATATTTGAGTGCAAGACAAATTTCCTAAGCTGTTCATAGATGGATACACAAATACTTATTAGCTCTGAGGTTTCCGTTCTCTCAAATTGATGCTATACAAGCTGAAAGTGGCTTTCCTTAGACAAGGAAAGTCTCGTCATACTGACTCTACTGGCCACTTTAGGCCAGTACTTAAAACCTTTATTTGAGAGAACGCAATTTCACTCAAATATTGAGATATGGGCAATATTGTTTGACAATAAAACCAAATAATAATTTTTCTGGATTTAGGCCACTATTATTTATTTTAGATACGAAATCCAACACCCTTGTTACCTTACCTTAGATAGTCCCTCTTGCACAATATCAGGTTGGCCTTCGTATACAGCGTGGAGCCCACCTCTCCGAGGCGGCAGTCGCAGCAGCCGCATTTGAGGCAATCTTCATGCCAGTAGAGATCCAAGGCTTTGAGCAGATAACGCTCGGTGATGGGCTTACAGCAGCCGGCACAATCCCGGCATCCGCCGCCGCCGGTGTTGGCCGTCGAGACGACCGGCAGGGGCGCGCCTCCTCCGGAGAGGGACGCCGCCACCGCGCGTACGGCCGAAGGAGCAGAGACGGGAGGAGGATCTGTGGCGGAAGCTGGCTCCGGAAACACTGAAAGTAAATAATAAAGTTTGTATGCAGATAACTGGAAATTGTGGCTGTAAAAAGTTTTTAGATATTTTTATAAAGTAATTGAAAGGGTAAATCTAGCCACTATTCGACTTTGGACTGTTCGGGTAATAGTGTAGTCATTTTAGTTCATTTTTTGCCCAAGAGTTCTGGTGCTGAATAATCCTGATTTGGTTGATGAGATGAAAGTCTTTTTGGTGCATCAAAATAAGATATTACAGACGCTGGGGAGCACTTTATCTTGGCTTGGTACCATGGCGCTAAGTTCAAAACCCTTTTTGATTTACGAGCTCAGTAGTAAGTACAAGTGTGAAAGCAACGCCTGGACCAAGACTGTGATACTCGGGTCCTCCCTCCGACAACTAGTGCTGGAGTGCAACACGCATACCAAGTACAGTTACCAACGGGTTTGATTGATTTGGAAATAAAGTACTAGTTTTCTGCTGTTAATAATCGCAATCGCGCAGTGAATTTTCCCCAAACAGCAGTTTTTTCAGGTTCTGGAATGGCTAGGAAGCTCTTTTTAAATTTTTTATATTTATTTTAAGAACATATAAAAACTTCTTCATTATTCAATGTTTTGTTCAACATCGGGCTCTATTAATAATAATTATAGTTTTCATTGTTTAGAACTCTACCTATCTATGAGCCCTAATGAAGGCGTTTGCAAATCAGCCTGGGATTGATGGAGGTTACATGAAAATCTTGTCGACCTGTTTCACGTGTTAACCCATCCTCAGGTCAGTTGCCAGTTTACAAGATATGCAGTATAAAGGTAGAAATATATAATGAGATAAATAAAAATTAAGTTAAAAAGGAACATGAAAAAATTGAAAAGGAATTGAGGGATACTGTTGATCCTGTCTCCAACAAAGTGAAAAGCATAAAGAAAACAAAAGGTGGTGCTATTATAGTAAATTGTGAAACAAAACAGGATGGCGAAAATCTCAAAGCAGAAGTTAGTAAGAAGATGACAGATTATAAAGCAGATATGATTGAGAAGGTAAAAAGAAGAATAAAAATATGTGGACTGAGTGAAGTAAATGAAGATGAAGAAATAATCAGTCAAATTAAACAACAGAACAACTATGTGAGTCAAATAAAGATAGTTAAATTGTTAGAAACAAAGAAAAAGAGATACTAGGACTTGATTGCAGAAGTGGATGAGTCATCGTTCAAGCAGATAATGGAGATGCAAAAAATTAACATTGGTTGGGATCGCTGTTATGTTTACGAGCACGTATATATAAAGCGATGCTTCAATTGTGGGGGATACAATCATAAAAAAGAAGCATGTAAAAATAGAATGGCTTGTTTCAGATGCAGTGGAGAACATTTATCAAAAGACTGCGAAAAAAAGAAGAAATGTATCAATTGTGTTGAGGTGAATAGAAAATTGAATTTGAATATGGATGTAAGTCATGATGTTTTTGATGTAAATTGTGGTGTATACAAGAAGAAAATAGAACAGAAAAAGAAGAAAATGGTGAATATTTGGTAGAAATCAATGGACAAGTGAAAGTAGGACACTATAAGATTGTTGCATTGTTGATAAACATTACACATAAGTATAGGTATGAAATGGATATTGTAAACAACAATAACGATGATAAAATTACTGACCACGCGATCTTAGACATAAACATAGGTATTGAGAATAAAAATAAAACACGATAGTGCAAAATAAGCAAAAAGAAATAATTAGCTAGTATAGGAAAAAAATGTATACGAAAGTAGGTTGATTTAATGTAGATTTAATTAAGTATTATATTATAGAATTATAGTTATAAAGAATGTAACATTCTTCAAAAATAAACATTATTATTATTATTATACATTTGAAAAATAAATGCTTGGCGAGATGAAAAAAGGAAACCGGATGGCTCAAGTATAAAATAAATCATGACCACTCCAAAATTTCGGAAAATAAAAAAAAGGGAACAACCCAAACAATTAATTAAACACTTTCCGAGTGAAAGGGTGGCGTTATTGAATATAAAATAATGGTTGAAATTAAAATTTGAGGAGCAAGTTCAAATAGTCTTATGTAATACCCTATATACAAAATTGGTAAATTTTACCATGAGGATATTTTATTAGTCAAATTACCTATTATTTCCTACAACATTTACTTATAAGTTAAATGTCTTCAAAGTAAAATATTACTTCATAAAATACTTGGAAGTCGAAAATTAAGTAAAATATAAGTAGTTTTGACTAAAGTAGGACAAAATTTCCTAATCTTCACAGAAACGACCAATTTTGCTGCTTGGGTACCCTGTTCATCCTTCCAGGATTGGAACATTAAAGATGAAGCTAGGTCTTCTGATCAAATATCATACTTGCATAATATGCATAGACAAACATACAAAAATCTATTACGGTTTATGTTATAGGTACAAAATACATATTCTAACGGGGTGTTTTTGATGAACATGAATATTCAAATATTCGATACATTTATACTTAATTAAAAAAACAGACTGCTTATGATGATAATATAACATATTATATACATATTAAAGTATAATTTAATTTAAGCCTATAACCGTGAGAGTAATAATATCACAAACTAATATCCAATGGTGATTAATATGATACAAACTGACATGTGAACATGTTACACTTCAATTACTCTAATTACATGAACAGCGTTTCAGGTTGCCTGTATCCTATTATTAGATATAAAAGCTGATAAGTTCATATAATATCAAGTCAACGTCCACCACGTTGCACGGAACTCTTTTTTTGTGGAAACATTCTTAGGTAAACTGAACTTGATTCAATATCAGGATATTATGTCTATTTCTTCAGATGAAGAGTAAATATTAAACCAAACTTGAGGTGAGATTGAGTATTTGACTGAGTGATATCTATAACAACTCGGTACGTACAACTATGAAAAAAGCGGGTAGGTAGTTGCGCAACTAGACAACCAAAACTGTTATACTTGCCAAGCTGCAAGTAAAATAAAAATGTTTTAATAAAGGAAACTTTTCAAATGCAAATTAGATGACCCTCAAGAGATGGTAGTTTGATAACCCTCTCCTGAACTGTCGAGGTTGATGTTATGAAGAAGTCGCATATAGCTTGGAATTAGTAAAATTTAGGTCTTTCTCTCTTTCTACAGCTAGAGTTAAGAGCCCTTACAATTGTATTATCAGCCTTAATTATTAACAGTACAAAAGAAAAAACACATTGTGTTTGGCACTGCTAAGATAATCATTCTCCATATTTCAATATATTTTTTTGCGGCTATTGAACAAAACTGTCATTATCTCGTTGATTTCAGTTTAATAACGACGTATCGGGTGATCCACAAAATTTTTCATCAACTAGCTCTGCGAACTACTCCAATCAGGTGATCTACAAATCACAAAAATGAATTTTGTTAAAGTGAGGAAACTAGCCTGGAACAGTAGCGACATCTATTGAGTACATGTTCTGCCACCCGGGAGTCAAAACCGATAAGGAGCCTTCTGTGGGACATAACTCTTTCGTTAGATTTTCTATCCAACTGAACCACTGCCAGGAATCTATCACCTCTATCCCTTCCATATTTTTTTCTGCATATATTTGCAAGGAATAAATTTAAGTTGAACATTACCAGAAAAAAAACAATTCCTTTTCAATCTTATCCGACAAGCTCAGAATTCTAATTCTCGACCAACTTCGGTTACTTTATATCAAAGCAATCGTAGTAAACCTATACGATTGTGCTTCATTACAACTGACGAGAACATCTCCAGCACGAGTCTCTTTAATTCTTTGATTCCTTGGGAAGTACCACGTAATGATTTTGTTTTACCAACAACACTTGCATACCTGCTCCATTGCAAGCGCGTCCGCAACAGGAGATAAAAGAAACTCAAACTCACGAATCATCTGCCTTCTGACTCACCTGACCTGACTTGACCTGACCATTGCAAGTTCGGTGACAAATTTCCTCTCCATTTCCTCCGTTAAAAAAGTGAAATAATCAATAAGTGTTTCATATTTTCCACAGGAATTAATCATTCTGCCGCATTTTTATCAGAACAATCAGAAGAGTCTGACGCACGCAGGCTCTTCAGTTTGGGTTTCTCGATTGACCCAGAAGCACCATTAGATCTCTGAGATAAGGATCGAGACATCTGCGCGTTGATAAGATTTCCCAAACAGTAAGAACATTTCCATCTACTGGAATGACCAGAAGATGTTAAGTCAGCAAAAACAGCGACACAACCCGAATTAGAGGCGAGATGAAAATACAATAGTAGAGCGAAAAAACAACGTTTGAAGACAAACAAGATCACATAAGAGGTAGTCAGATAGGCTGAAAGAGGCAACAGGCCACACGTTACATGAAACAATATATCTGGCCAAGGAATGAGACGAATAAAACTGCAACTAATGGCTAATGGTATCACCCTCGGGAGTATAAGAAAAAGATGAAATTTGCGTACCAAAACGTAGGTACTAAAGCGTATTAAAAAATTCAAGTACAGGCGACGGAAATGCTCTTTCTTCATCAATGGGCTTACGACTTCCAAAACTTGATTGTGATTGGAAAAATGTCGATGCCTGTACAGTAAAAGGCCAATTCTCCTAGTCGAGGAACTTCCTTGTACTTCGCTATTTTACTAACATAAGTAAAGAGATTCTGCGAAACCCTTATTTGATTTTTCACCAGTAGCTGCCTAAGCCCTATATTCAAAGCTGGTCCAATGGAACGACTCGAGGGTACATGAAAGAGTACATCGTACCTACAGTTTTCTGTACATATGACACAAAAGTGAACTTGAGTCACAAACGCTGCTAAAACGCTGATAATAGTGGACCATATACCTGAATATTACCATCATCTATGGTAATGAATATAATTTTTTGTTGGTTTGCATTGAAAAAAAAAATTCAGATATAAATCTCTCGTCTGGCCTAAAAAAATCTTAGCTGTACAATATTGTTTTTCCTACTAATTACCAAGTACTTTTAAAAGTACTTGAAAGGAGCCAATATAATCAGCCACCGTCAAAAAAGAGGTCAACAGAAGGACCTCCTCACCTAATTTACCGAACTGTAGAACACCATGCACTCATGGGCAATCTTGAGTGATTGTACTTGGTATTTCTAGGGCCTTCGACCGTGTCTGGCATGGAGGAATCTGGATTGTTGGCGAAACTGCAGGTTTAGAAGTGACTGAGAAGTTCTTCTTATATCATCCTACACCCTAGAAGAGTAATCATCTGTCATAGATGCACATTTCAGCAGAGAGCAAGAAGTTACAATACTTGATGAAGATCTACAAGAGATTCTAGCTTCGGACGATAGAAATCAAGTCCAATTTAATGCTCGGAAACCAAGCCATCAGTCCTCCCTTTTATAGGGGTCGTATGTCAACAAACGATCTGTTTTTGATTTGACCTGCTTAATTTTTAATAAGAAATCAACCCCTTAATTATTTGTACCTACTCTTATTTATTTACATGGTGTTATTGGAAAAGTATCCCCAGATCGGAGAATTATGCAGTCAAATAATTTTTGTTAAATTATCCTTTATGAAGAAATATACCCACATCGTCACAACAAGGTAATTGCATGATACGTGATATCACGAATCAATGACAACTAGTCCGCTGAGCTTAATTAAATGCAAGCTGCAAGAGTGTTACGGGTTACGGTATAACATGGAATCGGCAAACTGATATTTCCAATTATGTGTGCTTTTAAATTGTAGCGACAAACTTTCCGCTTGTAATCAATATCTGATTATTTCCTTTCTAGTTATTGCAAAAATAATTGAATTTTCAAGAGAAACTGTGGTAAACAGATACACATAATGATTGCTTCTTTTTGCAGAGCCAAGTTTCTAGTTTTTTAACTAATAAGAAAAATGCGTTACAGTTATTTAACTACTCGTAAAACATTGATTTTATAAATGAAGACACATCTAGCAAGTATGACTTATTGGATAGTATTGAAAGACCACCCAAATGGCGACTGCGAATTGATCTGTTCATCTGGCTTTGGTCCAAACATCATCAGGGTCCAAGTGACGCAAATAAACTCGCTTGGAGAGTAAAGAGGAGAGCAGTTAAAATTTAAATTGATGTAATGAGATGGAAATTGGATCAGCAACTGCAATAACTTACAATATAAAGCCGACTTTAATTAAAGCTATAATTAAAAAAGATAGGTATCTGGTGCGAAGTCACGCCGGAGCTTTGTCCCATTCGATCGTGGGTTACAGTGTACATCAGCTTCCATTACAATAAAAACGATTGTAGGTAAACTTTATCAACATGATATTTTTAAGAATGATGTAGGTGAATAATAAATTGTTGCATAAAAACATGGCTGATGACATTGTTGCATTCTATCAAGTATCTAATTACTTATATATGGTATGAAAGTACTTAATTATATTCTTAGTAGCTAATTTTTGATTTAAGTGATGTACAGTGTACATTTCTTCTATTGATACTGTTCAATGAACAGTGATAAAATATGATCTTAAGAAGCTCTTCGAAAAGTGTTCGAATTGACTAGGACGATGAAAATTTTTGTTGTAAAAATTTTTTAAAAGTTACAAATTTTCAAAAATTACACTTTTGGGGGGAAACGTTCTTTTGGAGTTTAACAACAATACGTTGAAATAAGTTATGACGAATTCTGTAGCTTTTGAGTTTATCTACAACATCATTCAAAACTACAAGCCTGACCTGACTCTATACTGTGCTACAAGATACAAGAGTCTTCAGTTCTTTTTGCATTCGTAATACAAATACAAAAGGCGCCAAAAGTCGACCAATAAGACAACCATATTTTACTGTCTTTGGGAATGTTTAAAATAGGAAAATTGATTGAAGGGTGAAAGGGTAAAATAAACCATATTTATGTAAAAAAATTATAAATATTCAAATATCACCCGATTTTGGGTGTTTGTTAAAAGTTTTCACCAAATCACCAAATACATCACCAAATACACAATCACAATACCAAATTCACTAGATCTGGTGAAAAATCACCAACTTTGGCAACGCTGAGTCGACTGCCGCAAATATTTTAAATTTTTTTTTTTTAATTTTGCGTATAACTATTAAATTCTAACATCGCGTTTTCACCAAAATTTCAACATTCCAAAATGATTTTGGAATGTTCGGGGTTGCTGATTAATAATTCGACGTAAGATATGGAAAAAACAAAATTTCGAGAGTAGCGGGAGGATGTCTTTTATTTAAATTCATCGCATCTTCAACAAACTCATAATTATTACGGGGTGTATGGAGTCACTGGTTGGATTTTTATATAGATTCTCTGGGGTTGGGGATAACTATACAGGGTGTCCCGTAATTAGCGTGCAATACTGAAACAGCAGATTCTATTTTCAAAAATATGAAAAAAAGTTCTCATAAAAATAGAGTCGAGAAATGCTTCCTAAGGGGGCTCAGCCCCCGAAAGGGGAGCCCATAAAGATGGTTTTTATTTAATACCTCCGAACCCGTTCAAGATAGAAAAGTGAAATTTTGGAAATTTATCAAACTTTTTATGGCCAATACGATGCAATTACAGCAATTTTAAAATTACCATTAGGGGGGTTCAGATAGGTGAGGAGTGAGGTTAAAACCACCCTAACTTTTTTTGCACGTACGTTGTGCCGGGATTAGATATTAGATTATGAAATATTGAAGTTTTTTACACAAAAAAGGTCGTCTTCTTGAATTTCGATAACATTTTTTCACATTTTTTCATATTTTTGAAAATAGAATCTGCTGTTTCAGTATTGCACGCTAATTACGGGACACCTGTATATCAACCAAAGAATGAGCTTTTGATGGCCAGTACTAGGTATACTCTCTCCTCCCGACTTCCTTGTGTCAAAGATCGATTGTAGAGGGCTAGCGTGTTTATTACCAAACTGGCTTAGTTCCTAGGGTACCTAAAAGAAGGCGGGGCAACCCCAAATCTTAATAATCACCTAATCCTAAATCACGTAATTGGTGAAAAAGTTATGACTTAAATTCATAAGTTATGTGGGTTTGTAAAACTCAAAAAATTTGAAAAATACAGGGTTGTACAGGGTTTAATACGTAAAAAGTTAAAATAGGGACATGTAAGCTGCTTTCCGATATCTTGAGCCGTTTGCAATGGAAACTACTTTGGAAGTCCTAAAAATCACTCTTATATAGCCACACTTATTTGGGCCACCCTGAACACTTAATATTTTCCTAAAATAAAATAGAATGACATTTGAACGAAACTCCTGACCTCATTTGTTTAGGAACTATAGACCAACGCGCGCTTAACTGACAACCCTAACGCCGGTCGACTTTTGGCATCCTTTGCATTCGTACCAAACCAGAGATGTTAATATGACTAGACTACGAACCAATCGTTGTCACTTGAAGCCTTAAGATCGATCGGCCGTCATTTTTGAACAGGGAAAATTCCTCAGGAATACAAGTTCGTATATTTTTGGAGGAAATTGCAATCCGATCGGTGCATGCAACTTTCAGACAAAGAGTGCTTACTAGGCTATTCCTGGAAAATCCCGAAAAAGTAATACTTACCGGTAAAGGATCCCCCTAATTTTCAATAGGCTTCGTGGGACGGTGCGCCGTTTCAATCGAGCCAAATTTCTACTTCCCACGATGGAAAATGGAGGCTCCAGAGTGTTTCTTAAAAGCTGCGAGACGCCGCGCGCACAAACAGACCGAGCATTGGATATAATCATGGGACAAAATGGTGAAGAGTTGAAATTTAGCTCGATTGAAACGGTGCATGGTCCTACAAAGCCTATTGGAAATGAGAGGTGTCCATTCCCGGGAAGTGTTGTTTTTTCGTAATTTTTCGGGAGTAGCTTAGAAAACACTCTGAGTGTCTAAAAGCTGCAACGATCAGGTTGAAATTTCAAAGGGGGTACTACCTGGGAACCCCTCAATACGACCTATTGAAAATGGATCAGATCTTAGAATTTTAAGGCTGCCGTTCTGGGCCGTATTTGTTTTTTTTTTTGCACCTAACCGCCTATCTGGACTTTTCTCGGTAAGGGTGCGACGCGGCGAGGTTCTGTTGGCACAATTATTTAGAAGAAACATAGACGAACAAACATTATGGGAATAGTTTTTATGGAAAAAAAGCGAGCGGCTATCCGCCAAAAATTTACGAACAACAAATTTTGCAGAGGAACTTGACCTCTATTTCCGCCACTAGAGGCACAGGCCTCACTTTTGTCAAGAGTGCAAAGTTGGAAGGTTGTCATCTAGTCATAATATAAACTAAACATCTCCGTATTAAGAATACAATTTTTTTTTTGAAGACGTGTAATTACATGTTGTAGGAAACTAAAAATGTTGTATGATTCAAAAGCTACAACTTGTGTCATAACCGATTGAACCCCTAACTGACCGCTTTGTTGTAAAATCGAAAAAAGCGTGTTCATCAGAGGTTGTTGAAGAAGCCGTTCAACAAAAAACAAAAGGTGTCCATTTTGTTGACGATTTTTGTAATAATAATTTTTCACGTAAAAGTAATATTTACCAAGATTCATGATTGCATATCTTGAAGTCAATATGACTGCTACCCCTTGCGAAATTTGAGGGGGAAACTTAGCTGGAGTGTTCTAGTGGCACCCCCTGCCTACCATTAAAATTTTCTAACATCTAATTTAAATGACTTTGACTGGACTATATGGGATTTGAACGCATATGCAGTGGCAGTTGATTATAAATTGATTTTTTGGGAATACGGGCATAAGACACATTATTTAAAGGAAGAGCTTAGGAATTAAGTAAAAAGTGATGAAGTATAGAGCTCCCCGAAAGGGGAAAGTCACTGTCTACTTTGAGGACACTGACGAAAATGAAATGAAAGTCTGTACAATAAAACATCCTAGAAGTGCTGAAGAAAATAGTAATCCTACTTATAAATGAACAAGGCATGTTCTTCAATAAATGACTTCTGTTTTCAAAAAAAAATTACAAGAAACGTGACCTAATTGATCATCATCAAAATTAGTGTTTTAAAGACAAGGATTATAGGTTATTTTAGAGAAATTTAGAAAGAATCTAACGCTCTGTATGGAACTAAAGTAAGTATGAGTAATCGATGCATAAGTAAAAGCAGGGAGCAATAAGGGAATCAATCACATTAGAAATAATTTCCGTGATTCAATCCCGTTAAATGACTGATATTCCTTTACCTGATTGGTAGTCATTGGGAGGCATTTATGACATGCAATTAGAGTAATTGATATTCACGGCGGAAGAGGTATCGGCTATTTGCCCTAATTTAATGAAATACACCGTGGCTGGTAGCATTCGAGTGATTACGGGCGTACACTTGGAGACAGACAGTAGTCCATCAAGTGTAATTGTATCACGACGTCGACCAGGATGAAATGGACTAGCAAAAACCACTTTACTGAAATTGGTTACGGATAGTCCGGCAAACCCGCAACGATGTCAGATTGTAAATAACGTCTTTAATTTGAACTTGGTGGAACGGTGGTTGAATTGCTGCTCCGTTGCATTAAGAGAGATTATGCTCTATATCCAAGTCGAGCAATGAGTTTATAGATGCAAACAATCTCATCCAAATATGCAATAGACGCGTTGAAGAGCTCAATTTATTCCAATCGAAGGAGTTTAATTCATCAATACCAATCCAACTTTAGAGATGCCAGCGGAATAGACTCAAAGAAAAAAAAAATCAGCAGTACAGACCGCAGTATCTTACAAGATATCTTATAAATATGTATCTTAAGTATATTGAAGAACAAGTGGTTTAAAGTTATAGGTAGTATAATTATCTATTGTCATAGAAGGTTGAAAGGTTACTCGTAAGTGTCTTATAAAATAAAATAAAAAACAATGTTTGATAGAAATAGAGACCACAAATAGGTCGAGATTTTCAACTTTTGAGCTATGGTTAAAAGCTCTTAACGATTTGAGTATTTGAGTATTGCATACTTGTTATCGTTTTGTCTCACTCTTCCATGGAATACTTCTAGTGTATTTCTGTTGGTGGATATTGATTTCTGGATGGTGACCAAGGAAGGAGTCGAATGCTGATCGGATCCTATCCTCTCTTTCCTATCAGGCGAGCTGAATCAGTGGGGAAAGTCCTTTCCTTGGCGGATGTGTTAAATCCCCGATGTAGCGGTACCAGTCCCGGCTTCTGCTGGTGGCGATGAACCCACAGAAGAAATTCGTAACCCTGCCACGACGGAGGGAAATACATCACGATAGATAGAGCAATCAAGCAACATACATGACATATCAACAGTGTCTATAAGCTAATAGATACGATGGATCTTATGAAAAAGGTATATTTAATATAAAAGGAAATTTGTAAAGATTTTCT
Source organism: Malachius bipustulatus (assembly GCA_910589415.1). NCBI lineage: Eukaryota > Metazoa > Arthropoda > Insecta > Coleoptera > Melyridae > Malachius > Malachius bipustulatus. Next base: position 48,183,336 of record OU342634.1, read on the forward strand.
CACCCTTAATACCTATATCACATATTCAAGATATATTGGGTAGATAATGTTGATAAGCTACCTTGGTATAAAAGAAATGGAAAGTGACGTATCCGTTTAGAAAAATTGAGCTACTTACTATTTGCACTATTTCAAGGCAATAATAATACATAGTAGGTACGTCACTGGCGAGTGGCTTGGCAGTCGACAGTGTGCCAGCTCCACTCAAGCCCATTAAATCTCCAGATCGGAGTTAATACAAAATGCATTTGTTGTTGTTCCATTATGTAAATGAAAACTCAACCATTCACTCACTAACTGAAGCGAATGCCCCCTGACGCCGCTCAACCCCCAGTGCGGTGTTCTCTCATCCACCTCTCGGTAATGCATTTCCGGAATTTATAAAAATACCTCTGCTACCCCTGCACTGGCCGGATAGAGCGAACGATAAGTGCTCTATTTGAAGGGTGATTTCACATGCAAGTGCTAGTTAATGATGCGTCCGCATCAATGGCTTGCGCGAATATTTTTGAACTCATATTCCAAAAGAGGACAGAAATCAGCTGCTAATGAATAGAGTCAATGCTCTTTTATTACAATACAAATTTTCGTAAGAAATTATCTTCATTATACAGGGTTACTGGTAACTGGATACATTCCTTTGGTGATCTGATAAAACAAGAGAAGAGGAGTAAATTAACCCCAACATGCACTATACAAAACTCAATAGATTTTGAGATATTTCGATTTTCAACTTTTCTTAAAAAAATGGTTTCAGATGTCTTGAAATGTAATTTTCAAAAAATCTACTTTAACTTTTTGATTTTTTTTTTGCTGGAATACTTGTCCAATACTATGCTTCCTTCTGGAATAAAAAATATCCTGAGGTATTTCGATCGTGTGAAAATTTCAAAGAAAAACTTTCACAAACTATTTTTTTTAAATAAGATTTAAAAGTTTTTACAAGTTATTTTCGCAAAATTGTCAAGGCAACTTGCGTACAAATTGTTTTAAAAACTTCCCTAGTGTAGTAGCTATCTAACAAGGTACGAATCTTGCACAAGAATAACAGAATCTCCCCGCTATGTACCGTTACCGAGGAACAAATCCTTAAGTCGGGACGTTTTAAAAAAAATACGGCCCTGAACGGGGGTCTTAAAATTCTCGGATCCGGCCCATCTTCAACAGGTCGTATTTGGGGGTCCCGAGCTTCGTCCCTACCAAGTTTCGCCCCGATCGGTAAAACTTTCAGACACTAAGAGTGTTTCCTAGGCTATTCCCGAAAAATCCCGAAATTTCCGAAAAAATGACACTTCCCTGGAACGGATCCCGCTCATTTTCAATGGGCATCGTGCCACGGTGCGCCTCTTCAATCGAGCCAAATTTCAACTTTCCCACATGAAAACTGGCGGCTCTAGAGTGTTTCCTAGCAAAGTCACAGAAGTTTCGTAAGTATACGTATTCTTGTGCCCGAAAAATGTCTGTCTGTCGGTCTGCCTGTCTGTGACTTTGCTAGGAAACACTCTAGAGCCGCCAGTTTTCATGTGGGAAAGTTGAAATTTGGCTCGATTGAAGAGGCGCACCGTGGCACGATGCCTATTGAAAATGAGCGGGATCCGTTCCCGGGAAGTGTCATTTTTTCGGGAATTTCGGGATTTTTCGGGAATAGCCTAGTAATAGCCACTCTAAGTGTCTGAAAGTTTTACCGATCGGGACGAAACTTGGTAGGGACGAAGCTCGTGACCCCCAAATACGACCTATTGAAAATGGACCGGATCCGAGAATTTTAAGACCCCCGTTCAGGGCCGTATTTTTTTTAAAACGTCCCGACTTAAGGATTTGTTCCTCGGTAACGGTACATAGCGGGGAGATTCTGTTATTCTTGTACAAGATTCGTACCTTGTTAGATAGCTACTACACTAGGGAAGTTTTTAAAACAATTTGTACGCAAGGTGCCTTGACAATTTTGCGAAAATAACTTGTAAAAACTTTTAAATCTTATTTAAAAAAAATAGTTTGTGAAAGTTTTTCTTTGAAATTTTCACACGATCGAAATACCTCAGGATATTTTTTATTCCAGAAGGAAGCATAGTATTGGACAAGTATTCCAGCAAAAAAAAAATCAAAAAGTTAAAGTAGATTTTTTGAAAATTACATTTCAAGACATCTGAAACCATTTTTTTAAGAAAAGTTGAAAATCGAAATATCTCAAAATCTATTGAGTTTTGTATAGTGCATGTTGGGGTTAATTTACTCCTTACCTCTTGTTTTATCAGATCACCAAAGGAATGTATCCAGTTACCAGTAACCCTGTATTTGGAATAAGTCAGCTTTAAAAAATATTTTTGAAGTGCTCCAATTTGTGTTGTCATTTTTTGAATTATTAGATATGTTTGTTTCCTTCTTCTTAGACCAGAAAAATAGATTTGCTATTCCAAAGTTCCCAAGACTTAAGTATATGAAGTGTAAGGGCTGCGTATTACTTTCATGTCAGGAATTATATGCTTCCAAAATTTTTTTTTTAATAAACGCATGTGATGTGGTGGATGTTAATTTGGGGGCTAAATGATCTAAATCAGTTTGTTGTTTTTTTCCAATATTTTTCTTCTTGCAAGTCAAACTAATATGTAAATACCTATCAGAAAATAAATACATACTCATTTATTATCAAAGATATAGTAATTTGCTTTCAAAGACAGTTAGGGAAAATATTAAACATGGGAACTGAACTTTACATTCCCAAGTTTGCAAAGTTCTACAAGAGTAACAAAAAATATTGTCCTAAAAAAATTTCAATCTCGCTTTACTCTGAAAACTGTATTCTTGTATGCAGAATATGTATTTCGTTGCTTATAGATAAACAAGCTTACAGCTTCACTGCCCAACCCTGAGATTTTGTTGAAGTAGAATAACAAATATAAATTTTAGGAAACCTTTGTTAATTGGTGATCTCTGCTTATGCATTATGTATGCTCCACTCGTGTGTATATTTATTTATACCTTCACGTTTAAAATTTACCTTGCAAATGAAAAGTATACAAAATAAGTTAACAATAATAATGTTTACCTGAAGCAAAGTGCAAAGCGTTGTGAACAAATATTAAAAATACAAACGGACTACGGTCCTATAGTGTGGTGGTTCTGTAGTATTCAGTTTTCCGTTCATCAAATATCAACGCGGAAGACCGTCTAAGGTTATACAGGGTGTTAAAAAGTCTCAGTACCCTTCAATAAATCCTTATTAAATTATATAAGTTTTGAGAAAAATTAAAAAACAAGTCAATTTATAATTTAATTTACTTTCTATTGATATAAAACAAACTTATACGGGGTGTTATTTGGCTCATTAATGATGACATTGTAATTTTTTTAATAGGACACCCTCTATATTATTTTATTTTCATATTTCCTGAGAAAATGCAATAAGAATGGTGGATCTAAAATGGAATCTAAAAATACAATAATAAATAGACAATGTCGTCATTACTGAGCCAAGGAGCACCCTGTATAAATATTTTACAGCTATAGAAAGTAAATTGAATTTATAAAACTGACCTGTTTTTTAAGTTTTTACAAAACTCATAATGTAGAGAGACATTTTCAACACCGTGTAGGTATAATAATTTGGTAGCCACCGCGAATCTGTCACAACATACAAGATATCTGAGACCGTTACTGAAATATCCTGAAAAAACTGAAAAATCGAGATTTCTTATTTTTGCGATATCTTTTTTATTATTAGAGATTAATAAATAATTTTCTGTAGGCTTACATAAGCCGGCGTCAAGAGCTATCCATCTGACAGTTAAAAACATTTCAAAGCCGACTAGATCCCAGAATATTGGTTTTCTTATGACCGCCATATTTATTTTTTCATGTCATTCTGTATTGAAAAAATGAGGAAACCAAAAGTCTACCACATTTAAAAAAAAACTCTTCAAATTATTCTTTTTTCTTCGATTATATCACCAATTGATGTCGTACGACGTCGCAATATGACGTGGCATTGCTTGACTTATGATTATCTATGACATTCGGTTGAAAAGACATTCGAAAAAAAAATAATAAATTTTTAAAGATTTTTTTTGAAAGTGATAGATTTTTGGTTTCCATAATTCTTTTAATATAGAACAACAACAAAATATATTATGGTGGCTATATGAAAAACCAAAGTTGATTATGAAAACTGTGGGATCTAGTCGTCTTTGACAATTTTTCAAATACCAGATGGGTAGCTCTTGCAGACTTATGTAAGCTTACAAAAAAATATTTATTGAATAAAATAAAAAATCCAATTTTTCAGCTTTTTTCAGGATATTTCAGGAACGATCACGATGAAGACATACAAGATGTTTGTCTTGACGAATTCGGTATGGTCACAAAATAGGGATCTTTTCTCCAATCTAACCGACCATGTATCTCTTAGAGTTTACCAGATACCCATGGTGAGCTTTGAAATAAGGGATACCAACCCTATATATTATGCTTTTATAATTGGCGGATGTATGGGGAAAGGGGTGTAAGTCAAAATTATATTTCAAATTTCTTATAAGTTGATGAGTGTTTTTTTTTAACAAAAAATTAGATTCAAGCTCGCGTTATTCTATTTTACAATCAACAAATAAGTAGTGTTTTCCACTGAGAAATTAATTACTTAAATCCCTTTTCCCATACATAAAAGAGTAATTTTTTATATTCCTTGTACACTTTACCCATTTCACGTTTTTTCATATGAGAGTGGCATATCAAAGTTATGTTTTTATAAATGCAATGCTATTATTACTGCATTTTTAGATTTCTGAGAAGAAAATATAAAATTGGTTTTTACAATTGGTGTTTAAATTGAGAAGTTTGTGAGTTCATAAACAAGTGAAAATGGCAATTTTCAAAGTTTTCAAAGGCGCTATAAAACGAAAACGGTTCAAGATAGCGCAAAGCGGCCGTCATGTCCCTTTTTTAACTTTTTTTCTTAACATAATTTTAAATTATGACCATCGTGATCCTGTATTTGAATTAAAAATAAAAAAAACTGAAAAAAAAACATCGTTTGGCCTGGCCCACAGAGACCGACTCATATGAGTTGGAAAAGCCTGTATAATAAGTGCTTCGACCCCGCACTCAGCCTCGGTCTCGATCACAATATTCGATCAACATCCATTAGGAATTTTCTTAGGATTTCACTACTAAAAGTGGTTCAAAAATAAGGATAACTACAGTGTTATACTAATCTTTTTTGGTCTTAAAAAATGTTTATTCGCTCTTCGCATGAACTTAAGAGTAGTACATTTCTAAAACTGCGAATCTCCAGGAAGATCGAATCTAATTCTAGAATTCCTCATAGCCTATTATTCCGCTAATGAACAAAATTTCTTAATAAAATTAATGTAGGTATTATTAATTAAATTTTTCATAGAAAAAGCAAGGTTGAAGTTTCAACAATAATAATTAGTCTTTCAAAAGTCAATCGATTTATTAGCAAGTGAAGAAACGACTTGGAAAAATGTTGGGTCTGATTCGACCTCACGAAAAAAATTATTTCGGAATTAAAATTACCTCGAGCCACTTTTAAATTAAGTCTCTTATAATTTTGTCGGAAGGTTCTTAAAAACAAGGTCTCAAAAGTTTATTTTTTTGCTGGACCTGCAAGTTTACAAGTACAAATTAAATCCTGATCAAGCGACTTCAAAATGTCATATTATGGCATACAAGTAGTCTATCTCTAAGATATACATTTGAGTGAGTCCTTCGAGAATTCCTTTCCAGGCCATCGATTCTGTTTAAAAACATTTCCAAGAAGAAACTAAAATAACTAGGTACTTATTATTATTATATTTAATAGTTAATTTGGAAGATTTTACAGGTGTTTGAAATCTGGTGTAAACTCATATTAAGTCTTAATGTGGTTTTGAACGCTCATCTATTGCTGTTACGTTAGTAAGTATAAACTATATTTGGCAAGAGTCTCGCGACTCCTACTTAGTTGAACATACAAAAAGTTCGTCGCATTTGACGAGAAATTAACCGGTCAAGTCATTGTCAGGTTAGGTAATGAGTCGAAAAAGCCCCTAACCGCTTGTCTTCTACGTTAAGTCATGATAAATAATGCCTGCGTTTTTAAGCGTGTTTCAAAAAATGATTCATTGCCCGATTGCCCCATGACACTTTGATAGTTTATAACAAATTAATAACTGATAGTTGAACTGACATTTTCAAATGTGTTCCGTATAAAAATTAAAAGAAAAATTACTGATTTTTCCAGATAGACGGAATGCAGAAATGCAACTATGGGTTTTCGACAAATATAGTTTAGTCGTCATGGATTTTTGATGAAGACAATTCATATTCATATAAACCTAATTTTTCAAGTTGTACACCTTCCTCCGCCTTGTCATTATATTAGTACAGAAAATATATTGAAAAAGTTCACTTGGAGCAATCAAATTTTGTTAAAGCTACAAAACGACTTTATAAAAGTTACTGACCAAACAAGCAGGGAAATGTATTGTGTTGCATGATATTATTATTAATAATTATATCTTTTTTTGGGGGGATTTTTACATTAGAGAACTATAGAGAACTATTAAGATAGCTACGAAATTTAACTTCTGTTTCGTGAGATATTATAATGTGTTAAAAATATAATTCCGGAATTTAATTAATGAGTTCAAAATAGCTATGTACTGACCAAAATATCGAGACTTCCTTATACTGCATAGTTGAAATCTAAACTTTATTAATTTAGAGTCCGAAGCGGCACTGCACCAGAGCCGAGTCCGCAGCATAGTAATTAAAGATTTATTTTTCATTTAAAATGTTAATTAAAATTTCCGTGTAATATGAAAAGTTGTGTAGTAAACCAAGACGGACGAAAACAGTCTTAATCTTGGCTTGAAAATTTAATTTGATTATTAAAAATTTAAAGTCTCGAATGTTAATTAAATTGCGTACAGAAAGAAAGGCTAATGAAATGTCAGGAGTGGAGAGAATGTGATTAATTGCAGTATCAGAATGAACCTGCAATTAAAGCTTGACGTGCACGTAAGGATCTAATTCATATAATAAATCGACGAAATCCAAATTGATCCAGTAATTAATTTTAATTTTCCGCCGATCATGAGATGGATAAAATTGGATAATTTACCTATCTCCCCATAATATAAAATTATAATTAAATTATTATTGTTTGGCACATCAGTTACTGACGTCCTGCAGTGAACACTTTCTATAAATTAAAAGGGGCAAGGAAGCAGTTTTCAGCACTATAAAAGGCCAAAATATAAAGATAAATATAAGCAAAAAACAGAGCCTCTTAGTATACAGAGGATTCCCGGAAATAATATGTACCTATAAAATTAAGTGATTAAAAAATACTCTTTTTTCTTATAAACTTATCTATATATGCCCAGATGTACCTACCGTTTTCAAGGTACAGATGGTCAAGGTTGACGTATGAAACAAAAAGTTCAGCTTTTAACAAGATATTCCTGGGTAATAGCTCCAAAATAAACCGTTTCCGAGAAAAATTGCATTTTATGAGAGTCAACATTTTTGGATACTTTTTAGATATGTGGCTCTAGTACGATAACATGTGTCCCAGCTATAAGTCGGTTCATTTGGGACTATTGGGTCAAAAAATATGACTGACAGCCTTATTTTAATTAAGTATGTGGCCTAACCAAGCTAAAAAGTAGGGCTAAAAGTAACTTAACTAAAGTAGGGCTTATTTACAATAGCAACGTTTATTGCAACAAATGCTACTATAGTGATAAAGCCCTTCTTTAGGCCCTTTTTTAGTTGAGTGAATTTAAAGATTTAAAAATTAGGGGTGCTGTGTATCAGTAGTAACGCCAGCAAAATGTCCATTTGAAATCAAACTCTTAGAAATCAACTTCATTTTGCAGTTAAGTTCGGAAGCCGAAGATGGTGCATCAGATTGTGGGTTCGATCTGGAATTTCCAAAAGTATGGATACTGACATCTCTCTATATTAGGAAGACCGTGACAAAAATGCCTTGTATCAGTTGTATCTCCTAAGTCGAAGAAAAGCAGGTTTTTATATATTTAGTTTAGGATCATTTTTTTCAAATGTATCTTGTCAAGGTTCTAGGCGCTGCGGCGAGCGGTTGCGGCCTTTAGCTCAGATTTTCCGCAGAGATGTCAAAAAATTTCCACAATTTGGAAGAAAATTATAATGACAGCTCGCCCAATTGAGGGAAAACTCTTTTCTTCCAATTTGCTACTTGCCGTAACCTCCAAACAATTAATTAAACAGACACAAATCCATTTAAACTTTAAAAAAAAAATTTTTTGACACATGGACCAAAAGTTTTTTTGTTCGGATTTGGATAAAAAAAAAATTTCATTTCCATAGGTATACATATATTTTTTTCATTTCTGGAGCTCCGGAGGAAATCTTTGCAAGGAGCACATTGAAATAAAATATCCCCTCAAATTGGGGGCTGACTAGATCCCCCCCCCCCCCCCAATAATTTTCTTCCAAATTGTAGATATTTTTTGAAATGACTCGGGCAAATGTGGGAAAAAGGTCGTAGCCGCTCACCACATTGGGCTAGACCCCTGCTTGACAAGGCGGATTTTTTCAAGGGAACTCGAACTGTATAAAAACCTGCTTTTCTTCCATTTGCAATAGATTACAGACCAGTCAAGACCGGATTACGGATTCATCCTGCGGGTTTACCGCACCAGGCAGAAGAAAGGCCTGGTACGGGTGTCTCTCGGATTCAACACACCCGTCCAAGGAACTCTCCTCTCGACTCAACTCGTCTGATAGGTAGGAGGAGGCAGGGGCTCCGATCAGCTATCAGAGGAGAGATTGAATCGTTCCCCGGTCGCTGTCCGAGGATTCTTATCTTATGCATTTTCCACGGCCAAAGTGATATTGAATTGTTGAATATAAAGAATTGGTACTGGAACAATAAATAGCGAAACGGCTGATAAATGAAGATATGTCATCAGACTAATTTTAATCTGTTTTAAGTTGAGCATCTTATTAGGACTCGAAAATTCACAGATCAAGCGCATCTTAAAATCTAACATTCGCTGGAATCTAAAATGCATCTAATATCACTAAACATGATCTTAGAACTCATGTTTAGTGTTGCAGTATAGGCATAATTGACCAGAACTTTCTTGAAGGTGACGCTGGACACCCTGTTTTTGAGATCAACTTTTAGTAAAATATCGAATGTAAAAAGTTCTTTCTCTGGTTTTTTCATACTATCGTGTAGAAGTCTAAATGGAGTCACTGTTTATGTAAACCAAATTTTAATATGAATATTTACGTAATTACATTTTTGAGACTTCTCGTGTTTTGTGCATTGCATAATAGCCAAAATGCCCAAAAGAATCAAGATAGGGATGAATTGTCCAGTGCATGGGAAGCTCTAAAGACAAAGACACTGACAAAAACGAGAGAGACGTTGCGATTGGCTCGCGAGTGAAAGGGTGACGAAGAGTCATTTTCAACTAGATTACATCAGTGGCGTAGCCAGCTTTTAATTAAACGGGCACTTGTTGGGAGTATGGACCCGGATCTCTCACCAATTATTTTTAATTAGCGCAGTACTTCTAGATCATGACACTTGATATTTTACCTGCTACTCACAATAATAAAGCACGTCTTTGTTGGCACAACTTTTGAATTAGCAATGCTTCTTCGATGTTAAAGTTATAGTTAGACGGAGATAAATATTTTTAAGACTTCGGGGGCTGGAGATCAATACTAAAGTAACATTTACGCGACGATAGGTACATCATTATAAAAGTAAGAAATCTTATTAAAAACTATCTAATTTATAGGGTTTCTGCAACTACTGTAATATGATGGATTCAACTAGGAAAAGCTCTAATCCACTCGTAATAATTAACTTTTAATAGCTTATCGCGAAGACATCTGTCGTCGGTAATTAAAACTATACAATTGCATATAAAGCTCCTTTCATTAAAGTGTAATTTTGAATTTGGGCTGTTAATTTTCCTAGATCCTATTCGCATAATAAGTTGCTTTAATATCAAGAGCAGTAGATTACTTCAATTAACGTTCATTATGTAAAACAAAAACTATGACTGATGTCTGTGGCGAATGAGCTTTGAAGCTAACTACTTCTATTAAATTTCAAGTTTTCACTTTCTAACGGTTTTTTCTATTGTTAAAGATTTGTAATTTTCTTCTTAGTAGTTCAATCGAGCAATTTGTCAAAAATAATTGTTGACAAATAAACAGTAAAGGAAGCTGCATAAAAGTGTAGAATATAAATCTCATATAAAGATGGTCATCAATATCATCAAAGAACTGAGCAGGAAGCTGCTAAATAATTTAAAACTAGTTGTAAGATTAGCAGTACCTAATAAATTTTATCAAGCAGAGCTATCAAGTCAGCTTGATAGGGGATGTAACTCTTACTCGATAATTTTCTTCCAAAAAGCGTTGTGGGTTCCCTCTCCCTACAACTTTTAATTTATTAATATTTCTACAGATTATCTGACTAATTTATAGTCATGTACTTGCAAGTCTGGTCGATCTTAAAGACTTTCTTCCCTTTATACGGTTATCTAATATTAAGGGTGACGCCACCGTTGACTAAGGAGATACAACAGGTCTTCGGCTTCGGAGATCAAAGACAAAAGGTCTTCTATTCCAGCCTATCGAAGATGAACCAAAAAGTTCAAATAAAGAATTCGAAGGCAACACCAGGCTATTATTAGATGACTCCAACAGAAACAGCAGATTGGTAACATGATCAAACTCAACCGGAAGAAGCTGAATGGTCACCAATCTAACATGCTGAACAGGCACTTATGCCTGTGAGAGGGTGAGGAAGGACCCAGACTTCTATCACTACGAAGGTGTATGCGAGGTATGCAGTAGCCTTTGACTCAACATTTTTGGGGCAAAGATAGTACAAGAGGAAAAATGGGGCTCCTCTCCCGAAAAGATCTTCTGACCTACTACAACAGTACGGGGATGGCTAAAAGGACCTTGATGGCCTAGTTACTAGGAGTGCACAAACCCTTCCCAACGTAACAGCAATGAGATGCAAGAAAAATGTGCTCTCATAAATACCTGTACTGTTGAACTCGTTTGTAGAACCTATGTGTAGTCACCTGAGTGGCCTAAAAGTCAACAGAAGACTCCAAGTCTCAAAAATTTTTTTTTTTTTGTTAATGTTTTATTGGAAGCATAGAAATCACAGATAGAAGCAAGAGTTACTTTGGAATTTGTCAATTTCCCTACTAATTATCACGCAAAGAACCTTCCTTTGGAGCACGAATATACGCTTTGCCAAAAATGTGTCTCCCCGATCCAAAAGACCGTCCTCAAAATAATAAACTTTCTCATTACATACAGTTACTCTGTTTTTGCGACAGAAATAGTCCAGTCAAATAGTGAAAAAAGGACCAAAATTGCGATAAGTAGAAGTTTAACAAAATTTTAATGGTGGGTAGGGGTACCACTAGAACACTCCAGTCCAGTTTTCTTCCTTGGATCCCGTAAGAGGTAGCCGCCATCTTGAATTTAAGGAATTAGGAATTAGTTAATGTGCAATATGAACATGATTGGTCCCAAGACCTATCCCAGGGGAACACCACACACCATCGGAGAGAAGGAGGATTTTATAAGATCTTATTGTCTTCAGTCAATTTTTACGAGATTTTTCGTGCGTCCTGTTTAGATTCATACTGGAAATAGCCTCCCAATAATTCCAGGTTACGGAATATTTAAGAACCTGCATCACAGAGACTAGATGTTGAGGTTTATCCATGGTTTGGATTGGCTAATTCCAACAACTTTTTATTTCAACTTTAGATTTATCGGAAGAAAAACATGTTTCAAGAAAAGTGTACCAGATAGTTTGAGAGAAGCTACCTCAGTAGTTACTAGTTGTTGTCATTTTCATGCATATGAAGATGTTAATATAGTAAAAATGACACGGTGTGAAAGTTTAGAGCTTACGTGTAGGGTTGCACATGCAGATTAGGCAGTTAATGAAGAAATTAATTAATAGATTTTGAAATTTACTAAATTCTCTACCCTCGGCCTTATAATTGAAAACAGCCCTTGTTGATTGGCAGACACTATACCGAGCTTCCCGAGACGCGGTTTTTCATTTATCACTGCCGTCGTATTATTAAATCAGGCCCAACGCAAGAACTTTAATTATAACTGTCTCTCGAACTGTGTCTAGATCCGCTTTCGCCGTAATGTGACTCTTTCATGTTTCTAATTAATACATTCTAGCATAACGCGCTGCCGCAGTTGAATGCAATCAGCGTCGAAGAAACCACCAACAATAACCCCCCTGTCGGGAAGGGGGTTGCTCTGGACTCTTTTCTGCCACGAAGATTTGTCTAGTTAAATTAGCCGTTGCTTTAATTAAAATAGTTTAAGCCGAATGAGAGAGAGAGCTGATGAAAACAAGCGGGCTGCGGAATGGCTTTATGCATTCACTCTCAGGGGTGTAGCTCCTAGGGTGTTCTCAGGTAAACACGAAAACAACTTTGGCGCTTTAACGTTAATAAAGCTTATCACACAATTTTTATGCAAAATAAAAAGTAGCGTACCTATGTGTAATGTGTAATGAAAATTATACGCAAGTTCAAAATGCGCTCTGAACTAAACATCGAGGTTAGTTCATTGTCTTCTGGCAAGTAAATGTTAAATCATGTCTTTGTTTTTCTGCTATTTATTGCTATTTATTGGTATTATATAAGATATAAGACCAATCCAATCATAGGGTGATTATGTATTTTCATATCAAACTAATAATCTAATCCTAAAAGCTGACCGAACATTAAATTTTCTTTTTAAAACCAATTGTAGGTATTTTCAATAATTATTATCACGAAGGAAAAGATGTCCTTTAACAGCCTTCAGTTTTTTTTTCTAATTTTTTATAATAGTGTTTTAGATTTCGGTTTAAATCAAAATTATATATACATTTTCGTTTATTTTTTTATGATCATCCCTCACTACTATAAAAAATATATTGGATATGAGTGAGCACAAATAAAAGTTTCAGTCACGAGTAACCCCTGGATTTGCTGGGTTTCTCCATACTCTTATTCCAGATCCTGGAAATGATTATTTTCCAGAATTACCATATTATGCGAGTGTCATATTCGGAGTGACGCGGTGCAATTATGTGGCTTGCGAATTTAATGCGCGTCGTTCAGACGTAATTAAATCTAACCGTTGCGTTCAAATTAAAAGCCACAGAGTTGACTGGTTGAAGGGCGGCCCTATTCTGTTCCGAGTTCCCGGCCCTCTCAGATTAGGCCGATATCATTAGTCACTGTCTACCGGATTAAAGCTCTCACTTTTAATACCTAGACAGGCCGAATCCTATACCCTTTACTGCTGTACTTAAACAGCTAAAATCAGTTATCGCTTCTGATGAATCTTTTCCGTGTTAAAGTTATTTAGACGGAAACGGGAACTCCATTTGCCTGAGATTAAAAAAATGGCTCAGATCATTCAAGTAACTCATGCACAGAGGCAACTTACAAATATAGACAATCATGTAAGTAAGGTATGGGGTTTCATAAAATTATCATACTGTATAAGTTGTAGTTAGGTAGTTAGTAGAGAAAGTCTAGAACCTCCAAAGGAGAGAAAATTATATCTAAAATCAATTCTGGTTCTGATGTAGAGTAAAAATTGATGCCGAAATCATCATATGTATTTAGGACAGTGATACCCCCTTCATCTATGTTACCACTTTCAAGATTTATAGGGCTAATAATCTGCAAACAATTAATTTTGCAGATTTTTGATTTCCATTTTAAGAGGGTGAAAATTGCACCAAGTGAAAGAGAAAAAAAGTTGAATGTTTATTGAAGCCAGACAGTGTATACCACTTAAGATCTCGAAATTTTGACCGCGGAATTTTTGGCCATCTGTATCTGGTGATTTGCAATGCATTAAGACTATGGTCCGTTAGAAGTCTTTAAAATGGTGACTATGCACTCTATTGTAGTTCAAGCGATATGACATCAGTAAAAATATAGATTTATATGGAAGGCATGTTCGATTTATTTCTGGTTCTCTCACTTATCTGCGAGGGATAAGTAGAATTAAAGAAACGGTACCTTCTTCATCTGTGAATTATAGACCTACGCACACAATTTTTCTTCAATAATAATAAATTACGATCATTCTGAATCGAATTTTGTAATTACAGAAAAAAAAAAATTAAACACAGAAGGTGTGCAAATAAGTATGTACCTAACAACAAAAAATAAGATAAGTTTTATTTTTCTAAATCAAAGACATTATATCATACAGGACTTCAGGTGGCGAAATCAGGATGAATGGCCTTGATAGACGTCTCGTAGAAGGGGAGAGGATCCTGTGGGAGGCGAGGGACCCTTTATTTCACTTATCTGCCTGTTGGAGGCAGAGTCGGAGCGTTAGAGCGGGCCAAGCCGGAACACGATCTCTGACAAATGGTCCCGGTGAGACAGAGCGCGCCCTGTTGTCATGTGGTAAGAGGAGGGGAATTTTCCTGTTACTATTAGTTCATCCGGTCGCTCAATATTTAGCCACTTAAAATGCTGTCAATATTTTTTAAATGAATTATTCATCGATAAGGCTGCTGTAATTAATTATCTATATTTAACAGTTCAGATTAATAAATAAGAATCGTCACGGACATGCATGACTACACTGTAATACGATGCTCCCAGATATTCAATAATTTTGTACTTTCATAATTTTCATACAAGTTTTGTGTGCAAGAAAATAGACAAAATCAATTTAATAGAAATTTATTGACCTACGTTATCGAGGGAGACATACTACGGTGATAAATTTAACTAACGATTTCCCAAGCTGTGTCTGCAACAGCGAACAAACATCCGACGATGGTATCACAAATGTCATTAATAAAAAGAATGTAATTAAAGGGACCCAAATTCGATCCTTGCGGTACACCTGACGTAGCAGAGACCTTGCTTGATATCAAGCGGCGATACTCTACGAAGAACTGTCTATCATGCAAATAAGCACGAATCAGTTGGACCAGTGAAGGACCCAACCCAATCAATTTCCGAAGAACAATGTCGTGATCAGTCCTGTCAAAGACCTTCGAGAAGTCATCCCAAGACCTTCTCAAAGTTATTAAGTAGATACCGCCCTATAATTCGGGAACCTCGACTCAGCTCCCTTCTTCAATACAGGACAAACCCTTGCTAATCGCCAAACTGCAGGAAATGTGGACGTGGCAAGTATCCCATTGTACAAGTGCAGGAGGGGATAAACAAATACCAACGAACAAGGAAGGGATTCCTTCAAAAAGAAGGAAGGATCAAATGTGCTAGCGCTTTCTAATCCGCGAATAGCTGAATCGATCTCAGAAGCAGTCAACAGTGGTACGCAAAAGTGTGAGTTGTTGAGCGACTCAGGTGAAGCATGGAAAGAATTCTGCACCCCCCCGCAGGGCTAAAAGCGTTGGAAAAGTAATTCGCAAAAAAATATAAAAAAATAGTAGAATAACAAGAAAACTACTTTTTTGGAGCTCCTTTGGGGACGTATTTCCATAATTTTTCTCATAATATGGAGATGAATTAAGCAAAACTAAAATAAGATTAAATCTAGACTTGAGCGCTTTTGACTAAACACCCTACGATCTACCTATATAGTATACAGGTGACCCTTATTAATACTATATGGGTATATCTTGTAAACGCTAAGAGATACTGAGTTGATTAAATTACAGAAAAGATGCGTCATTTTGTGGTCATCTCGGATCCGTCAAGACATACAGGATACCTGTGACCGTTCCTGAAATATCCTTAGAAAATGGAAAAGCTTCAATTTTTATTTTATCAATACTCCTTTATTATTTGAAGTATAAGTTACGTCACCGTAAAAACCTTAAAATCATTATGAGTACCTATACGATTTTTGTGTGAAACGTGGAAAAAAACCGTTTATTTAGTCGGATAAACAGATAATATGTTAAAATTTATTGAAAGTAACCTGCTTTTAAAAACGTTTCCGCGTGCCAATCGAAAATTGATTGACGGAAGTTTCAAAGAGCAGCCTGTTTAATAAATCTGGAATTGTTCTCTGTACAAACAAACAAAAGAAGAATATGAATGAAATTTAAATACAATTATTATCAGAATAATGAATAATAAAAAGTGTCATTAACCCCTACAATTATTATGCGGAATACTGAAAAATTGTAAGTACATCATTTCTCATTGCTAATTTCCGTTTCGAGCATAAATTTTTCTATTTTGGATGGATTTGCTATTAAAAACCACTAAGATTTCAATAAAATCACTGTAGAACATCTTGCATGGATTTAACACGTTCACTGCGGTACGAGTCATATATGTCTCGTGTCGCGCTGTACCTCGGTGCGGAGTATAATATCATGCAAACGCTGTTATGGGCGGATGCGATAATTTTGTCAATTTTTGTCTGTTTTGATCAGGACAAGCAGCAATCAATTTTGCTAAACGTACTCTAGTATGTATATAAGATATGCTATAAGACTGCACGAGATATATTTGCCTCGTTCCGCTTGTAGTTACAGTTTTTGTCACTACTTGCGTTACGAGTCAAATATGACTCGTGATTCTCGTGCCTTAATCGCGTTTGAAACCAGCAAGAAAACTTGTACAAACAGATAACTGTATCGACACCGCCAAGTTTAGTAATTTAGTGAATTTCTGTGAACTAGTACAGCTGTTCATCAACAGAGTGCCTGAAATATTAACTTATTTTATAGCGGAATAGATTTGCTTTGGAAGTGAAGTGATAATTCTAGAGCTATTTCGTGACTTTATTTTTTGATCAATGAATAGTACTTAAGGAGGCTGACAAAAAAAAAACAAAACAAGTGACTACTTACTGCGAGGAGTGTGAGGGAAAACCGACCTACTGCTTGAAATGCTTTAATATTGCACATGAAAAACGAAGTGATAATATGTTAAATAGACTCATTCTTTTTTTTAGTTTTTTGCAAATCATTTTATTGAGTTTATTTGTCTTCTATGTCTAATTGTTTTTTTGAATACTATTTTATTTTTCTACATGGACAATGTATTTTATAAGTAAATACAATATGTAGTTTACCGATAGCTGTTTTTATTATGTTTTTTTTGAGGGCATATATTTTCAAAAATATTAAGTCGATTAGCCAACTGTCAAAGGCTAATATTCAGTGACCGCTAAAGAAAGAGTTCACACTAATTGTATCATAATCATAAAGTTCATCATGTCACGGGAGGTCGTAAATCATGAACATGACAACGAGTCATATATGACTCGTCTCGCGCTATAGGAAAGTGATCAACGAGATACATATGACTCGTTCCGCCAAATACAAAGGACTACAAAAAGCGGTCCCGCTCGAAATGTTGATGAAGTTAGCTTTGAAAACATAAGCACACAAACAATGATAATTTTCTAATTATTTCAATTTGATTAATAATATGAGTTAAGTGTTGATTATCGGTTGCTGGCATCAGCTGACACTAATCGTGTTGTCTAAAATTAATTTCAAGAGTTCCTAGATCGAGTAGAATAACTATTTAATAACAACAAAAGTTGTTCGGTTTGTATTCTGGATGTTTTTAAGGCGATACTTTTTTTGCTGTAATCACTAGAATAAAGAGCACACTTATCCTATACTCATTTAAGTTACTGATAACCGCACTAGTATGCTAATAAAAAATATTTTTTCTACTCCCAACCTTTAATATGCATATTAAATATGAATCACCAGTGCTTTAATGGGTCTCATTAAGATACAAATTTTCATTAAAGCACTGGTCAAGCTATCCAATGGCAGAGGAGCATTTGCAATCGAATCGGTTCCTTTTCGCTAACAATCGGGTCGGCAAGCCAAACGAAGTCACAGAGTTGTCATACTCACGACAAAAATTGCCTTGTGAAAAAAAAGTTCTGTATTTCTGAAAAAAAATTGTGAACGTTTATTTAATTTAGAACATAAGTAACATTCAAAGAAAATTTATCAAGATTTTATGTTACCTTAATTAATTTGATAAGTAGGTATATCGTGTAAAGATGGGAAGATAAAGTATTATATCATTCGTAGAGCTCCGTGATAGTATTCAAAGTGGCAACGCTGCGACCCGCGTTGCGCAGGGAAACAATATCGTAATTAATGGCTGTCGATGTTATTAAAATTATGAATTAATCTTAAAATCGAAGCGTAAAATTCGGAATTCGAACTTCGCATAATAAAAATTACGCAGTAGTGAGTAGTGCCCTTTAAACTTGATACTAAAACATGTCTCAGCAGAATAACCTTAGCGACAAAGAGAAAATTTGTTAAATGCGTAAACAAATAGCAACCTATCTTAACCTCAATGATCCGCAATTGTACACGGGTCATTGTTAAAATATATAATTTTTTAATCTTTTCTATGAAATAAAAAAGGGTCGTAGAAAAAATAGTGTATGGAACTCGCAGATAATGGCTATTAATACGCTCTTATGATGGTTAAGACACTCGCCTACGGCTCGTATCTTAACCATCATACTCGCGTATTAATAGCCTTCATTATACGCTCGTTGCATAATATACTATTAACGAACTAGAGGCAAATACCTTAAACTATTATAGGTATAGGTACAAAATTATCAAAAAAATATTACAAATAGGTATCTCATTTTGCTAGTTATTTTCGTTCAAAACAGTAAAAATCGTTATGTCAGCTCGTTGATTATTTCTGTTCTAAAGAAACTCGGAAGTTCCATCTCCAATCATTTTCCAGGAGAAGTACAGGGAACTTGCGTGGCCGGATAATGGAACTGCCAGCTCACAACGTGGCCTCATGCTTGTTCACCGATCAAAAACCAGAAGAATCAGGGGCAAAGTAGACGATTACTGACAGTAAGAGCAGTTTGATTCATGATATGATAGGGTATGTGTGAATTGAAGTTCGTGAAATGCAGTCCATGTAGTAAACTTTACCCTGCCCTTGAATCACTGGACGGAAAAAAGAATTTATTAATACACCAGGCGGATTGTTAAAGCATTTATGTAGTAAAAGTAAACATTTATGTTAAAATTTGATATTTGTGGTAGCCTCTGCTCAATATAAATGAATATTGAATAGTTATTTATTGTTAGATCGTTTCATTAAGTTAGGCTCTGTGTGTGTGAAAGATGCACTTGTACCTACGTCTTTTAGGGACTATGATAATACATCTTATGTTTAAATAACTTAAGACAAAATAAATGAAAAGATGCTTTCCTGTCTCAGCAACTGACAGGAAAAATGAAGAAAAATGAATACTTTCACGACAATATTTACAAGAATAAAGACTTCACACAATGAAAATACATCAAAAATTGTTTGAAATATTGGCAATATCACAAGGTTTCTTAGACTTACAGATTTTTAGAAGAACGCTCAGTGAGATTGAACGCATTTAAGAATACATAGTTTAAAGAAAACGCGAAGGGGTGAAATGATGAAAATAAGAACAAATTAAAGGTGTTCACAGATCAATACAGGAGCGAAGCGATCAGACGACGGGACATAATAACGAGATATGTATAAATCGATTAGTGTTCATGCATTTTCCGCTGCACAAATAGGTCCCGCGCTCGGATCGCTCCGCCCCCGCTTCCGCAGTTTCGTGTTGGTCTGCGAACACATTTAAAATAAAAGAATTTTGCATTTAATATAACTAACTTTCAGAATTCACCTTGAATATTTACTGTAGACGTAACTATCTTAATATCACACAACGTTTTCTGACACTCACCTGCGTATATCTAGAAAATAACGGTTACAGCTAAATTTTTTTGAATTGAGGTCTTTTTTTTAATCCTTTTTCTTCTTGAATTAATTTAGTCATACTGAAGCTAACACATAGTTTCTTATTTTATTAAGGCACGACCTACCTATATTGGCAGTTGAGGAATACCACTGCAAAGTTTTGCTTATTTATTCAAGATCCTATACCTATTACTTACTTGCAAGTTTCATGTACAGTCACAAAGGATACATTAACAAGGAATATAACATAGACTATAATTCATTTAAATATATAGATGTCACTTTGAACAGTTAAGATATTTCCTATACTAGCGCAGAATTCTCACTTTTATATCATAAATGCATGTACCTGCCTTACCTGAGACATTTATGTCCTGCTAGAATATAAATTGCTGAATATAGCACCATAACTGATGCTTGTACGGTATATTGTGGCTTAGATTATCGGAAATAACCAGTCCAACTTTAACGTCATGTTTGTTAACTTTACTTTTGCACTTCAAACTTGTTCATAAATAATTCAGAAGAATCATATACAGGGTGATTCTGTTTAGTTATCGATTTTGATATTTGATATGTTCAGATTTTCCTTAAACTGACATAAGTACATAGATATTCTACACCTACCTATTATAGTAGTAGCATAACTATATGTACAGATGAGGCAGAGCAATAATTGCATCCAGTGCTCGTCATGTATTACTGCTAAGTATAAATTTTTGGAACTGTTATAAATTGCATTCGATAAATTATTTTGCGTACCTATGGCTTCTGAGTAAACCTGCTTCAATAATGACGCATTTACCTACAAATTTGTTATCAATTTTTCGAAAAATTTTCCACGAGGAGAACTCTCCCTGACCCCCTATTACGTGGGGAGTACTCTGTACTCCCCCCCTCCAGACCGTCCGGGTTGGACTCTAAGACGAATCGCTATTTACATCATATTTTGCTTACATTTTTCCCCAGTCAAAGGGTCAATCGCTGCTTAAGTTACATCGATATCAAAAGGGCCCCCAATTTGAAGTCAAGCCACTGCTAGGTATTTTATTTAATCATCATCAAATAATTTGAGGGCCATAACTTATTTACTGCATGATTTCGGAATATCGAAAAATTGTCTGATTAGGAGGGTGCTAAACTCAATTTGTCTCAAATAATTTTTTTCTACATTTTTTCTGCTCACATTTCTTTCTGAAAAATGATTTTTTCGCATCAGTTGATGCAAATTCACTCGCGAAGACTGGTGTGGTATTTTCGCGCGGTATCTTGGAGCTATCATTTAACTACATTTTGATGCGGTGCGGTAAATTTGGTTGACATTTTTGAAAATTTGGTCAGGTCTAAAGCTACACAGACAATGTCTGATATTGCGATTTTCGGGTTCAGGATAATCAATTTGGTGCGGTTTCGGTGGTAGAGCAATTCATAGGTCATAGCAATGAGACAAAAATTTTGGCCGTGGGTTCGTGAATTGTTCGGAACTTCACCATTGGGACTTGACTAATTTGACTGGATTACTCTACTCTATATGGTCTTTGTCTGAGTAGGAGTCTTTCAGAATCTTTTGCCAGAAGTGACAAGAAGGCAGTAAAATTTACAAAATTGACAAAAAATTCAATTTTTTTTCAGTTGATGGTTTATTGATACCTGCAGACTTCTCAACTCTATCAGTATTTTTTTCTTTCTAAACGTCAAAATCTTGCGCCAATTTTTTGTCCCTAAGTGTACTTGCATATCTAAATAATAAAGACACAAGTATGGCATTTTGAGAGCATATCGTCCAATTGGTGGACGGAGTCATCGAGCCTTCATGCATTCAAAATCCAATTAACTCAAGAACTAAAGTATTCGCTGATTGTGCTGTCGCGGATTTGAAGGCTGACCCTGCTTTTGGGAAAAAATCATCTTCAGTGATGAGGATCATTTCCGGTTGAGCGACTTCGTAAACAAGTAAAATTTCCGGATTTGGAGCGACGAAAAACCACGGGAGACTCATTAGGTTCATCGAAATTCATCGAAAACATTGAAATTATTGGCTGAGAAACTGGAGGGCTTCGTCATTTCACATGAGACGACAACAACTATAGCCTCTCGACTATTTTCTATGGGACTACTATGCAGACAAATCAGGACGATTGCCTATTGGGGGCTATTGGGGTCTATTGGAGGCCATAATTGGGGGCTATTTGACCGGAATTATATTCCACACATAATGTCATCGAATGTAGTTTATAAAAAAAATAATTGTGGCAATATTACTTAGACAGCTTGATTTATTTTATTTCAAAGTTCGAGTGCTCTTAATGAAAAACCCTGTATTTAATAAAGACTAACGATACTCAAATCGAATAGCTAAATCTCTACTTGACCTTGTCATCAAGAACCTTGGTATAATGGCACATAAGAGACTATGTCTTTGACGTTACAAGGGCAGGGGAAGGCCTCTTCTCGGTGTAACTATGAGGCCGAGACGGCGATAAATCCTGCAAAAGAACGTTGTTCCCGGCACTTGTGTTCCGTATGCCTAGTCCTGCCGCTGATATCGAGGACTTTCGAGTACAATCCTGTTATAGATGCTTTGAACTATCGGATTTATACCTACTTGCTTCCATGTTTAAATTCAGTTTATTAAACAAAAGATATGCTGTTTAAGATGAGATTGCTAATGATTCCATGTAGAATTATGTTTCTGATCAATTGCTAGAAAGAATTAATGAATTGATATAGGTAATACTTTCGTCATTCACTAGGTCTAGGTCTAGACTAGATTGATGACGAGTTTTGCCCAAATTGATTCAATCAGGTCATTAGGAAGTTCATTTCCTGAAACTTCCAATATGAGGTAATCTATCTGGCCTTTAATTTCTCTCCCGGGTGCAGTGGTTCTATGAAAGTGCAAGCCGAGGCTCTCTTATATAGGTACATTGAAACGTTCACCAGGTTTCGCATCATTCACTACTGTCCAACTTCTTCACACTGGCGCTATTCTCTATCTGTATCTTGTCCGTTCGTTCAAACTTTGTTAATAAGGTTCATAGTTAACTCGCTTGTACGTCCTGAACTTAATATGCGATGCGTTATCTTCTCTACTCCAATATTGCAATGTATTTATTATCAGGATAATAATTCGTTTGAGAACTTTAGATTGGCTCGAGAATTGGGTATATGTCATGTCGTCTATAATAATACCAGTAGGATTTATTGGCTATTTTAGTACCTGCAGGTATTTGCGACTTGCGGAATAGAAAAATTGCAGCAATTCAAAGTTTAATA
Organism: Malachius bipustulatus; assembly: GCA_910589415.1. NCBI lineage: Eukaryota > Metazoa > Arthropoda > Insecta > Coleoptera > Melyridae > Malachius > Malachius bipustulatus. Next base: position 48,206,378 of record OU342634.1, read on the forward strand.
TATACTCCGTTCATGCATTTCAAAAGTATCTAACCCGTTAATAACTTTTGACATAATACGAATGAAAAAAATACACCCGAAATCATCAAATGTCCATCGATCTAGACTCCCAGATCATGAAAAAGTCGTTACTTTCTATTTTCTTGTTCATGATCACTTTTTATTTATTGACTTTATTTTAATATTATGTTCTTCTTTCCATAATTTTATTAATCTTGTGAGATATAAACTTCTTATAGGTCGTGGAATAATTATTGGTAATACTGATCCGACTGTCTAAGCTTAGAGGCCAAGCGACAAAACTGACTAGAATAAGTACATTATCGGTCCTGGAAAGCTCCAGCCATCACCTCATCGATCGCCAAATAAACAAAAAAACAGGAAAATAAACGAAATAAAGAAAATCTCGCAAGGCGTGGAACAGATGATCGACAATAAGAGACAACTCACGAGAGGCTTGAAACGAATTAGTGGCAGATAGACACGTTGGGTGCCACTTGAAACGAACTATTTAACCCTTAGAGGGGAAAAATAGTCGCTGAGAGCATGAGACAAGAAAAACAAGGGTCGTAGGTTGAGTCGCTAGTCTAAGAGGGTCAACAATAACAAGCAGGTCAGCAGAACAACAGGTACTCTTTATTAAAATAAATCACAGTTATTATCACAAATTATTAACTTGAGCACGGTTAACAACAATAAGGAGCAAGAGCGTGTAGAATCTGAATGAACTGATCGGTTAAACCTTGGTAGGCAAAGGCACTTAGCTTCGTAGGGTCTTCGGAGCGAGGGTGGAAGTTTAGTTGGTGGTAAACTTCTCAGGTGTCTCAGGTAACATCAGCCGGTAAACTTCTCAGGTGTCTCAGGTAACATCAGCCTTCTTGTTTGAGAGAAAAATTGCCTCCAGAGATAAAGATTGCCTCCAAGAAAAAGATTGCCTCCAGGGAAAAATTGACTCCAGGAAAAAAATGCCTCCAGGGAAAAGAATGTCTCCAGGGAAAAATCAATCCGTAGGGAAAAGCTGTAATTTCATGTGTATCAGAAACACTCTTGCATTAATGAATGGTCCGATCGAGTCTGCTTGCCAAGGGTACATAGAATTATTCCCGCCCTCAAGATAGGTTGAGATAAAAAAGCGACTGACAAAATTTTACATGCGAACGAAACTCGATCGGGTTTAAAAGCTGTAATTAAAATTAGCATGCGGTATTAAGAAAATATGATCTGCATAATTCTAGCACAATTAATAACATCATTTTACGACACTCACCAAGCCAAAAACGTGTTCGATGTTTATAATAATTTAAGTGAAGGTTCACAACGCCATTTCGCTAAAAATTCCTGTGTTTGCGCAAACGACCTTCCTCTAGCGAATTCCAGGAGAGAAAAGAAGGTGAACGGGCCGGTATGAAGATGAACGCACCTGATTTCAACTCGACAGTCGATGTTACGAAACTTGAGGCCTCCAGTCGGCCGATGCACTAAAACCACGATCACTCACTCACCGCGCGCGCCCGCCGTCGTCTCTGTGTTACCGGCATCTAGCCGGTACGTACGAAATTTACGTTACAGGCTACTAGGCGACCCTTCACCAGGAAACAAAAATAGAAATCAACAAACACACCAAGAACATCAAAGAAAAGATAAACGGCAACTGAAACCAAATTAGGTAAGGCAAACTAGAGTGACTCGACACCGAAGACCTCTTTCTTTGGCAGATGATCACAGCAATAACAGCAGGAGGAAACAAAGAAAACGACTTCACCCCCCTCCCCTACTTTTAAATCGAAAAAAACCCTCCATCTGATGAAAGATCAAACCGAAAACCGTATTTTTTTTAAGAGGGAGTCACCCTCAGCACTGGAAATCCTGAATCAAGATGATCATGATGCTCAAACCTGGGAAAGTGTGGAATGACTCCAAGAGCTAGAGATCGATAAACCTACTCCCAACGCCGTTGAACGATTCGAAAAAGCCAAATTCGCAGGCTACGCGGCGATAAACTTCTCCAGCGGAAAAACAAGAATAGTGAGAAAAGCCCTTCAAACCTACTTGGACCAACTAATCACATAGTTAGAAAAATGGCGAATAAAAGTCAACGAGACCAAAAGAACCGAAGTCTATTTCAGTGACTACCACAGTCAAGAAACCGAAATCCGAAGAAACAAAAATCAATATTCGACGAAAACAAATTAGCAAAGAGAGGCCAAATGGGCATGATGCTATGATTGTTAGACTCTTAATTAACAGTCTAAAACAGCAAGATGGGCCCACAATTAACACAAAGACCATCAAGAAAATGGTAATACCAATTGCAACCTACGCTAGAACGACATGATAAGCATGTCCAAAGCTCAGGCATGCAAAGCACAATCAAGAAAGCCGCCAGAATGGCCGTCAACATTTCCTGGTTCGTGACGTGAGAAATTTTAACAAAAGCTGTTCAAATTGTCCAAAAAATGAGCACTAAATAATTTTGGACAAAATTCAATAGAACACTGGGATTATATGGTCAATGAGTATGGCCATGATACTCATCGACCATATTATCCCAGTGTTATAGAAAAATAATTTTCCTAAGTATTCAATTCCTGAAGTGTGTTTGAGATCTAACTAAAGTGGTTAATATAGCCAACAAATCCCCTGTCTCATATAAAATTAGGTAGGTTAATTTGTATGTTTATTAGCCACCTACATAGAATTCCAATTTAGTTAAAAATGCTGTAGGCCCTTGCGAATGAATGATATTATAAAAATTATAATGAAATTCCTGCTTCTTGTAAACAAATTAACTGAATCTGTCGAAATACGTGATTATTCTATGGTATATTATACAATAATTCTCCTGGGAGTATATTATAATAAATATAGGGGTTTTCATTATAGACCAGGGTGGCCTTTTTGCTTTTATAATGTCTATAATATGTTCACTCTTTCAGAAAAGAATTTTGAGAATTTAATGAGGTTTCAATGTCATGCAAGAACTATGAAGAACTATTAGATTCCGCATATTAATAAGATAGTCGCAATTTTATAACCAACTAACATTCCCGACTAAACGCCCTACTTCATTCCCTTACCTGATTACATAAAACATGAACCATAATGTCAGAGTAATTGAGTCCATTATATGGGCCTCTTGTAAACTTCATTACTGACAGCACTAACTGAATTTAGAGAGGATTTCAATATCTGAGTATTGCATCCCCGACAGCTAATTGTACCCATTCATTAATTTTTGATGTACGTTTCGGCCATTACTGCTGCTTCTATTTTTAGACTCAAGGGTGATTTGTTAAATGTTAATAACGAGATAATGGAACCTTAGGAAATACGATCAGATTAAGCTTAAGTATGTAACAGCAGGGTTTTTTACTAATTGAGCCTTCAAAGAATATTTATCTCCAATCAGCGATGACTATAGAATAGTAATTGCTCTTTTAATTAATACAGGAACAGAAAGAAATAGTAAAAGAAAGTGTGGAAACAAATAGTAACTAGCTATAGTCAGGGAGTTCTTGATTACAGTAAACATTTTACAGTTTTACAGATTCAGTCTCAGATATAAAATTTCCTTCAAAGCCTACCTATGTTTTGTTTTTAATTTGTAAGTTTAATTTGCTCACACGATATACCTACTACATTTTTTTTCTGGAGAATTTCACTTGAACTACAAAATCCAGAATTTCAAAATAGAAGATGCGCGTGTGATTGAAGAGTACGCTACTGGCTCGACTCCAGGAAGAATCCCTTTGCAATATTCGATGATCCAGTTCCATGTCCGGCGTTCTGCAATGAATATAAATCCTGTCGCTAATAGCGGCCTACACGAATCCGCTATTATTTCCAAGGCGGCCTGTGATATATATGGTAAACAGGACCTGGGAATGCACTCAGTGGCGGGTATTCACCGGAGACAGGGGCCTGGAGGATGGTACACAGGATTCCACTCATCGGCCAATATATAGGACCGGAATCACCTCCTATATCTGGTCAGTAAATCAGTTTATCTATTGACAAGTCATCTTCGATCATTCAGTGTTAACCTAAAATTTATTATTAATTACCCACCTACTTCAGTAAGTTACTCATATTTTCATAAAAGCCGGGCTTGCAACAACGGTCGCAGGTTGGAATGTTCATAAAACAAAATGTTTTAATAGAAATAACAATCAAATTGCAGTGGTCACAATAATTACTCATACTGTAACTAACTTATCCTTTCACCGGTTAAAGAAGTTTCATTTAAGTTCTTATTAGACGGTCCCTCGCTGCGCTCGGGCCGAAATTAATATATTTTCACATATTCCATGCTATTTCCAGTTTTTTCACCATACTCAGGAATCGTTTGAGATTAAAAATACTCAGCATTTCTATCAATAATATTATATTCTTTTCCATCGCTAATTATTTTTTTTCATAAGCAGTTTTGGAGATTTTAGGGTTGCGTGAGATTTTTTGCCTCTAATTTCTACTACAATAAGAAAATTGAAATTTTGAAATATCATATTAAACTGCCAAAGTTTTTTTACAAAAAAAATGTAGGTAAGTCGAGAAGAGATGGCGCGGTAGGAGAGATGGTCCAGTACTAATAATTTACTGACTGTTAAACAGATGTCGCTACTGCAACCGCCACCATTTATGTTTAGTTATGCGTGATCTTTTCTAGCAGTGACATTGCCGCCGTACTTTTTTTAACCTCTAAATTTGGCAACTATTACTAAACAAAGTATCGAAAATTTGTGCACCATTATTTCTGACCCACGAGACAACCACTAAGGTAAGTGTGAATAATTTTATTTCTGCATAATATACTAGAATACATTTAGAAACACATGTTTTATCATATACAGTGTGTCGCATTTAAGATGAAGACACCCCTGTATTTTCGCTATTTGAAGGAGTCGAGGTTCGAAATTTTGTACAGTCATGCAGACCGATGAGCCACACTTTTTACGATATCAAACTGAAATTTTATCTTTAAACCCCGCCTACTACGTCTTTGCAAAAAGAGCCAATTGTCGATATTTTGCTTCGCGTTAGAGATATTGAAAAAAGTGATTCGAAAAAGTTGTTCTAAATTGTTTTCTAACCTCGGATACTGAGTTTAATGGCAAAATTAGCATCTTCAATTTTCCATTATTTTGGTCTCCCAAGAAATTTTTGAAAATTTATTTTTCTAATTTGGTAATTACAGTGCAATGGAAAGTAATACATTGAACATTAATGTTAAATTATTACTTTCCATGACACTAAATAGCAAATTAAAAAATAAAATTTTCAAAAATTTCTTCCGAAACCAAAATAATGGAAAATTCAAAATGCTAATTTTGCCATTAAACTCAGTATCCGAGGTTAGAAAACAATTTAGAACAACTTTTTCGAATCACTTTTTTCAATATCTCTAACGCGAAGCAAAATATCGACAATTGGCTCTCTTTGCAAAGACGTAGTAGGCGGGGTTTAAAGATAAAATTTCAGTTTGATATCGTAAAAAGTGCGGCTATCGGTCTGCATGACTATACAATTACAATTACAATTACAATTACAAATTTCTTTATTGTACTTGAATTACAACAGTCATTGCTCAGTACAACAGCGTCATTACATAAATTATAAAAACAAACATAAAGACAAACAGTAAATTTAAAACACACAGCATGTCAACATAACGCCGGGAACAGTGAGGGTCGAGACGCGCAGAGACACAAAAGAAATCAGTTCTCGATCGAGGCATAGTTCCATCTCTATGATAAGGATGGATCAAGGCTTTGAGTTTTAGGTGTTTTAATATCAGACTGCAGGTAGGGATGGGGGGTTGAGGGACAGTATATCAGAGGTAGTGTAGGGTTCCAACTCCGTGAGATGTTTCCGGATATACGCACTGTACGCTGAGAACCCAACAGTTGCAGGATCTATTTTGAAGTGGTTCAGGTATTTGATAGATGCGTACGTGAATGTCCTTTCTGAAGACGACAGATGGTGTGTAGGAGGTCTAAACAAATTGAACCTGGTACTGTAGTGATGGGTGAATCGGTAAGGTAAAAGTCTATCCTGATTTTTGTGGATCAGTTTGAGCAGAGAGAAGACATACAAAGCAGGCACGGTAAGAAGTCCAAGCCGCCTGAAATGGCCTCTGCATGACTGCTGCATTGACAAGCCTGTCAGGATCCTAATCGCTCTCTTTTGAAGAAGAAAAACCCTTCGCAGAGATCTCTCAGACCCACCCCAGACGGCCAGCCCATAGTTCACGTGGCTGATGAAATGCCCATAATAAGCAAAGAGAAGAACCTCAGGGGACACCGTGTGCTGAAGGCGTCTAAGAAGGAAGCAGACGCTAGCAAGACGACGGCATAAATGATCTGTGTGTGCCGACCAGTTTAGGTTCTGGTCGATGTGGAAGCCCAAAAACTTCACCACGCCCTTCGGCTCGATCAAGGCACCATCGGTGGGTATGGAGGGTAAAGGTGGAAGATGTGATCGGCTAGAGTGAAAATCAATCAGCTCAGTTTTGTCTAAGTTAAGTTTTAGTTCATTGGCCCTGAGCCATAAACTTGCTCTTTTCAACGGGAGTTGAATGGTATCTATCAGACTAGGAGGGTCGCCTGGTTTTATCCTAATAAGAATTGTTGTATCATCAGCATAGTTAACACAGATTGAATTTGGGGAGGTAATTTTGGGGCCCAGATCGTTAATGAAGATAAGAAAAAGAAGTGGACCGAGAACACTACCCTGTGGCACCCCAGAGGAGACTGGAGCAAAAGGTGATCGCACAGGTCGGCCATCAGACCCAGTAATCTGAACCGCCTGTGTTCTTCCCTGTAGGTAGCTGGTAAACCAAGAAAGGGGCAATCCACGAACTCCGACATTCTCCAGTTTCCGAAGGAGGCACTCGTGGCACACACTGTCGAAGGCCTTGGATAGATCCAAAAGCCAGCCCACAGTGCGCATCCCCTCCTCCAAACCCTGAGATATGAAGTCCGTAAGCTCCACAAGAGCCGTCTGGGTAGATCTGTTTTTAAGAAAACCATGCTGGGAGCGGGAAAGGATCTTTGTTTTGTCTAGAAAGTCAATAAGACGAGATGAGACAAGAGATTCAAGAATTTTATCAAATACCGATAGTAGACTAATCGGTCGGTAGTTTTCAGGGTTTTTGACGTCGCCCTTTTTAAAAATAGGCTTAACTAACGCTGCTTTGAGATCTTCGGGGAATACACCAGTCTGAAAGGAGCTGTTGTAAATTTCTGATAATGGCTGAGCAAGCTCAGCAATGCAATACCTGGCAACAAAAGAGGGAATCTCGTCCAAGCCCGAAGACTTCTTACTTTTAAACCTGGAAACTATTTCTATAATTTCCCGAGGTGACGTCGGAAAAAATACGAAGGAAGAAGAGGCGTGTGTTGACATGTTGGATCCGTGAGTGTGACTATATGTGGGAGAGTCATTTGAAAGAAAGACGGAATTGAGCATCTCTGTCATTTCTTCAGGATCAGTCGTCACCTTGCTTCGGTACTCAAGTTCTAAGATTTTATGAGAAGTGTTTATTGACTTGCATTGGTTGTTTATGAGGGTCCATCCTGCTTTGATGGGATTTTCAGATTCACTGATAAAGACGTCGTTACAGCGCTTGGTCTCCTGCCTCACCAGGTACCCAAACCGTCGCTTTAGGCTGCACAGCCGAGTTCTGAACAGCTGGTTGGACGTGTTTATTAAAGGATTTAGGAGATTAATCGTGTCGTATAGTTGACGAATTTCAGAGGTGAGCCACCTGGGACTGGAGAGTCTAGGCCCATGAACTCTACATCTCCTGAGTGCGAAGTATTTGTCGAAGTAGAATGAAAGAGTGTCAGAGAAGCAGGAGTATTTCGAATTCGTATCAGGGGCATACAGAACTTCGTGCCAGCCCAAACGCCGGAGTTCGTTTTGCAGCTGTGCAAGGAGAAGGGGGTCTTTTATATCTCTCTTCCATGTCATCAGGGGTTTGTCGGCGAGACCGCGGGTGTAAGCCGTCTCAGAAACTCCAAGGGCCACATGCAGTCCAAAGTGGTCTGATAGAAAAGTTGGCAAGATTTGACTATCGAGCAACTGAAAAATACCAGAAATCGCGACGTTATCGATGCATGTTGACGAGGTGTTGGTAACTCTTGTTGGGTCCCTAAAACAAAGTCGAAAACCATGAGAGAAGAGAGTCTCGGTCAGGCTGGAGGTGTTGGCGTTCTCACAGAGTACGTCAATATTGAAGTCTGCAGCCAGAACCACGTTATTTGTGATCCGGATGGCCGCGTCAAGCAATCCGTCTAGGTGACGAATGAAATCTCTTACAGGGCAGGCAGGTGATCGATATGTAGATATAATTAGTGCTTTCTGAGACCGAAATTTGGTTTCGGTTGCCGATATTTCACACACGAGTGGTTGCGAAAGAGAGCAGAGGCTATGAACAACCCTACACTGAATGTCGGACCTGCCATAGATAGCCGAGCCCCCGTAACCTGACTGCCTGCAGAAGGAAGAAGAAAGGTTGTAATGATCGATTTTGATCTTTTGAATGTTGTCAGATGTTAAGAAATGTTCGTTTAAACAAACAAACTCGGGAAATCCCAGATCAGAGATCATGATACCCAGACCATCCACGGAGTTGTTAAGGGACTGAATGTTTATGTGTAGGACCCGGAAGTCATGTCTGGAATGATGGGGTAAGAGCACAGTTGATGTGAGAGAGGTAGATGTTGAATTGGTACAAAAAATTTCGAACCTCGACTCCTTCAAATAGCGAAAATACAGGGGTGTCTTCATCTTAAATGCGACACACTGTACATATGCACCATTGCCGTTTAACTACACGTGCTTAACTGGACCATCTCTCCTACCGTCAGAGGATAGATGGACCACCATATTTCGAGGATAGATGGTCTTTGTTATATAATGGTTTTACTTGCAGAAATGCCTGATACATATTCAAGAAAAGGAAATACAAGACTACTCCACAAGGCCCACAGCCGAGCCCACCCTCTGATCAACAACCAACGGGAATCCATCAAGCATTTCCTCTAATCAACAATTCTCCGCCCAAAATCACTCCAGGAAAACTGTTAAATACTCTACCAATAACCACAACAGTTATTAGTGTACGGAAACGTGGCAGAAATATTGCAGAAATTCTAGCTTCTCAAGAAAATATAAAAAAGAGAGTAGAGATGAGTAAGAAAAAGTCACTCAAAAAAGAATGAGGAAATTTGAAAATTAAAAAAAGTAGTGCAATGAAAGGCAAAAAAATGTCGGAAGCAGAGAAAGAACCCATTTCATCCACAGATTCAGATACCAACATTGTGCTGAATGACGACATTGTTCAGATGAAAGCGATGCTGCAGATTACGAAAATGAATGCATACGCTGGCTGCAAAGAGGATTATAGAAAAACCAAGAGGAAGGATGACTGGATCAACGTTTGTGGACGTTGACTACACGAAGGATGCACAACATTTATGATAATATGTGTCATCAGTGTGGAAAACATTCCAACAAGTGTAAATAAGTGATACCGCACATCAATTACACAAGGTCCATCTAACCTCCTATAAGTGGTCCATCTCACCTATAGAGTGGAGGAGAGTTGGACTTTTGGAAAACTGAAGTTATGTTTTTTTATTTAGAATTTAGGGATCAAATTTGTAATTTTCTTTGTTACTATAACTTTAATAAACAGTTACCTGAAGCATTGTTAATTTTTTATTTTTTTTTTTATTGTCAATAAAAGCTGTAAATATTTATTGAAAATGTGGTCAATCTATCCTCGACTTACCTATATTCATTCTCAAAAAACGTATCTCGTAAACGGTGCCTCTGTGCAACCATGTTAATAGGAACATGAGAGACAAAATAGAAATTGTACGTCTAGTTGGTGATAATTTACTTTTTTTTTTTCTTATCTTATGATAGCTTTTGACCTTTTCGAATAAATTTATGAAAATTTGGAGTATTATTATGAATTTTTAAAATAACTGCAAGATCCTTATTACTCTGACATTTCCAATAAAATTTAATACAGTACCGCTTTGAGGGCTGGTCCTGTCTAGTTTTTTTTTTTTATAAAAAAATCGCTAATATGAATTTTTGAGATTTTACAACTAAACCCTGATCTAGTAGGCTTTGGATTTTGTAGAAATGAGACGCCTTTTGCTCTCAAAATATAGTTCATCAAGCTCTATGATTTAAAAGAAATACTTTTAAAATCGCATCATTAATTAAGATTTTACAGGGTGTTTCAAGAACAAATGGGCCACACTATTCATTATAGTAAAATAGTAGAATTTCTTAAAACAATAGTATTTTATTTATCATCCATCAGTATTCTTTTCTTGATTACATCGCAAAAATTAAACTAAACGCAATGATTTTTTCACATAAGTATTGAATAGGTAGAGATTCTGGGACATCTAGTAACTTTTGCGTTGCTGAAAACAGTTTCAAAATATAATTGGCCATCCTTATAATTATGCTAAAATCATTACTTGAAGAAAGTGTACAACTTTTAATAAAGGCAGGCTATGTATAATAATTATTGTATTATCTGATCTCATTTTATTATCAATCAAATTTTATGGCATTATGGCACAAAAAAAAGGTGTTTCAGGGTTATTTCTGAAGCTAATAACCAATCCAATATAATATTATAGATTTCCCCAACGTAAGAATATCTTTCCCTATTACATATTTTCAGGATTTTCATCATGAAGTGAAAATTGGCATCAGATCACGGAATAAATTGATATCAGAAGATTAGACCATTCCATGGAATTTTTTTTAATAGACGACGAGTCACTGAAATAAAACTGACACGATATGCTATACAGTTTTTATAGCGACATATTTTATAAAAAATGAAATATTAGAATTTCTATCTCCACTTTGCCATTGATTATTTTCAAAAATATTGGCCTAGATTGTTTAGTTTGTCTTTATAATGCTAAAATTAAATTTGTTGTTTTTAAAGGTATCAAATTTCGTCCCTCAATTAGGTACAATAATACAGGGTGTTAAGTTTATATGATCACATGATGAAATATGTACAAAAAAATATGCATCGAATAAAAAAAATAGGTAGGTAATACTTGATAGTAGCTCATCTGGAAGTGGGACATCCAAGGATACCACACTCTTCCCCTAGCGGTGGGAGGACTTTTAAATGTTAAATAGGAATCCTTATGCTTTTTGTTGCAGATTCGGGAAAAAACAATAGAATGAAATGAAATAGATCGTATTGATTAGGATTCTAAACTAGAAAAAATCGTTTTCAACCCGAGATTGTGAAATGTGTCATGCAAATTTTTTATGAAATATTTCAATTCCTAGTATCCCTACAACTATGATGTATCAATTAGCATGTCTGTAGATCATTAGCGGATGCATAGATGCATAGACGCAGTCGGACAGACGGCATTATAGTACCTCCCGTGTTACGGATATCATTCCTCGGTTCCTCTAATTGGAGACCGGATCAATTACAACAGTTATCCGCTCCTGGATGCATTAACGAGACAGACGCTGTGTTGTCAATGTTGTGCAGATACTATAATAGTCTTTCATCTACTATTTTAAATCATTACGTACGTTTATAAGAAAAGGAGCATTCCGAATATCAAAGCCACAATAGACGCAATCAATGAGCTCTGAAAAATGGGCTATTTTCAAAGTTAGGGAGTTTCCATTTCAAGCGGCAACTCTGTACTCGGACGGGGATCAACTTGGATGGCTGTACTTGCTGGGTCTGGATTATACAGCACCGGATTGACAGTAATTGAATTTGTTGCGAAGTCACAGTTTACATTATGATAAATGACAATTTGCAGCTTGAACGTGAATTATTCGATCTCTCTGTGACTTGTATTCTAAGCCATTAGGTGAGTAATTAATCCGTTATCTGCCTCCATCTCCAAATGTTTCTCTGTTTAACTACACCGGATGAATCAAAATTTATAAGATCCTCGGACTACCTATTTTTTGTGCAAATAGGTTGTCAAGGTAAAATTTTCTTGGCGCATTTCACTCAAAATTTTGCAGAAAAAACCTGCTTATTTCCCTTTTGTAAACATACTCCTGTATTCGACTTTATCCGACCAGTATTCAGGATGAGCTGGTGCTGATAAAACTGGTAGGTATACAGTACTTGCCGATGATAATCTTAGTTATTTTTTGAAGAGCTACAGGGCAGGTGGGTGCGAAACTAGACAAAAGTTGCGTTTTTTTAGGGGGCATTAAGATGCTGTTTTAAAGATTTAAAATTTTCTCCATATCTCACTAGATACAGAAAAAAAGCTACTAAATCTTCTACATATTTGTTTTAAGCTGCGTACTCATTAGAGCATTTGCCCCGAACGAGCGCGCCGAACAGAGCAGAGCCGAGCATTCGGGGCGTTTATATTTTTCACCCGAGCCCCGAACGAGCATTCGGTTCGGCACTGATCCAGTTGTTCGTAGATACTTAGTTTGGCAGTAGAGCTGGTTAATCCCGTCCAGACTGAACGCGAACATCCTTTGATGTACCGACAGAGCTCGGATCGGTCTGAGCACGTTCGCCGAACAACCTGAGCGTGCTTGTCTCTGTTCGGATGCCCGTCCACATCTGAGCGGTTCAGCTCTGTTCGGGGCGCTCGTTCGGGGCTCGTGCTCTAGTGAGTACGCAGCTTTAGCTGTAGGAGGTGAGTCAGGTTTTTGTATCAGAACTTTACTAGTTGATAGAAGACCTTTTTTAAGGAATAAAAGTACTCATAAGCACATGTTTTGATGAGCTTACGTGAGTTTACGCAAAATATTAATAATAAAAACCTTCAAATCCCCAAAACCAATAACTTTGATTTATTTTGGTCCATACTACACATTCTCCCAATATTTGATCTTTTTCTTTGCAACAGCCTGCAACAACTAGACTGCAAATTCTTATGCGTTTATGCGTACTATACAGATTTTTTTCATTTTTCGATTGCAGGTGTAAGCTATATTCAAAGCGGTAGGTAATTATCAAATTTCAAGTCTCTAGCTTTTTTACAGGAAGAATTATCAACGAAAGGAGAAAAAGAAAGATTTTCGGTTTTCTCCTGAATCTAGTCAACTGAAAATTCCAAAAACTGAATGAAATTACTCGTCTTAGTAGTTACTGGGCAATAAACAAAAATATCGAAAGATATAGTCTATAGCAACTCGTGTTTGGTACCGAATTGAGCAGACCGCATTCAAGAAAATTCATCATTTGAAAGTACACCTGAATGGTGAATGATACAATTTAGCATAGTTCTAAATTTTATATCCACACCTTTTACTGTAAATAACGTCGATTGGCAAAACAAACGAGATCATGCATTATTCCCATAGCAATTCTATAGCGAGCCTTAGCGGATGCCCGAACACCGGAATAGTCTCTCTCCGGAGCCATATCGCGGCTCTTAGCATGTTTTGCTTTCCGGTGAATTCCAACAAAAGGAACCCGGAGTGCCTTTTAACTGAAGGAGCAGTTAAAATGATAATCGACTCTTAAATTCTCCTCCCCAGCTTCCACTAACAAGTAGTGATGGGGATTCATGGAACGATCTGTGACCGGATCACTAAAGTCAATAAATACGAGTTCTAAAATAGTAAATATTATGTAGTTTGCGTCAAATGAAATATTATTTTTCCATCCATTTCTATCCATTTTTCAAGTTGGTTCACCTTTTTGGAATAATCATTATCATGACCTGCTTCTTATGTCTGATTAGTCTGATTAGCTGGTGAGAATTGAATGAATTTCTCTGCTTCTCTACATCTTTTGGTTAAAATTTTTTAACCTGTAAATTCCTAAATGTCAGAGAGAAGATCGATTACAGTTTGCGATTTCATACAGTGTAGTACCTAATGTTACTATCAGCCACAAATATTTAAGTAAAGAATGTGTCTCGGAGCTTTCAGATCCAGTCCAAGTGAGAGCGTCTACTGTGAAGCTAACGAACCCCCTCTCAAGCTGAGACGTCAACAACTTCTATTAAGTTACTTTGCAAGGATATCTCCAGAACCTCCAGAAGCCAGCATACTCGCTTCTGAGCTCAATGGGACCTCAACCTGATCCTCCTCCTAAGATTCTATCCATTCCACAAATTCTTCACGCACACCTGACCTTGACAGACCTGAATGTTGCTCCCCTATCTATTGGTCCGCCTTGGGAAAAAACTCTCCCAAACCTCAACACGTCTCTCGGCTGCCATCCCAAACACGGTACCCCGAAAGAGCTTCTAAGAAAATCATTCCTGAATATAATCAACACCTCCAATTTCGATGAAATTTTATACACTGAGCGTCGGCTGCGCGGTGGTTACTCTCGACAACATCGTCGCCATCAAGTCTCTACCATCTTCCGCTAGTGTGCATACAGGGGAACTATTCGGAATCCTTCAAGCAATCAAGTCTATAAATAAATAATCTAATAATATAGCTATTTGCACTGATTCGCTCTCGTCTATCGATTCCATTAGATGTATCTACACACAACATCCATTAGTGCAGGATATTCACAACTTACATGACAGGCTGGTTTCCCGGGGTAGCAAACTAACACTGATATGGGTGCCGTCTCACATAGGCATAGTGGGAAACGAAAAGACTGACGAGGCAGCCAAAGAAGCCTCATTATCTCCCACAGTCTCTACAAATACACAAATCTATTGGGACTTAAAAACCCATATCACAAAAGCTACCAGACTGCCTGGAAAAATCAAAACTGCACGAGATCCAAGCATCGATTATTAGACTCGAACTCCCTCCAACCATGACCAGAAGGAATAAACTTCAGTTTGCAGCAATAAACAGCTTCAGTTTGCAAGATGTGCTGTATCCACGTGAGTCTACTATCAAAGATCACCTGAAATATTTTATTTTGGTTGACCATCGAAGGGATATGTTTGGATCAATGCTGTTGGTCGTCCTTTGGCTGAACTTAATGGTTTTAGTTTTGGATGCCAAGAAGTTGAGACCGCTTTGCCTCGACTACTCGTTAAAGCTGTTTACGGGTGCTTGCAATAAGTAGCATGCGGCCGCATTGCTTCTTCCACAACGGTATAGGTATACACTGTGTCCAAGATAAGAATGAACAGAATGGGGATCTCGGAGACTGTGGAAGATACAGGATCAGTTGAACAGGGAAAACGTTGCACAACCAGTAGGACAACGCAATGCCAGAAAGAGATTTCAAAAATTATTTTTGATTTTCGAATTATTTTTGAAAACCCCAAAATTTCAATTTTAGTTTTTCTGATTTCTTAACGTTATTATTCAAGATGGAGAAAAACTGAAACCACATTTGCAGTTATGAGCCAGTTTTATTGTGCGGCGATGGCAGTTTTCTTTTATCTGACGATGCATATGTGCAGAGCTGCGGACTGAACTTCGATTTTTTAAATACGGACCTGGATTTTCTATTGCAAAAACTGAAAGATATTTTTTCATGGCATAAGTTTAATTTCACCTTAATATGGATCTGTGCTCTTATTAAACCTTTTGGCCCTGTCGGATTGTGATGACGATGAGTAATACAAGTCCAAGAATTTTAATAAGAGCGTCAAGTATCATTAAATTCAGAATTAAATATCTTTCGAATTTTACAATAAAAAATTCAGGCCCGTGTTTAAAAAACCGTAGTTCAGTCCGGCCCTGCCAATATGAATCGTCAGAAAAAAAACTGACATGGCAAAAATAAAGCTGGCCAGTTTTTCAGCATATTTCAGCAACGACTTTCCAACTTTTGTTTTCTTCAGATTACTGTGATAGAATCCAAAGGATGGCAGGATCGCCATGTGATAGCCTTGGGAGAATTTCGTCACTTAGTTAGGATCGCCCTTGAGAACAAGGGAGGTTCCGGTAGCTTATTTATTACCAACAGAGTTGAACGATAACTCATAAATTTTATTAGTCATCATTGATTGTGACTACATCTTGCTTGATTGCTTTTTAACGCTTCTAATTGTATTTCTTCATTGTATTTTTTTATGAATCGTAAAATTTATTTGTTTTTCTACTGCCGCTCTGATTGGCAATTAAATGATTTCGATGCCTCCGGCCTGACTCATGTTTATTCTAGATGTCCCTAAACTTCCCCAAATGGACTTGTTCTGCAAAGGTTCCACCTATATAAGGAACCGAAGCATGCCAAGAAACAGAGTCGAGAAAGAGTCTAAAAAAAGAGTCTAGAATCAGGTCAAGACGATGAGAAAAGAGTTCGAAGTCGGGACAAGATCACGAACGCTAAGAAGATCCTTCAAAAATAAGTTACAACTTTTGTGAAGTTTTGGTTGCTTTCTAAATCTTCCTGGCAAGAAGAACCACTATACTTTTTTCCTATACCTTATTTCTTAGCCACGTAGTAAATCCTGAAACCAAAAATAATAAAGTAACCCCGAAGCAGTTTATCTGAGAATAATTCTAGATCATCTCTAAATAGCAAGAAAACGTGATTACCGTCTTGGATGAAACGGACAAGAAGATTATTTCATGGTCATGGCTCATCCTGCAGTTTCTTATTATAAAATAATTTTAGCGAACCGTTAGCTATGATATGATAATATCACTATGGTAAAAATCAAATTAGACAGAAGTGTTTAGGTACATTTGAAATTCAAATTCAAAACAACCGATTTCATCAAATACCAATTTTCCAATCAAAGGCTAAGCTCGATTAACAACAACAGTACCTATCTACATTGTGCACGCCTAGTTAGAGACATTGTTCATTAATATTAATATCCAACGTTGGGAGAAACCAAATAACACACTTAACTATTAATTAGAGGCGATATGCATACAAGAGAGGTTTATACACCGTAATGAAGGGTCTTTGTCAGCAATTACATCGGTCCTTTGGTTTATTACAAACCTACCGTCTATATACTTGTATAGGCCTGCATGTGTGTACGTATAACGAGATTCTACCCAGAGATCTATTGTAAAGCCGTCCACACACCCTGGAGTATGAATATTTTCATCGTAAGTGTATTCAGGATCACCACTTCCAAGCAGGACTAATGCATTATTGGAAACAACAAATTTTGCAAATACTCGCTTCCCATTTTAACCTAGAAGGATGAAAATGGTACCAAATTTAAGACAAAGCGATTACGTGTACTCTATTGGACAATTTTTCTCAAAATGAGTTCTAAATATTTACTAAAAACAGTGTGTCTCATTGTCCAGTCACGAGTCTAAGTACATAATTGCTTGATTGGTGGGACAATGGGTAATTGCGTCACAAACATTCAAGTTTCCAACGTGACGAACATTGTTGGAAGACACACAATATAGTTTTTGACAACTTCCCTTGACAGAAAAAACCTTCCTGGTGTAGGAACTATTTTACCAAGAGAACCAAGCAAGAAAAATTGCAGCAAGAAAAAGCAGAGCCTTTACCAATCCCCTCGTGCCCCGTGATCATTGGTGTTTAAGGTTAGTCCTCTTCTTCAGTAGAAGTTATTGTATCTCCATCAACCACCACCCCCGAATTGAAGGAAATACCTACTCATGTTGTGTGTATTTTAAATAATAATAATGATTTTTGAAACCCACTTAAGATCACAGCAATTTTCGTGACACTCATCTGCTTGGTATAACTTGAAAATGGTTGACGATGCAGCAAAACAGTTTAAAATATTCAAAAAAGCTCCTGAAGAAATATTTTCATGTTATGTGCAATTTTTAAAAAAAGTAGGAGTAGCTAATCTGCAAGTTTGTTGTTTTTCTACGACTAATTAGTATTGAATAAAACGTTAATTATCCTGCCGATTTAAGTTTCATGATGACGTACATTCCTCATGCGGAGAATAATAGAAGCGCATCCACGCAATCAAGTCTCAGTCGGTGAAATAATAAACAAAACCGAGTTAGAGCCAATTACAACTCCCAGATACAAGAAAACACCAAACACCCTATCGATCGCCTTCATAGCACTGGAAAAACATATTATAGAAGATGTTCTTGATACGAACACCTTTGAACAGCAAACGAAACAAACGATCGTACTCCATGTAGTCATGTTTTTACTTTACACTGCACTGCCCTGCACTTTTTTTGCTCAAATGAATATAAATAAATGGAAATTTACATCGTTTTGTTTATGCTATAAATTTTGACAGGTATAAATGGTATTTGGCATGAGTGTCCACAAAAAAATGTCACACCAGAATGCTCATTCTACGCCTCATATGCTCATTCTTCTTCTTCTTAGTTGTTTAATGATCTGATCCCATGGGAAATATGGCCAGCTTCCATAACCTTGATTCCACTAGGAAATCGATTCGTGTTTTAATTTTCAGTTGCCAACTATCGTGTCATTATTGTCAATTAACGACATGAACTTGCTTTTGTACAATTATAGATTATTCTTCACTTTTTTACTTTCTTGTTTCTTCTCTAAATAGACAGTTAGTAAAAGGACATCACAAACATAGGAATAACTCTTCTTTCTTCTCGCTCTAGGGCAGATCCAGAGCTTAACACAGTCCGAAGTCTGCCTGTATAAGTCCAGGATCAGGAAGGACAGTTCTAAAAGAGACGAAGAAACATTTAAGTAGATATTTCCATGTATCCTGTATATTACTGCTGCGATACTAATAATTCGAAGAATAAGAGGTATGTTAATTTTATTCAGTAACAACGAGAGAACTATGACCTGATGTTTTCGGATAAGGCATGTTTCATATACGGGATGTATGTTCAACGTACGCAACAGCCATGTCTGAAGTCATAGGAACCCTCACGCTATCGTCGTACGTGATGGTCACCAACAACGGTTTTCAGTTAATGTTGAGAAGCGTTTATTCAAAACTTTTTGATTTGATCTATAATTTTACCTCTCACCTCAACGGTGAAGTTTTTCTTGAATTTAAAGCGAATTCTCTTTTGGAATTGCTAGAGGATATATATCCTCTAAAATATTTGGAATGGGCTGGTATTCAAGCATGATGGAGCACCCAAGTTGAATTTTTTTCCACCGCATTTTTCGACCCAAGTTGGAATTGTTTAAATATCACATATCTACTGGATCAATGGATAGAACATAGTGGTCCTTTCCCATGGCTTCATAGATCACCCAATTCTAGGCCCATTGATATTTTCCTTTGGGGATATGTGAGAATTAAAGTTTATGCCACTCCTGTTGATGATCGTGATGGATTGGACGTCAAGCCTGTATCGATGCGAATGGGCGACCATTTGGACATTATAAAAATGTTACTGTTCTTATCTTGTTGTGTTTAATATTTAATCTTCGATCTGTAATAAAAAAATTTCAAACCTTGTATCTTCTAAACGAAACGTAATTTTGAGCTGAAAATTATTTTTCAACCTACAGGGTGCACCATGTATCCTTCTTTATATTGCTATCTATTAACGCTAACAGATACAGGGTCGGTTAAACAAGTCCAAAGAAGCGCAATTTTGTGGCCATCTCGAATCAGTCAAGACATACAAAATATCTGTGACCGTTCCTGAAATATCCTGAAAAAACTGAAAAATCGATATTTCTTATTTTTGCCATATCTTTTTTATTATTGGAGATTAATGAATAATTTTTTGTGGGCTTACATAAGTCGGCAAGAGCTACCCATCTGACATTTCAAAAATTTTCAAAGCCGACTAGATCCCAGGATTTTCATAGTCAACTTTCGTTTTTCTTATGGCCACCATATTGTTTTTTTTATGTTGTTCGGTATAAAAAAATCATAAAAACTAAAAATTGTTAAACTTCAAAAAATAAATTAAAATTTTTTTATTCTTCTTTTTTCTTTACAAAAAAGACAACTTTTAAGACCGAATTTCATAGATAAATTAAAAAACCCGTAAGGCAAGCACTATTTTGGCGTATTTTACAAATGTTGGCGTTTTTCGACGATTTTTTTTTGTTTTTCTTTGAAAAAAGAATAAAAATAAAAAAAAAAATTTTTGAAGTTTTTTAATTTTTGGTTTCCATTATTTTCTTCATATCGAACGAGATAAAAAAATAATATGGCGGGCATAAGAAAAACGAAATTGACTGTGAAAACTCTTGGATCTAGTAGGCCCAGACAATTTTTGAAATGTCAGATGGATATAGCTCTTCTTAATGGCTTATGTAAGCCTACAAAAAATTATTTATTAATTTCCAATAATAAAAAAGATATGACGAAAATAGGAAATCTCGATTTTTCAGTTTTTTCAGGATATTTCAGGAACGGTCACAGGTATCTTGCATGTTTGATGGATTCGAGATGGCCACAAAATAGCGCAACTTTTCTCTAATTTAACCGACCCTGTATCTCTTAGCGTTCAGGAGATAGCAATATAGAGAAGGATACATGGTGCACCCTGTATATTTTTTATGAGAGGAACTACCCCTTTGAATTTGACCAATATCACCGAAACACCCTGTCTGTCAGTTTTATGGACGAAAAATGATTAACACGCTTTTTTGTCTTTTAACAAAATTATCAAAAAGCAAAAAATGCAGACATTGAAAAAAAAAAGAATCAGTTTAAACGTTCGTATTTCATTTGGTACGTCTCGTGTTCGTGTGTTTGATCATCATGTTTCTGTCGAACTTGTTTAGGTACATACACTGAATTAACATCATTTGGCTGTAAAACCAATTTTTTATTTTAAAATTATTAGTAATGCCATTGCAGTGAGTCTTGTTTTTATTTCGACTACATTAATAGTTTTAAAAGTATCAAAAATGGTTTTTGTCAAAAATTTTCAACGCCTATATCCACGAAACAAAGCCGCTTTTCAAAAGCGGCTTTGATAAAAAAATACTTTAGAGAACAACCCCTTGAATTTTTGCCGTATGTTTAACAAACACCCTGTATAGTAAACCAAAAGTCATAATGTACAGTGTTCTGTAACAAGTCTCACATATTTTGATTAAAGAAGTAAAAAAGTAAACCTATAAGTTAAAACTTTGAACTCATAGGTTTTTTTTTTAATTCTCAACTTTTTCGCTCGGAGACATTTGAAATTTGATAAAGAAATGATTTTTACCTCATATTTTTCATCAAATATTCCTTCATATAGTCTAAAATATTCAACAGAGAAACAACATTAATCTAAAAGAAGTTGTATAGATTTGAATTCCTTTTAGGATTTGAGTATTTACACAAATGGAAATTAATTTCCAACTAGTGAACATTTACAGGAGTTTTAATTTTTTCGTAAAATCTAGTCATTTTCAGAAAAAACCTTGAAAAAAACTGTTTTTATCATATTTCTGACACATAACACTTATTGTTTGTGACAAACATAACTAGAATGAGTGCTAGTAAGTGTCCTGTATGTCTTGAGGACGTGGTTAAAGGAAATAATAACTTTTCTGAAAATGACAAACATTTTACGAAGAAACTTGAAGTTGCTGTAAATGTTGACTAGTTGAAGTTTAATTTGCATAATATTAAATTTTATACAACTTCTTCTTAATGAATTTATTTCTCTGATGAACATTTTAGACGATATGAAGGAATGTTTTGATAAAAAATATGAGGTGAAATGATTTTTTTGTTAAATTACTTTTGTGGAGCGTGGTAACTGAAAAGGGTTAGGAGTTTTTGAGATATAATCGGAAGCCCATAAAGTGGATCTTCCTCCCACCCCCTCCCCGGCTCCCCACATAAACGTCAGGACTTTTGGTATGTTAACACCCTTAGCACCCTGAACAAGTTTCTGAAGGAATCGCTTAGGTATAGGTACCAGCTCACTGTCTCTACACCTTCTTTTGGGCCATTCGTTGACTGGACTATATAATTTTTTTGATGTTCAATAGCTTTGCTTGGTCTTTGTGGAATTTAAGTTTTGAAAAATCAGGAAAATGCCTTGGAAATTTTCAAAAAATATTTTTTCTGTGGAGGATTATAACAAGCATTATAGCAAATACGATGAAAAAATATTTGAAAAAATTGTTTTGAATCAGCATTCAGGCCTCTACGTCAAATCTAAAAAACATCAGCCAACTAAGTAAATTTTTTAAGAATTTTCAATTAAAATTCCTGCATTTGTGAATTAAACTATTAAAAGAAATAATTAAAAACCATCATAAGTGGCCGATGATTTCAAAATTTAATATAAAGGCTTAGATGTTGAATAAACACAATTTTTTTAAATAACTTTTTAAATAAAATACATAAAAGGTTTTTATTATTTAACAAACTTGATTTTTCAAAATTAAAATGGACAATTAAAAACAAAAAAACTGATTACTGCGAGAAAGGTGAAACTGCATGCATGATAGTAAATCATTAGTCTCTCAAACTGTCTGTTTTTTTTTGGGGGGGGGGGGGGGGAGGGGGGAGGGGTCGTACCCAAGTTTGTTGTTAGTTCCACTAAAAGCTTTATAACATTCGTGATACATGTATGGAAACTTTACCGGGTTTACGAAGTAGCTAGAGGCAGTTCTATAGCGATAACAATTCCTGGGGCACTGGTAGTCCGTAGGTAACCAATCAGAGCGGCGAGCAATCTCGTCCCGGCGCAATTAGCACAGTTCCTTATTAATTAACGCAAGCCGCTTACAGACAGTTTACTTAAGATCGGCCCGGATATAAGCAGGGGTGGCTACAACCCCCAACCTGTGCCGCCTTCGACGTCGGTCTAGCAATAGAGAACGAATTAAACGTGTCAGTGGCGTCCCTGAAGGTACTCTCATAAAGCGATAAATGGATTTAATTTCAGCTTAATTATATCATAGCAATTAGATAAAGGAATGCCACCGCTGAATCTGAAATTACTTATCTAATAATACTAAATTTATCAGAGATCTTTAAAGAAAGTAAATTTTGGATCATTACCAATATCCTTTTATCGAAATTACATCCTGTATGTAATTTCATGTTCCATCGTATAGAATTCTAGCGACAAGTACACTTTATAATAAAATTAGAGTAAGTACCTATATTATTCGCGAGTCTAGTGAACTTAATTAGGCGTACAGTCGCGGAAAACTAATTAGGAAAAAAATCTGTTATAATCTGTAATCTGCGAAAATCAGCTATAATGATTTTTGTTAAGTAGATAAATAATAAATCTGGTAAAAGATACTGAGATGGTCAAGTATTAGGAACAGTTATTTACGACTGAGTTGAGAATAAACATTTTTTTATTCTCCTCTAAGAAAGAGGACTCCAATTCTCTGACACAGGAGTAGAAATCTTTTTTCAGGTACCTACCTGAGAAAACGACAAAGCTGCTTGTATCACAACATGTTGTGGTTGAATTAAACGTGAAGCAAAATACCTAACAAAAAAAAAGTTAAAAAATATAACAACAAAAACCACAACACAGAGAAAAGATATCGATTAAGAAATTACTGTTTAATTAATTTACAAAAATTGATTGCCATAATTTTTTTTGTATGTTTATTGTAATCTTTAAACAAGTTTAACTGGCAAATGGAATAGTATGAACCATTATTAAAATCTGCACAATTTCTTGGGAATCTCAAGACATCACAAATTCTTGGTCAGTCAACATGTCTTGAAGATTTTTTTAACTGACGATTGTAGTAGTATTAGAGGCAATAGGGAGCATTAAGGTTTCACAAAATACTAGTGCAAAGTATGTAAAAAGTTTAAAGTTTTTCAAACTAACAATCGTTTTAATTGATTAAATTATTTATATTTATATTTTATTATAAATTTATAATGGATAAAATAGAGCATAAAATGGAAAAGTAATTCGAAACTAGAAAAATTCACATCCGAAATAAAATATTTCAACTTTTTTCATCAAACAATAATTTATTCCATAAATCGAATATACAGAGAGTATTGATTGAGCCATTATTTCAGAGGCAGACCGGCAGACACAAAGGAAATTATAGCGCAAAAAGTAAGCCCTTTTAGTGCACCACTGATAGAATTTCCGAGGAGTACACGGCAACGTAATCAAGATTCCCTCGCCTAGATAATTATTTCGATAAATTTAATATGATCCATGCAGGAACGTAAGTGGTTACCTTAATTGTTATTGTTAATTTCCTCTCCTCTCGCATCCAGTCAGTTAGTTAATGTAAGGAGAGGAGGGGAAGAACCCTGGCAGCCTTGATTAGACTATGTTCGGTAAATATTTGATCAAGGAACTATATTTATGAGGTGTCTTTGGTTATTTAGGAATACTCCATTAATCAGTGCCTGGCTTCGTCTATCCTGATAACATTCAAATTACTTTAGCAACACGATTATAAGGCAACTAACTAAACTGAAACGTGAAAGCTTTCGGTACTTCCTCGAACAATATTGTCGGTAGAGCTATTCAACCGACGGAAAATTAGACGTAAGCTTGATTGGTAGCCAGAAAATACCAGTGCTTTCATTTCAAAACTAGCCACCCTTGTTTAGAATTTAGAAGAAAAAACGTCATTAAATTCCGAATACTTATATATTTTTATTTCGTTAATAGTAAGACAAAAACCTACTTTATTAAGTGCTCAAAGTGCCATCTGTTGTTAGCTAAACAATAAAATAGTCGACTCTCGAATTCTCGTCTAGCTTTTTCAAATGTTTTTGGGGTAATTTGTCGGCAAGCTTGGGTGATCCTATCTCTTAGAGCCTGAATATTCCCTGCTGGAGGATAATAATGGTACACAACTGATTTCAAATAACCCCAAAGGATGTTAAGTCCGGATTAAGTCCGGTTAAGTCGGGAATTATTTGATTAAGTCACTAGCGAACATCTAAGGCATAGTGTGGTGGTGCACCGTCCTGTTGACAGTGAAAATTTTGTTCATTCAGGAGTGGGTTAATTGAGCACCCAATAAAGTACGTTTTTGTCTTCAACTACCTATATGCAATAAATTTTTCCAAAATTTTCCAAATTTATTGATGTTTTTGCTTCTAAATTCAAAACGGGGCGGTTGATTTCAGTTTCATAAACGCCGTTGCATTCGGATTTTAAATACCTTTAAAATTATGTATCTCAAGCTAGAGGGTGTCATTAAAAATTATAAAGTTGTGGTGACTGGGGCTTAGGGGGTGAAAACTAAAATTTCAAAAATTCGGTTTTGAACGTCCCCCTCGAGATCCCAATTGATCTGTTTTTTTTTAAACCAGATTTCCTGGACAAAAAAATATGAAGCGTGATAGTTTTGAAATGAACCGTACTTTTTTAAACAGCAGAAGCGAACATAGTAGATCTTAAATTTACTACCTATGCTCTTCAACTTTTTAAACGCTATATTCATCTATGTACAAATTACTACCAGGTACCTACCAACTAGGAAATAATAAGAGAACAATTTTTTTTGAAAAATAATATGAGAAATAAAAGTTTTAGAATTAAATTCCCCATAAAATGAAGTAACAATTTCTTCATCCCTTATCAACCCTTTAAAATGACATAATTTAACTTTACTAACTGTCAATGGTACTACTGACACACCTTTACTAAATTTGGTTTTTATAAATAATACAAAAATAACTGAAATATGGATTTCAATATTTCTACCAAGATTTAGAAAGTGGTTTTAGATATTTGGGCAGTAGTTAGTTGTCTTTAATAAACAGACACTGTCGCCATGTTGTCTATTTTATTCAGCTATAACTATTAGATTTATCGCAAGGCGAATCGATGTTGTTGATCCTTGGCAATACCAAGGTGGGTAATTCATTTAAGGTTCCACCCCTGTGATCGTGCATTATTTTTCTCCCTGTCTGAAACTAGAGCGCTGGTTAGATTTGACTAAAAGGAAACGACCGCAACTATACCGGAGAGCGATTCGCTGGGTAAGCACGATTGGAGCAAAGTTTCTCAATGCTTCACGTTATCAACTTTTATAAATTGCCTCCTGGAAGTCAACCTGGGTCCGCCACTTTGCATAAACTACCGTAGCATCGATTACTTACATTGTTGCCAGAAACAGCTTTTAATTTTAATACTTATTATAAATATTTTGAAAGAGAAAAAGGGGAAAGTAAAATTAACTTACAATGCAAGCAATAATAATGATAGAACGTACAAGCACATTCCAGCGGGACAAAATGTCCTGCTAGGAGGGCATTCATTACAAATGATATAGAGGGCTTCAGGTACCTACAGCTTATAGAACAGTTTTAAATACCAAGAGATTCTATATAGTTCAAGGAATCAGCGCATTTTTAAATCGTCCTTTTATCTTGATTAGTAAAAAAGTTACAACAAGTTAAAGTTAGTCATCAAAATGTTCCATAGGGCGGTGAATAAATGTCGCAAGATGCGCAGTTCACGCCTAACCTTCACCTTCTTATAAAAATTGGACAGTACTTAAGTAGTACTCTCGTAAGGACAGGTTTATGTGCGGAACAAAGTCCTGCCAGCAGGACACTATGTCTTGTACAAAAGTACTTCCAGAAGAGCTTATAGCAGGACAACTGCTTGTACACTCTCTCATTAATAATATATAAAAATAAACAAATTAATCCGGTGGTCTCCAGTCTCCAGGGGGATAGTTTCACAAATAATATTGACAAAAATGTACACCACTAACTTTTTCACAAATTTTGTATTTTTTTCAGATTAAAGCAACCAAAAATACAACTTTTTTGTTCCTTGATACCTTTTCGTATCTTTCTTTGTTCTCGAGAAAAATAAATAAAGCCGCTTCAATATTCAATTCATGTATAAAAAATTGGTAGAATAAAATCAGTAAAATTTTTCGACATGCTTTTATTTTTTCGACAAGCGGCTTCTTTTTTTTTTGAAAAAGAATATAAAATTTGTGAACAAGTCATTGGCTTGCATTTATTATTCGTGACACTGTCCTCCAAGACGCCACTGGAACTCATAATTATCATCTAGTTCCTGCTAAGTTAACGTATTATGACCTGACCTGACCAGACTCTTTAGGACAAATTTTTTATGAACTTTTCTATTTGAGTTTGGTTCAGGAAGACGGCCTTGCAATTACGGCCACACATATATGTTACAGCCCTATATACAAAACAAGGGTTTTAAATGCCAGCGAGTGTGGAATTTCGCCAGAACATAATTATTCTCTTACAGCTCTAGTTATTGTACTATACTTTATCTACTGCCAATAAAATTACCATCTAACTGAAATGTAACTTTTCACATGTAATACCACTAGAGGTCAAATTATTTCCGGAAATTTTTTCGAGCTCACGAATATTTTGA
The DNA here is from genome assembly GCA_910589415.1 of Malachius bipustulatus. Classification (NCBI taxonomy): domain Eukaryota; kingdom Metazoa; phylum Arthropoda; class Insecta; order Coleoptera; family Melyridae; genus Malachius; species Malachius bipustulatus. Next base: position 48,233,513 of record OU342634.1, read on the forward strand.
AAATTATCGCGAGCCGAAGGCGAGGGATAATTTTCTTAAAATATTCGTAAGCGAGAACAAAATTTCCTGGTATAATTTGATTTCGAGTGGTATTTGGAAAGAAAATTTCACAACAAAATTAGTTTTGAATAGAAAAATTACAATTTTATTGTGAAATAAAAATATGACATGGAGGCGTAACATAATCACTTGACAACGCCAAACTGACGTTTAATAACTGCGCCGCCATTATTAGCGCTGTCAAACACAAATTTTAGTTTCTAAACTTCACCAGCCGAATGTGTTTTTTGATAATGATAAGTCGACAATTGCGGTATAATAGTAATTATGATTAGTATTGATTAGATGCCATTCTTTCCAAAGCGCAAGGATTTGCCCAGCAGATGGATTCTACTAACAAAAAGTGCCATATAATTAATTATAAAGATAAAGTGGTCGAACCCCCATGAATTCGCCGTGTGTTAATCCGAAAAATTATGTAAGTACCTACCTATTTCAAATAGAATTTCTAAATTAGGTAAATTAGGTTTCTTCAGATAATTTTTTCGATAGTGAATCCGTGATTTCATACGTGGTAATACGCGAAAACATCACTTTAATATTAAATTATAATAGAAACTTTAACAAAACGCATTGGTTGATTAATATTAATAACAGCAACAGTTAACAGTTGACGTTTATAAAGTTCCTAGTTGTCACTTTTAAACGTCAAAAAATTTCCACTATAATACTCTCCAGCTTACCCTGGAGGAGAAAATTTCCGATATAATACACAAATAACCATGGCAACGGTAAGCAATGCTCGTACTTTATTGGCTGAAAATTGATGGCGTGAAATTTTCAAGTAAAATGGGAAGTTTTCTTATAAGATCGACTTCAAATGCCAATAATCCATAAAATATCATTTGAATTAATTTTTTTTTTCTTTAAAATTTCAATAAATTTCAGTAACTATGACGCGATTTAATTAAAATTATTAAACAAATATTGTGTGCCACTCGTCTCCTCAATAGAAGCACAAGGAAGTAGATTATTTGGAAAATGCATTATACGTGAATGAAGATATAATTATTATACTCTCTTCATATATTTATGTAATTTAATACTTGGTATATTTTCATTCCTCATATAAAAAAATAATTAGAATTAATTTCATATTCAATTTGTACATAGCAACCCCTAAAATTGCTAGTCTATGTACTAATATTTCTTCAAATAAGCGACTTTATAGGTGATTCGACAGCAGTGGATGTCGTTCCTAGATTGCTGCCACGCTACCACAATGTATTTCCAGATTGTATCCGGCCGTTTATATTAGAATTTTATATCAGCAAAGAGGTTGACTTTTATTATAGCGGAACGCACACAGTTGCATGACTTTGTATGGTATTAGAGTCTAAAAACACGTTTATTGCGAGTTTTGCAAACTCAGTTCAAAACTCTGGGGTTCACAGATTGTAATTTGCCGGAGAAAATATCTGATGCAGCTTTCGAAATTGATGCTCTTATTAAATTTATTCGTCAAAAAAGATCATTCATCAAAAAGATCTGAAAACTTACCTGAGCCATTTTCCGTGCTGTGCATACTCAAGTTGATTATGTCTTCAAATTACCTGGATATTCAACCCAAGACGCCGCATCTTATCTCTCTTTTTAACTGCTCCAATTACTGAAAATAAAATAATTATTTTAATTAATCCTTTAATCATTTATATGTATAACTTCCACTAAATTATTATTAAAATTTACGCTACATTACAACCTAGCAATAATTTTAAAAAGTTTCAGAAAGCGAAATTCCCTTATGGATCAGATAAATCGCAATTGCGATAACGTTAATATTAAAATAAACATATTGAAAAATGTTGTGGATAGACCAAGGAAAAAGTTTTCCAACGAGACCTTCGTTATTGAATTCAGTTGAAAACTTTCTACCCAATCTACCCAATAAAATTTAACTTGGCGTCTCACCACCACTTTATTTTGAGATTGCATTAAAGCAAAAAAAAACTGTCAAATAAAAAAGATTCGAAAATTTTCCAGGATTTTATTGCAAAAGTATTTTTGATACCCAACAAATGCGGAAAAATTACATTTTTTGAAAACATCTTAGAGATTTGAGATGCTCAAAAAACGATTTATCAGGGGCAAATTCTTAAAAAAAAATTTTAAACTGACGAAATGCCTTCTGCATCAAATGCCCGACTGCAGTTACGTTATTAATGTACAATTAAAAAATTAAGATGGTGGAAACATGAGAAATGAAAGGTGTGATTGCTTGGCCGTTCTGAGAAAAAAAGTTTTTATTAACATAGTCCTATGCCCTTGTATTAGAATGGGTCTCAGCAAACCCACCGTTTTCGAGATACAGGGTGTAAAAAATATTTCTTTTCAAGTTTTTTGACGATATCTCAGTCTTTGAGAAATGAAACTTAATTTTTGTACACACCTTAACGGTACTTTAGCTACTGTTTGAGAGTAAATTCAATCTTTCCATTTAATCATTTCCAGTCTCCCTAATTTCTATGACACTGAGAAAATTGGGATTGTGAAAGCACACTTTGAACTTTTAATGTTTTATTCGTAAAAAAGGAGCTTTTTTTAGCCCTCAAAAAGTAAATATAAGTAATATTAATTTTCAAATGAAGCGAAACACTTTGTGTATATATTTTCTAAATTCCAAATGTCCATAATAATTAAAATACACAATTAAAGCAGCCATGTTTATTTATTCACCATCACCACTAACTACGGGGTATAGATGAACGTTTTATAAATCAATTATCGCATCAGAGCGACCATGTGTCCATAAACCGTTCAGTGTTGTTAATTAGCTGCAGATAAACAACAAAGAGTAGGTTTAGCATTAGAGCGGACCCGCTATTAGTTTAATTAGGGCACCATTTGTACCCAGAATTCCGATAATTATTCATATTGACATTAATTCGGCGTGAGCCATTACTGCAAACACCCTGCACCGAATAGGGGTCGTATCCTAACGAAGCGTCCTATTAGAGAGATGCTGTGTAAACAAACAAAGTATAACAATGCCTTGTATTTCTCCCTCGTTGCTACTGCTAATTAGGATAAGAAAGAGGAGCAGGATTCTTGCTACTTCTCAGCACTGACGTTCTAAGCTCTTAATAGACGAAAACAGAATTAATGGAGTCTTAACTATAGTTTAAATAAAAACTGCTTGTATTTATTGTTAATTTATTTTATTAATATTTTATATGTGAAGTCTAATAGGTACATTGCTAATTATTAATTAAAGTAACCAGTTTGACATTTCAAAATATTTCAATGCTTACTAGATTATCCTAGGGTTTTTGCAGTTAACTTTTGATCTCCTTATGGCCGGGATATTTTTTATTCATGTCATTGGGCCTAAAAAAACTCACAATCTCTATCATGCAGTTCAAAGAAAAAAGCGAAATTATTTTTATTCTTTCTTTTTCTAAAATACAAAAAAAAAATTTTCAGCGAATGTTATACGAAACCCTAAGGGGAGCAATATGACGTCATATTCGATAAAAAAAGTACTTTGATTTTTTCTCAAAAAAGAAGCATCAGTAGATATCTAATATTAAAAAAATATAAATGTATGTGATAAATTTTTGATTCTCTTTATTTTTCTAATATTTATAATATTAAATCACATAAAAAACAATATTGAGGCCATAAAAAACAGAAGTTGACTGAGAAAACCGTAGGATCTAGTCGCTTTTGAAAATTTTTGACGTATCAAATGGATACCTCATGGCGACTTATGTAAACTTATAAAAACCAAGAATTAATTTTCAACAGGAAATAAAAAAGATGTAGCTAAAATAAGAAAGAAGTGAAATTCTCCAGCAAAAGATTAAATTTTTTTCGACAGTCAGCATCTCTGAAAGTCGAGCCTACTATAAAATCAAATCAGAGTTGATTTGGGGGCGCTTGCAAGACATCATTAACTAAACTAAATACAACAAGTTTACACTTGTTTGGGTGGTTAAACTCTTCCAGTAGAACTTAACTTTTTGATTGGCCAAAGAATGTACAAATACGATAGGCTACGCTGAACAGCTGTTTAAAGTAATATTTCTCTTTCTTTTACCCAGAAATTATCTGGATAGCAAATAAAAAAAGGAATTATGATCCAATCAAAATGATGAAAATGGTAATGTTTTAAGACTACCTACCTAACTATTACTGACTCGTTGAACTTTTTGGGATAGGCATGTACTACTAACTGTTATAAAAGACAAGCAAAAGAATTTTTTTTCGTAAAGGTTTAATGTGAGGTTCAAATCTTAGAAATATTTTATAAACCATGATATGAATGTGAAATCTGACAACACAGAAGGGCCGCTTCGTCGTATTTGGAATCAATCTGCTTGACACAAATCAATGTGCCTAAGTATCAAATTTGTTCAAAATATTATGTGACATTAATGAGCTGTCGTAAGTTAAGGAAAGTGATACAATTCCACGAACGAATGGTTCTGGTGAAGACTCAGTCTCAGTCTCAGATCACTTGCAGCTCATCAGCCTGCAATATCACCAAGAACACACCAGGAGTGGAGTGTGCCAACAGAGCTAAAATTGAAGTATTATAATATAATACTTCAATTTTAGCTCTGTTAAAAAAAGTTAAAAAGCATATAATATATGATTAATTAATCGGAAACAGCGTGGCTTACATGGCGTATTGCCGTCTAACGGCTGAAAGTACGAGTACTACTTTCATGTGATTGTCAGATATTCTGCCAAACACATCTGGGAGTTTTTATTGAAGTAGAAAGCAATTTTTTTAATAAACAGCCAGGAGTTAAGTGAAATAATTCTAGATGAGGTAGGTATCTGGGAGAATCTCTGGTGATGATACGTAAGGTAGTACTTTTAGACGCTAGATGGAAATAGGCCATGGAAACCCACTATGTTTTCGATGAATCAAATGATCTAAAAAATTGATTTTCCCTCTGTTTGGTAAAATCCTCTTATGGTGCGTTCTTGGTGCTAACGCAGCTGGATGAGCTGAAAATTATTAGTGAAACGACGATGTCACTGTTTTCACTAGACCATCTCAGGTCTGAGGTTGATTCGTTCGGATAACTGTATCCTTGTTCAACAAACGCGCGGATTTACCGTCATCCATATAAGTACTTACCTGGGAATAAGGAGGCCCAACTAAGGTAAATTACCTAATTGAAAATTAGGAAAGTATGTCTTTTTTTAAACTTTACGAGTACAACAATACAGGCAAATATGTTAGCTAATACAGTGTGTCCCAGATTCTCTTCTCTATACAGGGATCGTAGCTCCTATTACACCTACAGCCAAGGTTAAATTGGGAAAGGGTAAATATTTACATCCGCGTGTCCTATGTTTCATCAATTTTTTCGGGACTGAGGAGCGAAATAGAGGTGCTGGGTGGGCAAGAAGTTAAAAACAGCCATTGCAAACTAATATTAAGGTCACAACTAGACCTCTTTGGCACTACGGTCGAATTGCTATTTTTTCCTTCACTTTCAGGGCAAGGAATATCTTCGAGATTAACAGTAGCACGATATTTATTTTGAAATTTGCATTTATTTTGCATTTGCATTCCAAAAAACGTGACATCGAGCACTGTTATTCCAGGACCTGTTATGCCTTCACCGGTCCTGGTGTTGTTTAATGAGTTTCCGGCTGCTTGATATCGACTCCTTCCTCTCGACACGCTCTGGCCTTGCATGTTTATTATGTGATATTCGCTGTTTTAAACAGGCCCGTACTCAGTAAGACCAACTGTTATTGCCATTTTTTTCGCTTATCTTTCATTTGCAAAGCAAATGAATACCTTCCTGTTGTAACTATAATAGGTATGTTCTCCACACACCTGTTTAGGTGCCATAGTGAAACACGCGGATGTAAATAATAACCTTGGGAAAGTTTTAGGGGAAACTTAATGCATTCGATAACCGGTCTCAGAATTCCCCATTTAACTTTCCCTCAAACTTTCCCCGTTTAACCTCTGCTGTAGGTGTAGATAAGATAACAGGAATCGAGATTCCTGTATAGAGAGGCGAATCTGGGACACACTGTATATAAAAATGTGGGCCTTATTATCTGCTGGGCCTCAATACCCCCATGTACCTAATTTTTATGTATTAATTTATTTATTTGTTTAAGGTAACATTGCAGACGAATCTAAGGATATAAGCTATCTATTACTTTTGTTTTTTCAATTTAATATTAATCAATAAATTTTTGCTGTAACATTATGTGCTGCTGTATTCAAACTATGGCTGTTTATTAAAACTTTTATTACAGTGTTGTGAACATATAAGCCTGACAACGTGGTTTTCAAAAGCCACAATTAGGCCGATTCCTTATCAATAATATCATAATTAGGGAATACATCATATAGGTATGCCATTTTATTTATTTTAACTTATTTGCACATAGGTAGTTACTAATCATCACAGTACTGATTATAGGTATATTAACAATAATAATTATAGACACTATAACAACGGTTAAATGCGTGTAACCATTGTTAGTGTCTCCTAACAGTCCTTATCATAAAAAGTTTTGGCGGGTATACAGGTTTAAAATTTTCTCCATTCCCTATTTATTGTTGTTACAATGGTAGAATTTTCGGTGCTAGGCTATAAAATTTACACAGAAGTGCCTGCATTTCTCTTGTTTTTGATTTTTAGTTACTCAGGTAAGTGACTTATTAAAACCTTAAATACGTAATAGAAAACATTTTAAATGATGAAATGCGAATATATTCTTCTTACCTTTTCTTTGATTTTGTGAAGTTTGAGAAAACATTAATTTATGAAAACCTCAATGAAAACAGAAATGCGTTTAAATTTTTTATCTTGTGTTGATGGTTGCAGGTCTTTAATTTATTTAATTTTGATGATTAAATCTATTGTTTTAGTCCAGTCGGTAAGGTAAAAAAATGCACTATGAGTTCTTATTGATGATGAATAAAACACTAATGTTTTATAAAATTCTACCGTATATTATATTGATGGATAATAGAAACGTGACACGTGTTTCACTACTTTTCATGTAGCATCTTCAGACGTATGTAAATAAAACTATTTTCAATATACGGTAGAATTTTATAAAACATTAGTGTTTTATTCATCATCAATAAGTATGCAGAGATTCTTCAAAGTAAGGGTTGAAAACATAAATTTCACTATGAGTTCATAAAAAATCTTATCTAAGGTTTTCCTTCAATGATTGTTAGTGAAGAGGCTTATAGAACATAAATCCATAGAAATCAGTCCTGGGGTTGCAGCAAGAGCGTCCCACAAAACCACCTCTTTTAACAAAAAACTCTATTTTTGCTAGTAACTTTTGTTATCAATTGGATATATCGATTATATGGAAAGCTTCAATGATGTCCTAAAAATGTATGTTATATTTTTTTCGCACATATGTCATTGTTTTCGAGTTATTCAATATATAAAAAAAAATCACATTTTGTACTTGTGATGCGTGCCCCTAGAAAAAATGAAATTACCCGAACACTAAACAACCTATGAAGAAAAATCAAAATGAGTTTTGAAGGGGACATAAAATGCAACTTTTTTTTTGTCATCCTCTTTCATTCTGAATAATTTTTAGTTTATAAATATTTCAATATAGTATAATTACTACTGTTTGTTGGTTTTTGCTATTTTAAGTATTTACAGGCCCAATAAAAATAATAATTGATATCAAAATATACAGGCTGTCCCATTTTAATGTCCCACCCCGGATAACTTTTGTCAGTGACCTTGAATCAAAAATTGTTTGGTACAAAAGTTGTACAACTTGGAGGGGGACATTCGATGGAACTAATACTTTTGACCTTGGGTACAAGGTTCAAGGTCATTCAAGGTCAACTTTGTTTTTTAAATGGAACTTCCTATTTTTGACATCGGCAATCGATTGCGCGTGAAAAAATATGAGACTTTTGTCTGAAACTTTTTTCTGAAAACGCAAATTTAATCGACTTATGCAGCTGCCAAAATTAAAAATTTTCAAGCTTTGTGAATTTTTAACTCGAGAATGGTAGCTTTCTAAGAAAATCCGCAAGAGACAAAAAGTGCTTGGATTTGCGCAAGGAACCGTCACGAATTTTCTTGAAATTTTTCGATGCACTTATCGGTGCAACCAAATTTGCATTATTGCATTTTTTCCAAACGTTACAATTGAAAATTTCAAAATTTGGGCCCCATTCCTTATCCAAAAAAAAACTCTCAAAAATACACTATTTACATGTATTGGCTCCCTTAATTTTAAGCTGCTTGTACCAAAGGAATAATTAAACTTTTCTTGATGAAAAATCTAACTTGTGGTTCTCTTCTAAACCTCACCATTCTCGACTTGAAAATTTTAAAATTTTCAATTTTGAAGGCTAAATTAATTGAGAAAATTTGCGTTTTCAGAAAAAAAGTTTCAGACAAAAGTCTCATATGTTTTCACGCGCAATCGATTGCCGATGTCAAAAATAGGAAGTTTTATTAAAAAAAAAAGTTGACCTTGAATGACCTTGAACCTTGTACCCAAGGTAAAAAGTATTAGTGCCATCGAATGTCCCCCTCCAAGTTGTACAACTTTTGTACCAACAATTTTTGATTCAAGGTCACTGACAAAAGTTATCCGGGGTAGGACATTAAAATGGGACATCCTATATACTATAATAAATATATTATCTTTTATGAATTATCAATCAAAGACATGACATTTTTTCCAAGGTGTACAATTACGTTTTCATTTGCTCAAAAGAGAATAAAAAAGGGTCATAACATTTAAACACAATTAAATTTTAAATAATTATTTATCTCACCTTTGCTATAATGAAAGCTTACGCACATCAATTACCTGCCATTTTATTACATAAGTCAGATCAGTACCAAAAATATAAGCTATAAAATATCATAAAAGTTATAACAAATATAACATGTTAAATGCAATTTGGAAGCAACGCTTGCGCACAAGTAACCGCTGATGATGTCTACTGGCGTTGTTGTATAGATTATAGATGAAACGTTCGGAGCAAAGCTCCATGGACCATGCACTTTTTTTTGCATATTTTTGTTATTTAATTATAGGTCCAACTTTTACGAACTTCATTATGTATCGCACATGTTTTACATCTCGTTACAATGAAACAGATTGCGCACTATTGGGAACTGATCATCACGATGACGGAATTCAAAAAATAGAAGAATCAATTCAACCTCTAGCTTCAACAATATTAAGCACTTGTGAATTCACAGGAATGTTTTGTGGTGCAGTTTCTTCCATCTTCTTAGGCCCATGGTCTGATAAATACAGCAAGAAATTGTTAATGTTTCTCTCCCTAATCGGTAAGTTATCTATTTGTCTTACTTGAAAAAAAAATACAGAGGCCTGAGTAGCTGGGACGCAACTACCCATTGAAGTTTGTATTTATTTTATATTTGTGATGTATAGTCAAATTTTGTTTTAACTTTCAGGTATTTCATCAAATTATTGTGTATTAATTTTGATAAGTCTGATTCCACACTTATCTCCATGGTATTGCATTATTGCTAACATTCCGGCAGGCATTATAGGAGGAGGACCAACTTTCGCTGCTGGGATTTTGTCTTACATAACGAAGATTACTACTGATACAGACAGAGGCTATAGGTAGGTAATGATAACGGCCTACCTATCCTATGATATATGTCATTAAAAAATTAAATATTCGGGTACTATAGTATGTTTACAAAGGATGGTGTCAGAGATAATCGCGACACATAATTTATAACTTTTCTGCTTAAACGAAATAGCTATTTATGATATTAGTGTTAAAAACGAAGTTTTATTTGTGAGTGAAAAGGTTTGTGAAATGAGCGAAGCGTAGCGGAGCGAATTGAACAAATTTCACGAATAAATAAAATCACTTTTAAGACGAATATCATACAATGGTTTTTGTAAAACTGCACTATTTTGATAATAAAATTGATGAGTTTAGAATGACACTCAACTTCAAATTGCATTTTAAAATATTACAGATAAGTACAAAGTACTATGCATATAGCAACCGTTGCGGACGCTATGGTTACTAACAAATGCGTGCATACAAATAAAAGAGACGTCGAAATAATTATTATTAATTGCAATTTCTGAACAATTATTATTGTCTTGAATTCTTGACTATAGGTACTTATTTTTTATTAATATGTTTGCCAGTCATAAAAAGAATATGAAAAAATCTTATCACCTATAATTTTGTCTGATTTCATCATGAGAAAATGTAGTTCAATGAGAGAATGTAAGTACAGAAAAAGTAGATAGAATTACTTTTAACACGAGTGTTGTAAAGTACTTTTAACACTAGTGTTAAAAGTACTTTTAACACGCTTCCATGTAAATAATCACTTTTAACACTGTTAGCGATCGTTAAAAGTGTGACTTTTAATGGCAGTTGCACAAAAAAGTATTTACTCAGAATTCTAGAAGAAAAATGAAACTTTTTGTAACGTATTCTCTCAAGAAAGCAAAATATTTGAACGAATTTCTTATTGTAGGTATAGCCTTTATCTCGTAGGACTATTTAAGAAAATAATAAAGAGCAATCTAGGAAAGATAGTTTACGAAAGACGTATAGATGTCTTTTATGCGAGGGAGAATTTTTTCTTATAAATAGGCCGCAGTGATACAAAATGTTTTTTCTTCACTTAGGAGATTGACGCACTCGGCTAGCGGCTCTGCTTGTTCTCAAACTTGTTACATGATTAACTATTTCTCAAAATATGTTATCATACTATCAAGAAAAAGTACTCACAGGTTAACATATTAATAACTGGCTCACTCTTTGTAAAAATAACTTAATCGCTGATGTAAGCAAATCAGTGAACTAATAACTCTCAAAAAGTGAAGGTAATCACGGCATGATCCGAGTGCGCAGATTAATCATAACCCTGTAAAATGCAAAATTAAGTTGAAGGTAGTATTTAAAAAGTTGTTGTCTTGATTGTTTTGTTGATTGTACTTGTTGTAACTTGACTTAAAAACTAGTGATACTATTTTTATTAGGCTTATAGGGAACTATTAAAGTGACCTAATTTCATTGAACTATATTTCAGGATGGGAATAAATCAAGTTATAATAGTAAGTGCAACACTGCTAGGAAATTTTGTTTGTACAAAAATGTTAGAAACCTTGGGATACCCTTTAGTGTTCAGCACGTGTCTTATACTGACAGCAGTTGCAGCTGTATATGTTGCATTTTGTATTCCAGAAACAAGAACTAGGAAAGAGGTAAGTAGTTCCATCAAGGTTCTGGTTTGATAATAGGGAAGAAGAATTTCTACAAACTTTGTATTAATTACTTAAAACTATATCAAAATTTATTTTTTAGAGCTGGGTGGAAATAATAAAGGGCATATTTCAATTATCACATATAAAGGAGTCGTATGACGTTATAGTGAAGCCGAGAAAAAACAACGCCAGGAGAATCTTGCTTATTTCGATTTTATCGATATCTCTTTATATGATTTCTGTGGATGGTTTTGCCAAGATAGGCTTTCTTTTTTTTAGAGCAAAACTAAAATGGTCAGTGAAAGACTTTACAACATTTATGATAATCAGCAACGTTATATCTTTACTTGGATTGTTTATTGGAGTTCAAATACTTTACAAAATACTCAAAGTAACAGAATCAGTGCTGACACTTATTGCTATTATATCCTACATAAATACGAATTTGCTTTTTGTCTTTTCTTCCAAGAACTGGCACGTATATTTTGGTAAGGGTAAAAATGAATGTGTCTTAAGTGTTTATGCAGATATCCACATGCATGTGGATATAACACTCGTATGCCCTGTTGTCCTTTTCCGGTTCTCAGTTAAGTTTTACTACGAAAAAATTTTGAATTATAAGAATAATAATAATTGAAACACGGCAAAACCACCGGTTTACTTTAAATTTTATTTGAAAGTTTAAAGGGACCTGTAGATGAAACTGGCAGTTCTTTTACATTTCCACATGTGTGTGGATGTGAAAGTATCAGTTCATGTAGCAAAGTACCCGGAAAGACAGCGTTTGCGCGGGGTAATAAAATTACATTCTATTGGCTTAATTTCAATATTTCAATAATATTATAAGAGATACAAAAAAAATTGAATGTGCATCCTAGGTCTCTTTTTTTGAGAAATGATTAACGTTGAGAAAAATAAAATTGGCTATCGTCTTTTGTTTTCGAGTTATTTCCCAAAATCGTTTTTTTAGCAATTACTTTTTCTTTTATTCACTAATACAATTAAAAGGAAATAGATTTACATAATTCTTGTTACTTTATTGTTACAGCTATTTCAGTTGGGTGTTTGTGTAACATCTTTAACGTCATGTTGAACTCCCTTGTATCGAAAATCGTTAACGAAAATGAATCAAGTAAAATATTCGTGATAATTACTGCCATAGTACAGTCACCGGTGGGAAGTTTTAGCATGCCGCTTTATAGCTGGGTCTACAATAGTACAATTCATAGCAATCCTGGAAATTTCAATCTACTTACAGTTGGAATTTCTTTGGTTATATTGACACTTATTGGGTAAGCATGATATTAATTTATTATTACGCTTAATTATTACCTCAGCCGTCTCAGGGGCTTAGAAGATATTTCAGCTAGTCATCACAAATGATCATTTCTAACAGAATTTTTTCAGGAAAATCATAAGGCTACAATATGTAGCATACAAGGATTCTCTTATGGATAATCAGACCACTGTAGTAATGCTGAATAATTAATTAAAAGGTTAGATGTGTTAGTTGATTTTAAGCAAGAGAAGGACATGGAAACTCGTTGATATACCATAATATAAAGCTGTATTATACTATTGTGGTCTGTAAGAAATAAATGCATTAAAATATTGCATTTTGAACCATTGAATTTGGAGAAAAAAATAAAATTTGGGGTTTTATTTAGGTATTATAGCAGTCACCTATAAAACCATTAATCCTATCATCAAAAACTCGAATTGACAGCTTTGACAATTCGATAATTATTTGATTGACAATCACATGAGTGACAATCATCATTCAATAGCAATTCAAAAATTATCAATAAAATAAAAATGATGAGTTAAAAATGTTGTAATTAAAAATTTTAATTAAATTAAAAATCGATTGTGATCTGCATTTTTGGAGGTGACATTCGTTTCACACAAAATTATAATCCGCGATAAAAAAATGACAATTTCTATTTGAAATTTTAAAGTCATTCCCACCCCTTGGCGATGGCGTGGGGGTAATTTTGTATCCAAACGATGTCCCCCTCCAAACAAATCATTGTTTGACTGAATTTTTTCAACTTGGAGACTAGCAGTTAGAAATAATCAACTGGGAACTGGGGGGACTAAAATGGATTACCCTGTAGAGAAAAGAGTCAATATTATTTTGTTCGAAAAATATTATGAGAATTAACTTGTGAAGAGAAAGAACTCACAAAAAACTAAACACGCATCGATTAATGATTGCGAAAACTTTTGGCGATTAATTCAAAGTAAAGTTTAATTAACGTCGTAAAATGCAAAAAAAATCATTCCCTAAAACCAAAATGGGTAGGAGGTCACATTTTTAAATTTAGACTCACCATCGACCACCCAACACCCACACAAAATTCTATTTTTCCCGCTTTGATTGCATAATAATAATTGTATTTTTCGTATAAATTTACTGAACTAAATTCACACAGTTTCTTGATTTTGTAATTTTAAAAGTTCAATAATTTGAAGACTCCATAATAACTATTGAAAGAGACAGAATTCATAAGTTGAGAAAAAAATTCCTGCCTCAAATTCAATAATTTTAATTGAGTAAATTAAAAACCCAATTTAGTATTGTTGGTAAATTATGTCAAAAGTATTTGACTGTATTTGATGAAAAATCGGAAACTTGAAAAGTCTCAAGCTACATCTTAAAAATTTGAAAAATTTTTTTTGTGAAGCTAGATCATTGCTTTTTATGATGAAGCAAAAAATTGAAAAATAAGTAAATAAATTAATGAATTTATAATCTACTAAGCACAATAATTATCACCACATCAACACTTACCATACATAGTCAATAATAAAAATATTGCTTAGAACCAAATAAAATTAAAATGTAAACTAGACGCTTACAATTTCTAAGAATGACTTCACATCTCATTCTAAAGTTAGAGGCCACCTGAGGAAATATATCCATGTTTTTCTCATCATCACGTGAATAAATTTGGCGCCCCGTTTTATGGAGTAGGTAAGTCTGTAGGTATGCAGTTATTTCGTCATATTGTGGATTCGTTTTACGACCCCATTTCAATTTCAGTTGAGTGGAAGTCACACGACCTAATGCATGATTTATATTACCCTTTTTTTACAAGTTGTCGCTGTATATTCGGGTAAACATTTCTTAATGTCTTCAGGGATTAGATAGACTTGTTACATAGTGTCGCACTTGTATAATTTTCTGCTCCATATGCCATATACGATCTTTGTGATTTTTATTGAAACTCTTGATTTATGGAGCTTCTTTGTTATTTATATTTTTGAGAGAAAAATTTGTTAGAAGATCTGAAGAGGAACGTTTTACGAACTGCACTTCTTCGATTAGTATCAGTTTGGGTTCGTTTTGGCACGCTCTGTCCATACATTCCAGGGAGAATCGGTGTATTTTTATTATTAATTTTTTTTCGCAATAAAAATTTGCACAGGGGTGTCCCGGAATAACGGTTGGTAATTTATAGGCATAATAAGGGACATCAAAACAATTATTGTTAGGTAATTTTTCTATAAACGTGTGGATTTCGAGATACGAGTCAGTTTTTTATTAATATATCTCAAAGATCCTTCTGCCGATTTTGGTGAAATTTGGTAAAATTTCCAGTTTCGTCCCAGGGGGCAGTCTCACGAATAATATTGACAAAAAAAAAACGCACGCCAACTTATTTACAAATTTTTTACTTTTGTTCTAGTTAATTAGCTAAAAATTGACTTTTTTTATGTCCTGATATTTTTTTGTATTCCACCCTCACTGCATGTCGAAAAGTTTATAAAATGAAATCATTAAAATATCAGGAGACACAAAAGTTGTATTTTTACTGTTTAACAAAAAACAAATGTAAAATTTGCAAACAAGTCTGTGAAGCACATTTTTTTGTCAATATAATTCCTGAGAGACTGCTCTCGGGATGGGCACAACGGTCAACACTGGAAAATTTCACCAAAATCGGCAAAAGGATCTTTTGTTTGAGATATTAGTAAAAACGTTTTTTTAACTTTAACACCCTGTAATTTGAAAACAATGCAGACATTTACCCAAGTCAAGCTAGCCACGTTTCGGCCAGCCACACTTTCGGCCAGGAAGAGGAATCTCGAATAATTTTCAGCTAATTTTTTTTTCGTTATTTAGGTACGGCTTTAGGCAAGGCCAGCCACGCAAAAATAATTTTTTTCTGAAAATTAGCTGAAAAAGGTCCGAAATTTTATAATAATGGCTAGCCACTTTTTCGGCTACCGAATTAATAAACTCAAAAAAAAATTTTAGATGAAAATTTGTTAAAAATATTCGAATTTTTTTAATAATGCCAGTCACGCTTTCAGCTACTAATTTACTAAACTGAAAAAAAAATTGTTGAAAATCTGCTCAAAAAAGTCCGAAATTCTATAATAATGACCAGCCACGCTTTCGGCCAGGAACTTAATAAACTGAAAAAATCATCTTTACTGAAAATTTGTTAAGATAATCCCAAATTTTATAATAATGTTCACGCTCTCAGCTACGGACTAAAGAAACTGAAAAATTTTTTTTTCTGAAATTCTGCTCAAAAAAGTACGAAATTTTATAATAATGGCCTTTCGTCCACGAACTTAATAAGCTGAAAAAAACATTTTTGCTCAAGATTTGTTTAAAAAATCCGACATTTTATAATAAATGCCTGCCACGCTTTCATCTAAGTACGGACCTAAGAAAGTGAAAAAAAAATTTTTTTTTGAGAATCTGTCCGAAACAAAAAAGTCCGAAATTTTAGAATAATGGCCAGCACGCCACGAACTTAATAAATTGGAAAAAGTAATTTTTGCTGAAAATTTGTTAGAAAAAAAATACGAAATGTTTATTAGTCACAGATGTAAGAAACTGAAAAAATCCTTTTTGCTTAAAATTTGTTGAAAAAAGTCTGAAATTTTAAATATGGCCAGCCACGCTTTCGTGGTACTCTAAAAAAAAGTTGTAGGTACTAAAAATTTCCTGAAAACGGTCCGAAATTTTATAATAGTACTTATTATAATCAACGAAAACTAAATATTTTTCATTTAACCCGAAAATAATGGAATTTTTTTGCTGGAAATTAATCGAAGTCCCTCTCCCTGGCCGAAATCGTGGCTGATCTAAGCGTGGCTAACTTAACTTGGGTCAGACATTTTAGGACATAATGCTAATAAAAAAACAAAAACAATAGAATAAAGTGACGTCCCCTGTCATGCGTGGAAATTGTGAACAATAAGTGTAAATAATTATAAAAAATTACTCTGTGACACCCTGTAGAATATTATTGACTTATGATTTTGACAATTATAAAAATGATTACAGTCTATAAAATAATGAAATAATCCATTGCAAAGCCTGCTGTGGAATTCCTAAAATAATTGAATTATTAAATTCAAATTATTACAAACACTGGCCACAATGATTATTATTTTTATTACCAGTGAGATGGTTTCAAAATAAATGAATTTTTGCCATTAACAAGTAATAATTGACAGATAATTAAATAAACCCACTTGAAAGAATAATCCAGTCCCCTAAGAGGATATAATATAATAAGCGAAAAAAAAAAATCATACGTGAGCGAAATATCGCTCAAAGAATTTTGAATCTGACTAGAATGAATTTCCGGTTGGAAAATCAGGCCATATTTATCTATACATATAATGATTATTTAGAGTCGGACGTTTGTCTGGCCATTATGGAGGGTGTATTAGAGTTAAATTGGGCATCAATAAATAAAATTGGCCAATCAGTAGGCGCAATTACAGTAAATAAATTCCAACAGAGTGAAAGCGGGGCCTCGGTAAAGAGGCAGAAGGCCTTTGGAGACTCCAATTGGAGGTAACGAATCGTTGAGAGCTCTAACAAGCATTCCTCCTCTCACCCTTTAATTTTAAATCACCCCACGACGACGTGGTCCTACATTCATCACCGTTGTTGCCAAGTTTTAAATAACTCTGGCACCATGGTTATTATGCTGGTCATAATAAATAATTATCTACAGTTGCCATTATGTTTTGCGAACATTTACAATCGTTTATTTTGCTAGTAAAAAATTTTATACTAGGTATAAGGGAACGTTTAAATTACTGGCAATAAAGTGACGTGAAAAACTCACTAACCGGCATCACTGCAAAGTGAATCCATGTGCCTTATTTTCCCCGTCTCGTCTGCTAACTACCTTAATCACGTTGGACAACTTTCCTAACAACACTCATCAAATAATAAGCTTTGCGAGGACGAATTTCACTCAGGAGACTCTATGCTTTTTTCTAATCAATTTGGCATGGATCCCGTTAATGAATGCTACGAAAAAGCGGCACATTTTTTCTTTGTAGAGAGTTATCATCTGATCCAATTTCAATTATTCCACGAATTTTTGTGGACAAAAAAGAACATGTTCGTAAAACGAAAACGTATACAATGTGCATCACACTGATAATAATTGTTAAATTTTATGGCCTCAGATATATTATAGTCACCAAAATTTACCTAGAACCACTAAGTTCTCTTAAAGTTTTATTGAATAACAACGTCTGGAAAAACTTGCACATTAGGTGAAAAATCTACAATTTTGATTGGCTTTATTATGCATTTTTGGAATTTGTATTAAGTATATTAATGATAAGTCGTGCGAAATAGAGCGACGAAAAAAGTGGATTGTTGCAGTAAGTCGAATCACGAGTATCCCTAATGTACAAATCCCCTTTTGTTTTTTTCTTCGTTGGCATAAATGAAAAGAGCAGCTGTAAAATGTGTCCAATACTCTTCGATTTACATCAAGCTGAATAAAAAATTGAAAACATAAACGATGAAAATAAAAGGCGAGGAACTTATTATGTTGACAAGAAAAGATATTAAAAAAAAAAACATTGAACAATTTTATCACCTGAACCAGGAGTTCCTTGAAGAAAAGTGCCATCAAAACGTCTTTCTTCTCCAAATATCTCATGTGGAAATTTATAATGAGATTTGGCGATTTTCAAAAAAATACCATTTTATATGAAACTGCTTTTTACCGGAAGTGAGTACTTTTATCTCTGATATGAACCCATTAGGTATGCTACTATTAACACTTCGATATCATCAAATTTATATCCAACACGAACAAGAAAGTTATTATTATTATCTTCAATGTCTTTTAAAATAAAAGCTGCTTCTTGACGGTTCTATCACATGGACTCATCATTGATTCGGCTTGGTTGATTGGTGGACTGAAGATGGGTATTCGTTCTTCACAGACATAATGCGTTTGACTTACCTATACCCAGGACAAACCTATACTGGTCAGGTCGCCCATTTTCAGAATGTGCATTGTTTAATTATGCTCAATAGTTGGGGCATTTCAATATGTCAATTTAAGCTTTCAGACAATTGCTATAACTTCATAGGTGCATGGATACTTTGGATTTGTATGGATTTTGACGAAGCATGTTCGGGTAATTTAGGTAGTGGGTTAAAAAATGATAGGTGGGAATTGCTTTTCAAGCCAGAGCTCTTTGCAATGGAGACACTACTTAATTTCTACATATCGCAAGTGACATAACTGTCATTATCATAACATTATATCTCGGTTTCTTGCCTCGCGCGTTGGATTGCATTCATTAGTAGATAGATCCTTTTTATGAATTTTTGACAGCATCCTTGCCAGCTAGCAGCAGTCCGGATTCTTTCTAACATCACCTATAATCTCACCTTGTCTTCATGTTGCGGTCTAACAAGCGATGTTCGGTTTCAGCGCGGTGCTTTAGTGAACGGAGAATCAATCTCTCCTCGTTAATATAACGAGCTGCCGTCACAGGAGACTCCCTTCGCCCTGCAGGGCTCTGCCCTCTTAGCTACCAGGTGTCAATTTGTTCTAATGGATGGCAGCGGCTGGCAACGTCACGCTTCGGCCCTCTAACGAGCTCTCATTAAAACTACCGCTCGCCATTATATTAAAAATCATCGCGCCATCGACTCCGATGAAAACTTTATTATTATACGCTACCCTCCCGTCGCAGCGAGGACAACTAATCTGGTATCCGGACTGCAATTAATCGACTCGGGAGGTTTTTAATAATAATTAAGAAGTTTGGATCGAGTCTGTAACAAGGTGGTCATCGTTTGTTGGAGGAATGACTCCCGGAGGACATCGTTTTGAAGTTTAGCGTTTAATTGACGCGTTTTTCTTTGTCAAGACGAAGTTTAAATTCACTCGGATACAAAGAAAATGGCGGGGGATTATTTTACAGCATCCATGCCAAATCTTTTCTCAATATTCAGACATAAATATTTACAAATTCTTATTGAAGTTAGGACTAAAATTTTTATATTCCTGGGTCATATTTTGATTGCACATGCAACATCGGAATACTCCATTTGATGTTGACAAGTATTTTCACTGTCAAGTAGAAGTATTATTGTAGTATCATTCCAATGTCAGTATCTACATTGAAAAAATCGACCACATATCCTCTTCGCTTGGTTTCGATTTCATTTTGTCACTAGGCTAAACGTAATAGGTCAGTAGAATGGTATTTTGAGTTTGCGTTATCATGCACAAATTTTGTACTATATGAAATTCGATAGAGGATCATTAGGAAATGTTAAATCCAAATTTGCAGCACCCTGCGATTTTTTATTACCGAGTTATGCAGAAAAGCGTTTTTTATTTTATTTTTACGAATATCTCGGCTTCTATCTATCGCACATAAGTAAACGACATATCATTCTCTTCGTTATGGAATTACCTATATTTTTTATACAAATAATATTTTTGTTACACTGATAATAAAAATAATATTGAGGTTTAAAGTTAAAAATTTGTCTTTTGAATAAGGTTTTTTGCAAATTACTAATTTTTTCTGCATTTTACCGCTGGAAAACCTAAGTAGTTTTTTGAAGAACAGTCAATTACCTGTGCACTGGTAGGTCAATCTTGAAAATCCAATAATACAGTCTCTGGCAATCTACGCGCAAACATGTGCATGTCGGTGATGTAACTGATGTACAATTTTGAATTGACGAATACATTCGTCGACGACTCGAAACCTCGCATGAAAAATTGAGCATTTGTTTTAATTTAGGTACATTCAATGTGCAACATTTCTACGTTTATTATTCATAAATAATTCAATATTTTAAGTTGCAAAACACACAAGTTAATAATCTTCATTTTGAATACTTTCTTTATTGCATGCTTAGTTGCTAAATTTGAAGTAGAAAACATATGAGTGTATTTTTTTTAAAGAAAAATGAAGTAATAATCAGTTAAACAAAGTACAAAGTGCTTTTACAAGAGTCAAGATTATAATTTTTTTTTTCTAGCATGTTACGATGGGCCAGGTTCTTCCTCATTTTCTTTGTTTACTATTCCACAATAAATTTTGTCTGAATCCTTAGCTCGGCTATAATAGCGAGGCAGGGGAACCGTGGTTAGCAAATACATGTCTTCATCATCGCTGATGTCGTCAGTGATTTCCGCGACGTTTAAACAACTTTGACCTGAGCAGTTCTTGCAAACTGCAGAGCATTTCAGTCCTGCTTTTCTGCAGCCACAAGCTGCCCCGCAATATTTTGTGCATGCACACGAAATAACCTTGAGATGTGAAGATGGAATTGGATCTTTAGTGCTCATTATGGGTTCTAATCCACATTTATGTCTCTTCCAGCCCCAGGTTTCCGCTTCCAAGATATTGCCAAGCCATGCTTGGATTTGGTAACAAGTTCGAAATGAATGCTGCTGAGCAGCTCACTCTGATGGTGGTAAAGAAGTAAGATCCGATTTTGTCTTTTGTCCCATGCAGGAGAAAAAGTTGAAACGAAATTCGTCGTAGGATTTTTCGTTGTTTCGGCCCCATAGAGAGCGATAAAAACTTATTTTCCTGTTGACGCAATCAGTTCGTGGTGCGGCTTTTTTGATTTAAAATATTACAACATTTGTTGCAGATGATTTTTTTCTGGTTGAAGTGTAGAACTCAGTTTTTTCTGACCCTTTTCCAAGTTTTTTGAGAAAAACATTGGTGACGTGTTTTCCGAGTTAATATAAATTGACCGTTTAATCACGGTGACTAGAAGTTTTCACGCAATTAAGAACGCACGTGATAGCACCGGGAAAACATACACTGACAGATCCCAATATCTCACACAAAACTTACTTTCATGAATAAAATAGATACACACTACAATTCCACTCACAAAAGATAAAAAAAATCAACGAAAAAAAAAAACGGATAAAATACCAATTTTCGACATGCAGAATTTCTCAGGTGGATTACCAGAGACTGGTTTATCGGATTTTTATGATTGATCAATCGACGTAACGATAATTGACTGTTCTTCAAAAAACTACTAGGGCTTTCCAGCGTTAAAATGCAAAAAAATAAGTAATTTGCAAAAAACCTTATTCGAAAGACAATTTTCTTACTTTAAACCTCAATATTGTTTTTATTATCAGTGTAACAAAAATAATATTTGTATAAAAAATGTAGGTAATTCTATAACGAAGAGAATGATATGTCATTTGCTTATGTGTGATAGATAAGAACCGAGATATTCGTAAAAATAGAAAAAAAAAGTTTTTTGGCATAACTTGGTAAAAAAAAATCACACGGTGCTGCAAATTTGGATTTAACATCTCTTTAAGGTCCTCTATCGAATTTTGTATAGTATAGAATTTGTGCATGGTAACGCAAACTGAGGACATTTTTGAGGACGATTCTACTGGCCTATAAAGTCAGCTACTCACTACACGGTCCTTGGCAAGCAAGCAAATTCTTTGGCAAGTACTTGGCGAGTACTTGTGAGTAAAATAAAAACCGTACGGTGCGGTCTTGAAAAGACACCGACTTTTGACTTGGGGCAGGTTACCTCGTACATACTACTCGGCACTTGCAAAGTATCCACAAGAATTTGCCAAGTACCGCGTAATTACCTAGTAGCCTTTCATTACAAGCAAAAGAACATAAAGAAGGTAAGGATCATTGAATGAAACCAAATAATATTCATGTCTCTGCTTAATATTATTCCAAATGTCTCAGGCAATAACATTTGTAATAGGTACTGGAAATGTACTTATGCCAGCACCTTATGGTCTTAGATTTACTCTTATCAAAGAAGATACAGCCTTTTTCTCCTGGTTTTCCTCCTTTGTCAATTGCTTTTCATATTTACGTGCAGTGACAGTATCATGAACACTGAAAAAGCCTTTGGCATAAAGGGAATCTAATTTGACAAAAGGAGAATTTGAACTGAAAAATCCCACTGACGTTTGATAAATGGGAAAATCATTAGACAAATTTGGAAACACAATTATTGACAAAAGACGAAAACCAGAAGAGAACGACCAAATTTGAACATGACAACACATAAAAACGCTGATGTAACGGGGTCATATTTTGTGAACAAGAAGGACATCTATGTTGTTATATTATATGAATGGCGGTAAAGGAAAAATCAGATACCTGAAAAATAAATGAATACTTTATTTCGTGTAACGTGTAACATAATTACCAAATGTCGAACAGATGATGCAATAATTAAATTAGTACAACTGAGCCGTGCAATTTAGCTTATTCGAATGATGAAACTAAATCAAAGCGGCTTTTGATTGAGAGAGCAATGTTGTAGGTAGTTATTGGAATTAAATTAGTGTCGAAGCTTGGTCACGGTAATGAAATACATTGTCCAAATTTCCAGAATCGCCCTATTGTTAAATTGCAGCCCCTTTCAAACAGTTTTTGCTGATTGCTGAACGTTAAATGTCACCGGTGAAGTAGTAATGCGATCAATTCGTGCAAAGTAATCGCTATGGAATTAATTAATTTCTGGAACACGGGCCAATTAATTAGAAATTCAATAAGTAATTTATTTGGTCACATATCTTTTAGCACAAGGCATTACCTCAATGCTGAAAAAGTTCAGAATAAATAAATTTATGGCTAATTTTGGCTAATCTTTCTTATTTTCCAAAAATTGAAAAAAAAAAAAATTGCTATAAATATTACTGTCAATTTATACAATTCTAAGTTTTTCTAATTCAATCATTATAGTTTTCTTTGTAAAGTTCCCACATAAAACTAAAAAATATATAAATTTTGAAATTGTGCATTAATATGTGGTACTTAGTAGGAAAAATAGTGTACATTACTTGTGAGGCAAATGTCCTTTCAGACTCGTCGGATGTCGCCTCGTGTTAAATGGGTCACTTTTCACACTAGTAATGTAATAATATATTATTTCTGCAATGCAACTACATGTCAGTGATAAAATTTAAACTAACAAACAAGCCCTGTTACACGACAAATTAACTTCATCTTCCATGGTAAAATATTACATGTTCGCAGCTGCAGTTATAAACAAAAGTTAGTAAATTCGATATTATTATAATATTCGATAAGAAGAAGAATTAATACACACTTCTTGTACTGTACTATAAAACATTCCATCTGATGTGATGGAGAGTATGAAGAATACGAAGTCTACTTCCTCTCGGTGCTAGGAGATTTAGAACTTGAAGACATTTTCCTTCGGATATAACATTGAGAGATCTCAGATACAGTTTAAATAGAATTCAGAGGCGACTCGCTTCAATAAATACAAACAGAGTTTAGTCTTTATTTTTATAAAAACCTTAAAAGAAGAAACTAGCACAAAAATTCTACGGAATTGATTCAGACGTCTAACTTGAAAAAATTATCATCAACCTTTTTTTTTTTGTGAACGCATCTGAAGGTACGAAATTGAAGAAAAATGTGTAACGTCAAAGGGATGATTGTAGAGCACAGACCCTATCGTATGCGAAGTACACGGAGTTAAGGAGGTCGCCCGCCCATGGCTGGAGTTTGCTCCCCAAGCCTTCGAGAGTGGCTTCGCAACTCCACTTAAGTGTGTTTTAAAAGCTTTTCTGACATCTTGACCGAGGCGGACACTGGCAGACATGGAACGGCTTTCATTCACACCCCTTCGTAGGGGCGGATGTCTCTTCGCAGTGCCCTAAGTGACAGCCTGACGCTAATAACGTCTCCAAGGCAGTTCTATAAAATTTAGAAGCTTTGAACACTGACATGTATTCGATTTTAGGATGCTTTTAACTAATTTCGTATTTAATGTATCGACCAAGGATGAAGTTGCCTGGCCACTCTCCAGAAGCTTTCATAAATCCCACATCAACCTGATATTCAAGTAATTTTTTCAAACAGCTTTATATTTTTTCACTTTGCCATATTTCAGACCATTAACCAAACACATACACTACCAAAGTCTGGAACAAAATAAATTCCGCTAACATTCTGAGCGCATCCACTTTCTTGGCACTCAATAGAAAAAAAAATGTGTACTGCTATTTTCTAATCTTCTCACCTCTCTTCTTCTACAAAAAGGACAAAAAGTGGTATCTCAATAATTATTTTAGCAACGTGCGAAATATTTGGTTTATGGTTATGACAAATTATTAAAAGATGCTCTCTCGCCTTTAATGCATGACAAATTGTTAATCACTGTCCTACCTTTTGATTTAAGACATAAAATTATTTTAGTCGTGACTGTTTTTACATGCCATCTAACACCTCGATGTTTCCTGACTTCTTGGACACAAAGAACCATAGAACGGGGCTCACTGGCCGTGATTACCAAGGGGTTAATTAATGGCTGCCTCGTTAAGGGATGGGTTGTAATGCGTCCCCGGAAGGCTAATTGGGAATCGAGACTCCAAAGCCTCGGAGACCGCACACTAAAGACCCCTTAATGCGCCAGACTGTGAAAGTCAATCAGTATTATGATGGGAAGCGACCGGCCGCTTTTGTAGCCGTACAATGAATGACGCCTTTTCAGCGAGTCTGCCTAAGCTGATAGAAAGGTAAGTAATATTTTATTTTAGTTTGATTTCTGAAAGTCTAATTGACTGTGTAGATATAATTTTCACCGTAATCTTGAGCGTTACGTTGACTATCTTAGTATGTTAAGATTTAATGTCAATTGTTAACAAAACCGGTATCAAGTTTATGAGCTCTGGCAAATATTTTAACATGGTGTGTTGCACTAACTTTCAATATGTTCAAGTCATGTTTTATTTTTTTTTTCAATACAGAGTTACCATTCAGGGACCCAAAATAAAATAAAAGTTTTCATAATCATGGGTGCAATTCCCAAGCGTTACAGAAATACAGGAGTAAACAATTTCAATGTAGGGTCGGCTACTCACCACGCGGTACTTGCCGAGTACTTGTGACTACTTGACAAGTGCCGTTTAGAGCAGAATTTCTTTTCTGGAATGGAAGTTTGTTGCGCATAATTTGAGCATTTGTTTAACTAAGGATTTACCGCCAAGGATTTTATATGAAGGCCATACTCAACATCTTCTAAAACCAAATGCCTGAGCCGGTACTTTTTGGACCACATAATTGGTCCCAGTTTTGTTGAAGGGAATCTGAAGGGTGAAGGTTAACTGGAAGTGCTGGAAGATCTTGTTCACCCATTGCTTGCTGATGATGAAAATGATGATCGTTTCCTATAGAAGATCACTTGAGTATGGATGACTATTGGGGGGTTTCTGGACAGAGTTTTTACGGGACAATGGATTAGACGAAGAGGTGCTCTAGTAATGGCCTTCCCGTTCACTAGATTTAAGTCCTCTGGACTTTTTCTCGTGGGGGTCGTCTCAATAGTTAAATTAAGGCAACGGAACCAGGGTCTGTGGAAGAGTTGTGTCGACGCATTGTTGAAGAAAGCCACCAAATTAGATAATTCCTTCAAAATGTGAGTGAATGTTTCGAGCAGAATTTGTTTTCTTGAATGGAAGTTGGTGGAACAGAGCCTGAGCGTTTGTTGAACTAATCAAAATCTCTCGTGGCAAAATATTCAGGACAAAAAGGACTTTCAAATCCAATCGATTTAGTCGTAGTTACCGTTACAGCCATAATAGTGACCCTTGTATTAAAAGAATCTGTTTGCTTTAAAAAAAAAGAAGTAATTATGAAGTAGACCTTTCTTATCGATTCGCCCTATAATATCCAAGCGAAACGCAAGGGGTAGTCATACCCCCGCCAAGGAGATGCGAACATAGATGGGTTAACTTTGTTACCCAAAGATGTCCCCCTCGAAACAAAATGACATGTTTCGGCGTTTTTACCTTTTGATAGCTCACCTTTGTATACCTACACATTTAGATATTATTTCTGTGAGGATGAATGAAAAATTGTGTGATCCGAGAGAATAGCCGTTCAGGTGCGTCTTTCACCCGAAATCTTTCACCAATAATTAGTTTCCAAATTTTAATTTATAGTTTCTGTCCAATGATAATTTTTTAACCTGATCCTACCAGTTATCACGCCGCCATCTTAAATTTATTACTGGACTGTGATGTTATTCATGTTACATTGTTTACCAATAGCGTACCTAACAGATTTAACCTGCAAAAATCGCCGCGGAACGATTAAACGGTACCGATCAGATCCCTTTACACATAACACTCCTTGTATCTGTGAGGCACAACTCCTGTAGCAGGCAAATGGAGTGGTGCATTTCGGCAGCAAACAATGCGGCTGGCGGCGGCCGTACAACAGTCTGCACTTAGAGTGTGTGTAAAAGCCTCCCTTTCCTAATGCCAGCCGCCATTAGGCCATTAGCGGCCTCCAAAATCCGCACTACTCTGGCGAGGCATCGATTCCGGCACTCTCGGTAGGCTCTGAATCAAGACCGGTTAATCAAATTAGCCATGAAAGCGATGACGAAAGCTTTTATCGGTCAAGTGTGAATGAAATATGACGGAGGGAAGAAAGGAGCTTTTTAGGATCACTGGCGTGAGAGGGTTTTTAGCAGAGGCTCTACAACTTAACTGTATTCATATACGAAAGCTGTTAATCTACTCCAACGAATGATTATTTCAATGAGAGGTTCTTCGATAAATACGTACCGTCTTGTATATTATACAGGGTGGCCCAAGGAAAACGTAACAGGCCTAAAAACTCGAAGAATGAAGATGTAGACGAAAAACACCGAAATAGGGCGATTTTTTTTTATGGAGGGGGACATTTATCGGTAACAAATTCACCTTACCAAGCTCATCCCCTATGCAGGGGTAGCTACCCCTTAGATTATTATCATAGGGCAAATATCGAGTGGTACATAATTTGAAAGATACTCAAATTCTCTTTACAAAGAAAGCTTACTTTTCGGGTTTCGCTTAAATACAGGCTGGCTAAACGAAAACGAAGCAGACCTAATAACTTGGGCAACTGAAGACTACGCGAGAAACGCCGAAACAGGCCAATTTTGTTATTGAGATGGATATAATTGGAGCCTTGGCCTGAGTAACGTTGTAACTCACATAATTTTTTGGAGTGATTTTTTCACTTTGGTAGGTTTAAATAGGCAGAATGCTTCCACAAAAACGATAAGTTTTGTATGATTTCCCTTTAACCATATTTAAATGATATTTTAAGAATCGCCAAATGAAAATTATCCATTCAATAACTTTGCAAGGTTCATTTTTTGCACCTCTGGTAAAAATGTAAGCTACAAACGTTACTCCGGCCAATGCTACAATTATGTGGTTGATAGATTCAACTATCCAAGTTCGTTCTTTTGGCAGGAATAGCTACCCCTTTGCTTATCATCACAAGGAACAGATATCGACAAAAAACATAGAAATAATAACTTTACTTGACGAAATTCCATTACAAAAAACACGCATATTATTTCCCTCTTTCCCATTATTGAAATTTATCATCAAAAATCGTGCACTTATAAAACTTAATAAAAAATTCATCATAGGTATCTACCTAATACCTAAATATAAGTATAACAGGGTTGCAGATTTTTTCATATGCATATAACGTACCTATACTATAACTTAGGTAGAGATTCCGCAAGGACAAGGGTCGATGCGTTTGCTGAGCTCTGGAAGTGCGGTGTTGTTTTTTAGTTCAGTAGGTAAAGGTTACGGGATAGTGAATCTCGTCGGTGGAGAAAACCCACCCTCAACGAGGGACGGGGGTGTAATCAGCTGTGCTCTGAGCGCCGCGCGTACGATGTCGCCCTCCCGTCGCTCCCGACTCGCTCAGCTGCCGTGACCCTGCATGTCGCGACTGCACGATTGCCATACTTACAACTTAGGATTTGATTTTTAGGAGTACATGGGTATTACACAAAAGATCGTTTTCCGTCTAGTACCATGTATGAGTTCCAATGAGTTATTATTTTTTTCTCCGCTCATGCACGCATACTATTGGCCCAAAGTCGAAAGTGACCACATTTCCTAAACCTTCACTTTAGAATCAAGGTTTCTTCTATAAGGTTGTTTTTTCTTGATTCTAGTAATTTAGTTAAGACTACCCATTTTATTGCCCTCGAGACACCATCCACCACAAATACGACCATCAGTCTTAGTACTCCAGTGCTGCCATTGAATCACAATGCAAAATACAGGGTTGGGAGAGTTTGTTGCATGGCAATATTTTTTAAACCTTCAGTCAGATACAGTTTTATAAATCTAGCTTTACTTATACTCACTATAGGCAATATTTTCTATCCGCTATCTGGGGGAAACTCGATGTGAGCCTCACTCATATTGATTTATGAAGAGACAGAGTTATCTGTGTCACCTCCGAAGTAGGGTGTCTCAAGTCACAGTTTTAAAGTAAACTTCAAAGTAAAATTTGACAATAGTAGTCTGTGATATTATAAGTTGAAACATGGGAGTGTGTTTAACACGCGACGAAAATTGCCAAACGAGGCGTCAAAGTGTTCCCATTTTTCAATGTACAGCACAAGATTTTTGTGATAGTCATTAGGGTATCATGAACTGAACATGAATTACTTTTTTGATATAATCCCTTGACACTGTGTGAAATTGTGGTCTATACTTTTCCGGGTGGCAAATCGGCAACAGGGTAAGCTATTACTTCATTCATCTCACAGGTTTCATTTGCCATTACGATTAAGAATAATATTGTGAAATAGAGGAGCTATGTTGTATTTTAAATTGGTAAATACGCGACTTTTAATCTAAACAATATAATAATGTTGAAAAAGTGTGGATCGACCGGATTACTGGGGACATTTTTGTAACATTAATTCATTGGCATGTGCACTTATTACCGCTTATTTTAATAGATAAATAATATCTAATTATCAATATTTATTGTGAATTATCATTATCAAATTGATTTCCAGAAGTAACTAGAGTGAAAACCACTATAACAAAGTAAAATTTATCACCCCAAGATAATTATTTTGAAGCTGAAAATTTGATTTTAGGCATGTAAAAGAAATATTAAATCGATATCGTAAGCACAAGAAGTACTCTCATGAAGGAAAATCAGAAAGTTAGCGATGCATTAAAGCAATTGCATGTCTTCACTCGACATCCCTCCATACCTATATGATCCTTTTATACCCTCTTCTCCAATATCGCTTAGCATAACACAAACCCGATCTTTCTACTTTAGTGCAATTACGCTAAGTGTTGTTTTTCCAGCATTAATCGCGATAGAACGACTTTACTTTCTCCATTCTTCCAGCATAGAACAACCGGAACCCTTTTCCCTTCGAGGCATAATGGATACCGAGAGAGACAGACAGCGCAGAAGGAAAAGAGAGGGACAGAGAGAGGAGACTCTCCATACAATGGTTCAGCGGCGACGACATTGACTGAACTAATGCCGTAAGTACGGCCATTTATGTAAAAGCAAACCGAGGTCTTCAGCAGCGAATCCAAATGGAAACCTTTTATTCCGGATCCGGTAAAGCACTCCCGGAGCAAAGATGGGCCGATACAGTGTAATGCAGCCCCCAGAACAACCCTGTAGCTCTTCCATTAAGGACCATTCTAATCTGGATGGAAAATAGAGTGGTGAAACACAACTATTAGTCTAGAAGCTTTCACTGCTATAAATAATTATTAATTCTACAAGTAACTACATAGTTTTATAAACTGTATATACACTGTGTTTATTGAAACAAGACATAGGGAAATAACGTGGAAAAATAGGTAAAGGACTTAAAATAGGTTCCGAATTTCAAAATACACTTGTTACACTTCTTACATTTTTCAACTACACCACCATTTTTTGCGAAATTAATGAATCTTTTAGAAAATTATTGAGCGCTTACAACATTATCGCCATTGTACTTTTAATAGCCTTAGCCTACGATAAGAAATTTATCTTTGATTTCCGTACTGTATCTAACTCCAGTCAGATAAAGATCAAAACTTCCGAATAATTGAAAACTAGAAACGCATACCTATGCGTTTTGTGGAGTTCAGATTTGCGGCATTTTAAATTTATCAATGATTCACAGGTAGGTACGACCAAAATCAGTTTTTTCCGATTTAAATATCTTAATTGTGGGAAAATGGAGCCACCTGCAGAAAATTTTCACAAGACTTTTTTGGTATTGACAATCAAACTCTCTATCAAAAATCCGGGAGGCTATAAATGAAAAGTTTGTAGTTTTAAGTCATAATTGATTCCGAGATGTGTTGCCGTGGTGGTGGTCCACGGAGTTTTGCTCCAACGTTTCGTCTATAGCTGCAGTAAGCATCATCAGCGATTACGTGTATGAAAGGGATGCTTTCACTGATGGTCACTAGTAACTAACCGGTTGGGTGGAAGAGCGCCCCTATTTATAAGTTGATGAATGATGATCTAGTGACGTCATTCCCTCTCCACTAGCTATCTTCGCTATAGCAACGGCCGGTCTTTCCTATGATGTCACAGGTTCCTAAATCAGATATTGACTCATTTAGATCTGACTTAATGCAGTTTAATTCCTGCCTGTTGAAATTATTTGGAAGCTTATAAATTTCAATTGCTTCAAGATGTAAACGTGTGTAATATTTATGTGAAGTAGTAGACATGATTATTTTTTTATAGCATATGGGTCTTTTCACACTACTGTAAAACATAACATAAGTAGGTACATGTAAACATAGATCCCAATTGTTTCAAGTAGCCCCTTTGTAACGTACATTTCGTACGTACCGGCTAGATGCCGGTAACATAGCCGGTAACACGGAGACAACGACGGGCGCGCGCAGTGAGTGAGTGATAGTGGCGTTTAGCGGCCGACTGGAGGCCTCGAGTTTGTCGAGTCTCGCAACATCGACTGTCGAGTTGAAATCAGGTGCGTTCATCTGCATACCGGCCCTTTCACTTTCTTTTCACTTCTGGATTCGTTAGAGGAAGGTACATTTTCGCAAACACAGCAATTTTTAGCGAAATGGCGTGGTGAACCTTCACTTAAATTATTATAAACATCGAACACGTTTTTGGCTTGGTGAGTGTCGTAAAATGATGTTATTAATTGTGCTAGAATTATACAGATCATATTCTCTTAATACCGTATGCTAATTTGAATTACAGCTTTTAAACCCGATCGAGTTCGTTCGCATGTAAAATTTTGTCAGTCACTTTTTTATCTCAACCTATCTTGAGGACGGGAATAATTCTATGTACCCTCGGCAAGCAGACTCGATCGGACCGTTCATTAATGCAAGAGTGGTTCTGATACACATGAAATTACAGCTTTCTCCTTGGAGTTGATTTTTTCCCTGGAGGCGAATTTTTCCCTACGGATTGATTTTTCCCTGGAGTCAATTTTTCACTGGAGGCAATCTTTTCCTTGGAGGCAATTTTTTTTCCTGGAGGTCATCTTATTCATACCGAGAAGAACTCCACGTACCAAGGCAGATTTTCTTGGATACCAAGTCACCCTTTCAAAGCAAGTTCCTGGAGCCAAGCCATACGAAGATAAGTGCCTTGCAAACTCTTAGCAACCGATCCATTCATTCGACTAGCTCCGCACGCTCTTGTTTTTTTTATTATCTGTTAACCGTGCCCAAGAGTGTAATATTATTAATCACTGTGATATATTTTATATTTTAATAAAGAGTACCTGTTGTTCTGCTGACCTGGTTGTTATTGTTGACTCTCTTGGACTAGCGACTCAACCTACGACCCTTGTTATCTTTTGCTGTCTCATGCTCTCAGCGGCTATTTTTCCCCTCGTAGGGTAAAATAGTTCGTTTCACCTTCTATCTTCCAACAGTTGTTATAAAACGCTTTTTGATTCATATCTACACATAATCCCCACTTCTACCAACGTGTACGTATACCATTGAACCTGAGATAAAGTTCCACAGCCCTAGGTCACAATTTGTCTTTGCAACCCTCCCAACTCCCTGAGCCTCATCATCCCTCCAACACTCTCAAGGTTCGATAAATCCATAACTAGCAACTAAGTATTCACGCAGCACTTTAGAGAAGCAATTTCCCGCTACCACAATTTTTAATATTAAGTCCGTTGACAAAGTCTCTTGCTCCGTAATTACCCTCTTCTAACCAAATGGCTGTACGTCTCCCTTGTCTGCTCAGTATTTTCTCAGCAAGTCCTACGCCGTCCTTCTTGCTATTGAACACGTTATCTCCACCCCCAAGAATCCCTATATTATCTGCTCCGATTCACTTAACGCTCTTCAAACCATCGACCTTGTCTTCTCCAAAAATTCTTTTTTCAGACAGATGAGATCTAAATTTAGTGACTGACCAAGTAGAGCCATCTTTCTATATTATACCCCGACTAATGTTGGCATTGGAGGAAATGAGCGATCAGACTCGTTAGCAAAAGCAGCGGCTTCGGTAAAGTTCGGAATAGAACAAAAACTTCCTAAATCAGGCAAGAAAATTGGAACCTCAACCAATCTTTCATCAAATCTCTTATGTCTTATGTGTCAGACAGAATCCCCCTTCCTACCAATAGAAGCGATCAGGTTACCATCAGATCAACACAATGCGTCAGGTTTTTTGATCCATCAGGTTTAGATCCGGTATTGTTAGTTTAGCGTATTCGATTTAAAATGTCCAAATAATAAGTAGTAGTCGCATTTTTATAAGGCTCTTAAGATGACTATAGACGTTCAAGTTAAAAAAATAAATGGGCAGCTCATTAAAAATAATTGTCAAGAGAGATAAAAGGAAAAATAATTGGGGCTAGAGTTTTGCATGGTCTAAAAAGTGAACTTCTGAGGGTACATTTTTTAGAAGAAATATCTCTTCTAAATGGTATAATAAGAATGAAAAACAGTTTACAAAAATGACGTGAATGATACAAAGTTAGAACAGTAAATTTATTAAATAATATACAAAGAAGTTTAGCAAATTCAATTTCGAGATAACTATGACATAAAGTCAATTCGGGGAGTTATAACTGATAATACAACAAGAACATCCCTGAATGTACAAGAGTTCCTCCATAGCCAAGCTGATATGCAGCCATCCAATTTTAAACTATCCAATTTTTCATTTCGGATTTAATAACGTCAGTTCCGAGGGGCATTCGCTCCCTTCTCCGGCCCCGAAAGCCCTATTTCCTGGGCCGGTCACGAGGCCCACATAATATTAAGAAATGAAATTGATCTCCACCGTCTTTCGCCCGCCCGATTCTAGATAAAAGTTTGTGATTACTTCCACTGTGTTCGGTCCCTTTTATTTGGTACGTCCACGTATTGGAGTGATATTTCGCCGGAATAGAGGTGTCACGTCGACATGTTAACACGGGATTTAATTAAAAATCTCCCCTCTCTTCCCAGACTCGATTTAAAGTCTAATTGCGATTTTCTCCACCCCGTCGACTGGCGATCCGACGTGACTGCGCCAATTATTAGCTGGAGCCGCGGATTTAGGAATACTCGCTCCATCACGATGCCATTCGAGCTGTCAATAATTAACATCGATGTAAAATTTAGTGAAAAATGTTCAATTAAAGCGCCGACGAAACGTTTTGCTTACCTAATCGATCCCCACTCACCCAAATTGGTAACCGATGTATGAAAATATTAATTAGCGGACGAATGGAAGTTCTCAAGTCTCGAATATTAGAAGCGAAAAGTTGAGAGCATGTGTTATAATTAAAACATTCTCCGTCAGTCTTTTACAGAAGACGGGCAGGAGCAAAAAGGAGGAGTTCTTTCTAATTACGGTAATGACTCGAGGCCTCAACAACTGACGGGCTCTTTGTTTCGAGATTGCAGGTGTACGTGCGATCATTATTCCTATATACCCGGCTGTGTATAAAACTTATCAGACAGTGTTGTCAAGCTTAGAGAAAACTCTTCACATTAAGAATACTTCTACTTGTGCTTTTCTGAAAGAAACGGTAAAAATAGAAGCTCCCCTTGCAAACGCTGGAAGTACGAGATAGACTTGGTAAAAGTTCTGTGACTTTTAAGAATTTTTCTCATTTCCGAAATACTCCCAGGAGAAACTTTTTAAGGAAATTTCACCCACCAAATTTGGAGGAATTAAGATGCAAAGTCCCAAACGTCGCCAAAAGTCCCCATACATCGCCAAACTTGTTTTTTTTACAGTAAGTTTTACGAAACTATCTACCAAGAAGACCTCTGAAGTGAAGTATGCTGATTTTTTGAGAAATACAATAAACTAAAAGAAACATCGTACATAAATAATCAGTAAAAGCTTTCAGTTTTTTTTCCCGGTTGCTGGTAGTGGCTATTCACGTCATC
This sequence comes from Malachius bipustulatus, assembly GCA_910589415.1. Classification (NCBI taxonomy): domain Eukaryota; kingdom Metazoa; phylum Arthropoda; class Insecta; order Coleoptera; family Melyridae; genus Malachius; species Malachius bipustulatus. Next base: position 48,268,267 of record OU342634.1, read on the forward strand.
AAGAGACCATTAACAGGGAATATTTTCCTAAAGAAATCAGTCACCAAAATCGAAATTTAACAGTGTTTCCGTTCATCTACAGATTCAAGAAAAAAGAAGACAAAAGCTTCGTTTTAAACTGGATTATTTCATTCAGGAAGAAATGTTTTTGCAGATGTACTTTACACTGTTGCCAATGAAATTGCTACTTAGTTCTCAGAGATCACGTGAGCTTACAAGCTGTTTCATATGAGGAACCACCTTAAAGGATGATTCATCTACATCTGTAGATACCTTGAACAAACAAAAGAATTGCTTAAAAAGATTTTCAGGAATTTTTTTGTTTTCGAGGTGTTCAAAAAAATATTTCTAAGTTATCGTATTTTTTGTTAAAGTGAAGATAATTAGAGCCAATTTTGTGCGTAGTATTTCCTTATAGATTGTAACATTGAGTGAAAATATCTATGCTCTCAAAAGGAACCAGTGGTGGAGTTAGGGTCAGGTCAGGTCAGCTACAACTAAATCAATTAAAAAAGAAATAGTACAATTCCGTTCAACAAGGTTTTGTTCACACAATTTTAGATGAAACATTGAATTTTACTACAGAAAGTATCTCCCTACTTTCATATAGATTCACTTGAATACAGGGTGTTTCGAATAAGAACCGACACAGAGCAGGGGCATGTAGAGGATACCAAAACATGGTAGTTTACCGCAAATATATCTCTATACTAAGTTGCACTCCTGAGAAGCTATAGGCCTTGAAATAGGGGATTCAAATTTCGAATAAAATTAATATCTCAGTTATACTGGAGCTCAGAAAAACCAAATTTGGTACATGTTGTGAGTATACCAAGAGCATTCATCAACAGCCAGTATAGTTGGGTGGATTTGAGAAATTATTACTTCATTTTACGGAGAATTTAATTCTAAAACTTCTATCTCTCTTGTTGTTTTTCAAAAACTTTGTCGTTTTCAACAAAACCCTGAATGCTCTTGATACACTCACAACGTGAACCAAATTTGATTTTTCCAAGTTCAAGTATAACTGGATTTTTTTATTTTTTTTCTAAATTTAAAACCGCTATTTCAAGGCCTATAACTTCTCTGGGATGCAACTTAGTATGAAAATAATTTTGGGTTGACAAAAAATAAAATAAAAAAAAATAAAAAAATTGAAATAAAATTTAAACACGTATAATAAGTTTTCCAATAATAAAGTATGCTCTCACAATCACCAAAAATTAACTGGTTAGAAAAGTATTTTGCTAGTTAGATAAATTATCACTATTGAAAGATTATAGGTATGTACCTAATTACTGCGAATAGGTTTTCCGTATCACCGCGAAATGTTAGATGTGACAACAGTGCATTAATTATCCTTATATCCCATACAATCCGGAGCGTATCTTCTCCCCGCGCGCCTCTTATTTCACTTGCGCCGGTAATTTAGCCGATGTAGGCCCCCTTCGCCCTGTGTTCCACCCCTTCCTGAGGGGGGTGTAGGGATGGATTACTTGAGAAGGATGTTAATTAAAGTGGAGGACGAGGACGCAAGCCTCTCTAGAAATGCTTGATCTTGACTTGGTCTCGCTTTCAACATAGCGCTCTAATTTGGGTTCGTTAAAAGAATACTGTAATCAAAAAATATATGAATTCATTTAATGAAAAATCGTGCTGGTCGTGACTTAAAATTAAAGTTTTTTTTTATTTTTGTCGTTGGGCATTATCCGTTTTCCAAATTTTTAAATGCAATGAATTTCTGTTGAAACTTTCATAGGTCATAAATAAATAACTTGCGTGTACCTATCAAGTTTACAAATAAATTATAGTTCGTTTATTTAAACTTTTATTATAGGTTGTCGGAAATAGGTAGATTAATTTAATATTTTCGGAAGTTATAGATATAGAGAAGTAACTATAAATAATAATAAAACTAATAAGCTAAATAATTAATTTTTCATTTCCATGATTTTTTTTATACTGAACGACATGAAAAAATAATATAGGTACCATAACAAAAACAAAAGTTGACCACCCATGAAAAAACTCTTAACTAAGTCGGTTTAGAAATTTCTTTAAATTGTGGAAAAATAGCCGATGACGATATTATATGTTAGCCTACAAAAAATTATTTATTAATTTGATATAATAAAAAAGATAAGATAAAAATGAGAAAATTTTATTTTTCAGTTTTTTTCAGGATATTTCAGGAACGGTCACATATATCCGTAGGTGATAAATACGGCAATTTATTGATTCTTGGTATGAAAGGGATTACAAAAATGTTAATAAAAGCTATTTGACATCGATTATAGCTTTAAAAATGGTATTAGAAATCTGCCGGTTAGTTTAAAGGAGGCTTTATTATAATACTGGCTGTTAGTGTTTTTACGAGATATAGTGAGCTCTGGAAAAGGGGCATCCTGTATTCCATTTTATTGACTTCGTATTTCCAGCATTTTCAATTTATCTGCAAATTTAGTTAAAAAAGTTCGATAAAAATTCGGTTTTCCGGAGTTCTGGCAACATGAACCTGCCGAAACTTTCCGTAGAATCATAAATAAGCGGGGACCACGCTTCTGGGAATTTTTTCGTTCCTGAAAATTTTGATCCAAATTCACTAACAAAACATAAATTTTTCATGTATGGCCTCGAGGACTTTTTAATAGAGAATAATTGTCTACACAAAGGTAAAGTTTCTGCAGGTGTCTTAATTTTGTTTCAATTAAGACGTTGTGTTAAAATGCCTTAAAACCTGATTTTTCTCATCCTTTTTCAACCTAAATACTTTTTGACAAAATGAAAATTCGGCAAATCTGAACTCCACAAAATGTTAGTGAATTTTTTTGTCTGCTATTTAAATTTTAATTTATTTCTAATTATCCTTCAGAAGTTCCTAACGTGATGGTAGGTACCTACCAAGTATACCTAGTTAAAAAAGATGCTTTGAAAATGGGTAGCAATTTGAGTGTTTGTACATCAATTATTCAACTGCAAAGAAGCTACGCTTTCATGGAAGAATCTGAAGAGAAGTGCTTCTACTGAGAATTAAAAGTTTTATCGACATCCACATAAATCCTTTTAAGAATTTAATTTCGCATCTCCTAGGAATAATAATAATAACACTGTCAATTCACCTTTTTTTCTCTTCAGTAGTGCTAGAAATATTCCATGAGTTTTCCGATCTTAGACGTTCTCAATGAGCGTTTTTCAGGGAAAGAGTATATAATCCAGGGGATAACTCGTCCTGTCGCAGTGGGTAACATATTCAATCGTTTTATAAAGACCAATGAAGATACGGATCACGTCACGTCCACTCCAAATGCGACAGCTTTGTCGGTGAGCGATTAAGGAAATCGAGTTATAGCTGACCATTCAAGTACTTAATTGACGGTTAATTTTCACCTATTTTAGAATTAATGGACTTACCAGTAATCAAATTATATTACAAGGAGTTGAAAGAATTCCAATTATTGACCTCTTTTTAGAAAACGAGTGCAGTCGAGTCATTGACATTCGAGGTCTAGGTCAGAATGGGATTGAAAAAAACGGGCTCTGAGAAACTATAAAAGATGTGGTCATTAGACATAGAAAGAAGCTTAATATTGTATTTCGATTTTGAAGTTATTTTCAAAATTGGAGGACGGATTATTTATTTTATTATCTGAAAGAATGATGTACATATGAACGAAAGAAATAGGTTCTAAGGACAGTTAAATACATACATTAAAAGCTAGCAGTATCAGTGTATATCCATCTGTTGAGAGTAGTTTGTTAGTTAAGGGAACCGCTTCTATTGGTTGCCTGAATTGCTCCACAAATGAGGCGAAAAATAAGCTAGCGAAGTGAGATGGAGTCCGGAGGCTCCACAGACATCAACGCCGAGCGGCTGGAAAGCGAACAACGGCACTTTTAATGCCCTTTCAGCCAATTGCAATCTAATCCAGAACCTTTCAAAAGCAATCGCCAGAATCTTAAAAAGCAATTGAAGCCAAGTATCGAAGTTAATCGAATAGTGCAGTTCACGATCGTTGACTGCTTCGGCTTCTATTCGGGGGTGAGATTTTCAGAGGCGGGTACAGAAAATAAACTCAATAACATTAAAAAAAAAATGCGTTTTCAACCCTCCCTTCGTTGAATCTCTGCATAGGTACTGATGGATGGTAAATAAAACACTATACTGTTTAAAAAAAATCTATTCATTTACATGTGCCTGAAGATGATTAATTAAAAGAAGCGAAATACGTGTAACATTCATAATATCCATCATTATACAGTAGTGTTTTATTAATCATCCATCAATAAAATTTGGTTTTATTTTAGATTTCTACGTATATAAGGCGTGATGAACGTGCAGTTCAAACTTTTTTAAAATATAACTTTGGGTATCACCTTTCTATTGAAAAGAGCTTTAAAAAGCTTGCGAACACAGAAGAGAATCTGCAGCGGGAATATTTATTTTAGATTACAAAAATATTTATTAGATGCTTGAATCATATCAAGAAGTAATTATTTTAATGGTATAGCTTATGATGAAATTTGAGTGAAATAATATTTTTCACTTTATTTTGAATTCATCCATAACCGGGTACAACGTATACAAACATCTAGGATTTTATTAAGGACGCAAGAGCGCCACTGCCTCTCCCGTCCCATTCAATTCAAAGGGCTAATGAAGGACCGTCGGTATTCACACGAACTGCATCGAAGCGGTTTATGAAACTGCGTCACAGGAGCCGAGCAAACACCACTCCAGTCCCTTTATTGCACTCGCCGACCTTCCCTGCTAGTGTTTGTAGGGTGGGATTCAATTCAGTAACAATTGATCAGCAAATACCGGGTAAAGGGCTATTTACGTCAAGCCAATATGACGCTAGAACTCTGTAAGGAGGTGCAGAGCTGTTTCTCCTGCGAATGCTATTTAAGAAAAATATTTTTCTTGGCACGTGTGGACAGTAAAGAAATTGTTTGGTGTTGTTGGAAGCAGTTTGTTTGCGTATTGACTAGTTGAAACAAATCAAATTTTCAAGCACTTCTTATACTTTTGTTTTTTTTTTTCTCTAGGCATACATTTAGACACCACATATTTAAGGCCATAATTCTGATGGTCATATTAGATCAGTAAGTTTTTCTAAAATAATCAAGGATTAAATACACTGGATGTGATCTGCAAAAGCATCTTTAGTCATCTACAAGTCTTAAAATCCCTTTAGCCAATCATCCTTGTATGGAATATAATAGTTTCAGGTAATTAAAAATAAATTTTGTCGCAAAATTTTATAACAAACTAAGTATAATAGTAGGTGTAAGGCTCATAAAATGCCTCAAAACTGTCTATTTGTTTCCAATACCTACATCAGGATCTCATAGACATATAATCGCTTCTATCCGGTCATTACCTCCAGCAGCGAATCGGTTATCCTGTTCTGGGAAGCATGCATCCTAGCTGACTGGAAGCTATTTTCCGTTTGCGAGTGCCGGGTTACGGAGGGAAACCGCGCGGAAAATTGTCAATTCGGTGCTACACAAGACATGGTAACAATAGCACAGGACACCGAGAGACGTATTGGCAGCCCACTGATGACTCCCTGTGATAGGAAAGTGGTGAGGAATAAGGTCAGGTAGACAGGTTGAGTAAAGTTTTAAAAAATAACTAAAATATGACTATTCAATATTATGTATAAGATATAAGTGCTTATATTATTATATTATTATTATATATTATAAATATATTTATAGTATTATAAATGAAAGTTGTTTGAATTAAAGGGGGACATTCAATGATACCAAACTCAACTCCACCACCCCCATGTCTCGGATTGCGAGTGGGGGGAGTTTAAAACATTGAAATCTTGAATGAGAACCCACTTTTTTATTGCAGTTTTGGATTTAACGGCCGAAAATACGTAGGAAATTTTCCCCCCTTGCCGCAATGTAGGGATAAAGGGAATTTGAGATTTTAGTTAGGTACAAACCCTTTTTTCAGTTTATTAGTTTTATTCTCTGATGATTCTCTGATAAATATCTTCGAATGTTTCAGTCCATCTACTTCATTCCAATGGGAGCTATGTTTTTTCTTCAGGAGGTCTTTTATTTCCCTTCTGACTTCGCTGCAGGCTATACAGCAAGTTATTGATTCTGGACTGATAAAGGGTAGTTTGGCTCCCTTTTTTGCAAGCAGATCCGCTTTGTTGTTCTGGTGTCCTTTTGTACACTTCCTAAGTAGGTCTTCCTAACTAAAATTTCAAATTTACCACCCACTGCACCTACATGGAGGGAGAAGGGGGGGATATTTTCTATGTATTTTCAGCAAGCTGTAAAATCCAAATAATAGGGGGTGAATATAGTCCCTTTACAGACGACTAACTTTCATTACCAATTTTTTTTTGATCCGATGGATATGTCTTCAGTATAATCATAGGTATTCCGGGAAATTGAGTCGTGGTCTACAGAAACACTTCTTCGGGCATCTGGAGCACAGCTGCAGCAAATATCATAAACAAGAACGGGTTTGACGGCGAAATTCCTTGACTTTGGTTCAACGAAATACAACAGTTAGAACAAATTAGCGCCGAGGGTCACGGAAGCTTCACCTCCAAACTTCGGTGTACGGTTTTGGGCCATGGCTTAACACCTTTTCCAATTATTTGAATCACTAGTGGTTTAAGTTGAAAACTGTCATTGCAAAACCTACATCCCTCAAAGTATCCCTCAAAAATTTGTTCAAATCAAAAAAAAGTTCATGTGTCACGCAGAATTGACATATACCATGGGATTAAAGTTTTTAAAGAAGGTAATATCGCTATTACTTTATTTAATAATGACGCGCGACACTGGCCAACAAATCACTGAAGTAGTTGGGAGAACCAAAGATGCCATGACCTATTCTATTAGAATTGAGACTTGACGATCTAGATAACATACACGACTTCCAGTTTTCTTCCCTCTCATGGCGAGAATGCATCTCGAAATTCCATTTTATGGCCGCTTGCTCACACTTTATGCATCGAGGACGGGCCGAGGATCACAATTCTATCGGATATGGGATTCCAGATGTCACTTGAGTGTACGGAACGTTACATCAGTCCGAATCGTTGAAAATTCATTTAACTCCAACCTAAGAAAGTTGATATTTGGAACCCCACTAGCTTTTATCCGACAAAATTTAATAAATTTTTATTTTTATGGCGCCCAATAATAATTGAACATCTAAATTTTTCAAGTGCTGTCTTGTTGAAAGCATATAAAATTACATGCATGACATTTAATATCAGTGGACATGAAAATACTCTAGTGGCGAATTATCTTCCTCATACGAGCCACAATAATAATAATAGTGAAATCTAATCTAATCCTTATACGGTCCCCTGTGTTTCCCAATTCTCAGTTTAAATTCTTTTAGGTAGTTTAAGTATAAGGTCGTCTGTCATCACTCATCAATAACCAAATCAAAATTATAGGTATAACAATACTGTTACGGGTCTCTTTATTAAAATCGAATTCAAGTCTTTCAAAGTTCTTTTATTCTCCAGCACAAATATACCTTACAGCAGTAACTTTTAAATCTAAATAATCAGCTGTCCTCTTATTTTCACACAAATATTATTACGCAACTAATGTCTTTCACCACTTATACTCCACTCTGTTTTCTACTTCACACTCACAATTCATTTATTGTCAGTTTACTATTATATGTCTTCCTTACTCGGTGAAACTTCAGCTTTCACATAATACAAATTGTGATATTATTTTGAGATTGACCGTTGGGTCCGGCGACAGGTAGAACAGGAAGACACGGCAACACACAGAGATATTTTGTTACATATATTGCTTCTTGTTGCAAACTTTAGTGTCAACATTTCGTCTCCATCAAAGTGAGGTGAATTTCAGTTTTGTTTCAAGTTTTTTGCGCTTTTGCTGAAATGTTTTTCGATTTGGGGGAACATGCTATATCCACTAAAGCAACATCATATAGGAAACATAACATTTGGCTGCGGTAAAGTCTTAAAGAAAGAAAAGATTGTGTGGGATTAGGGGATTACAACTTTTGGAGGCCCTTCAATGCATCCAAAAAATCCGAAAAGAGGACACCAACTACAGAGCAGCAATATAAACTTTTATAGGATTCAATTAATTCTAATTCCACTGAAAGCCCATAGTAACTGTTTCCTGAATTCTGTCGCTGCCTGTCTCCACTGCAGAAACAAAAAGTTCCAACTAGGTATATGGTTTGTTGCCGCGTGTTCCTCTTTTTCCTTTGATGTTACCACTTCATAAGGACACAAGTGGCAACATTAAACAAGAACCACTATTAGCAATATCAAGAAACATCGATCAACTTTCTGATGGAACATTTGTAAATATTTCGGAAATTTGTAACAGAATCATAAATGTTCCTCTTTGTTGCTTTGGTGGATACTTTTAAGAGTATACTTTTAAGCTTATTTTTGTTATTGTGCTTCTAATAAACTCAATATGGACTCAAAGGACCGGTGGCTTTATTTGTCACCACCAATTGAATATACCCAAGTTTTGTTGTCCTTAACCACTTGTAAATGTAAACCAAAACATATGTACTGACCTGTGTGATTTTTGGATTTATAATTGTGTCAACAGAGATATCGCTTGCAGTAAGAACCGTAAATAAGTCATACTGGGAGATTTTTAATTTATTGTACCTAGACCACAGCGCTTAAAATGATAACAATTGATAAATGTAATAATTATGGGCGGGTATTAATTTTTTATAAAAATATTTCAATTAGCTATGCAGCTAAGATTAATGTTTAATTATGCTGTCAGACGGTAAGCTGTTCAAATCTTAATAACGCACTGACTCCGTGAATATTTCACAACAGGAGAAGCAATCAAACTATTTTCAAAATTAACGCCATAAATTATAGAGTCAATTTACGACGGGAGCGACTCTAAAACCTGTCGCGGAAAGCACGAGGAATTACTCCAATTAGCGAATGCAAGTGCACGCTTCTGAATGCCAAAATATCCTTAACGTCTCTAATTAAAGATCACAAACTTTAGGCCACGATATTAGGTGACACAAGCTTTAAATAATTTCAAAATTCAATTATATAATGAATTAATTACTATAATTATTTATAGGACATATTTCACAAGTAAAAAAACAATTTAATTCAGTTACATCTACTGAAAAAACATCTTTCTACATTGCCATGGTAACCAATGTAGAAATAAAAAGCTCTTCCAGCTTTTTATTCATCATCCCCTCGCAGGAGGTATTATTGAATCAACTCTAAGAATGTGCACTTTAGCTTATAGTTTGTCGATATTAAAATGCTTTTTTCTGCAAACTAGAGTGTTTAATGAGTTTCAAAGCCATTGTCATCGGTGATCCAGATGTTAGTAAGCAACATCCTGCTGCTATCGAGCTGCATGGAATCAATCAGTAAAAATCAGATTTTTTTTTCATTTCTTATTTTTTTATATTCAAGTCTCATCAGCCAAATTCAAGGAAGAGAGAATGTAACACATCGTGTCGCTTCAAATTGCAATTCCATCGCCTCCTATTAATTTCAGTCATATCCTCTGCCTCTACTCGGAGAATCAGAAAGCATTCTCGACTCTCTAGACAAGATCAAGTAAACTTTATGTAATCAAGTAGTGATGGTGGAAAGCTGAATCTGGGAAAGATACAAAGAGACTAGTTAGGGGTAGGTTATTGTACCTTATATTGGATATTGTAACTGCTGATTCACACCGAACTCAAATAAGTAGGTACTTACACGAGTTGTACGCACCATTAGACCAAATACATACAGCACTATGCTGAAAAATGTAAAAAGAAAAACGGTTGGATGGTAAAGGAATTTGGCTTTTCTACCTTACCTTTAGCATGTTGCATTATTACCCTATTAGGGCTAAAAGTGGATATGACTGAGCTTACTGGAGACTTCACTTGCGGGTCATACACTAACACCATAGACCTCAGAAAAATTGAGCAGGGATGTCTTGGTGGGGCTGCTATATGTCTTGGTGACGAAGTAGCGAAAAATGTCCTTGGCTGTCTCATCTATATTGGAGTTGTTAACCCATTTACAAATCCTATTAAAGTTCTTAACCATGACACAATATTGCTCAGTCAATTTTAATAAAATACAATCAATATTTCCAATAAATCATATAAAAAAGAAGATTCAACGTAAAAAATACTGCGAGATATCTGACAATTATTTTTTTGAAAACATGTCCACGAATCCAAGATCTGTTTGAACTTCTATAACATTTCTATGTTATTTTTTTCTGAATCAGATTCTACAAAGTGGTGCTAAATTCGGTTCGTATTTCTTTCCCTAATGGTGGAAAGAATTAAGTATCTTTAGCAGGGGTTAAATTGTAGCAATGTAGATTGCTACCCCAAGTAAGTGTTTCCGTTTAACTTAAGGAAATGGTTTTCTGAACGCTAAGAAATAATCAAATAGCCATGAACTCATAAGCGTTACATTTATTCAATATTCCAAAACACGCAGGATGTTCTTGGCCTAAACATCCAACAATGTTTGTTACCTACTGTAACGAGTGAACAGTAATTAAAATTGCCAACAGAGTAACTAAGACTCATAATTCGCTCTGGCTATTTTTCATAAGTTACACGACATTCAACTCCCACTGGAAATGTAAAGTATTATGATACCGTGAAGTCGTGATCATAAAATATATAGATTTTAGATGTGGGTAGGCACATATAGTGAAATAAGTTAGTTAAATCACCAAATAAAATTAAGTAGATAGTTACTACTTGAAGTTACTAGAAAGTTACTTTGATATAGTTATTTAAGCAACAAATGCCCAAAGTGGAAGTTTTTCACACACCTGTGGGATTTGGAAAGGAAAACCAGGAAAATCAGACTCACATACCTATATGTCAACACAGCTTGAAAAGATAAGCCCAGGATGTTCCGGAGAAACCATTTCTGGGGAATTTTTTTTAAATCCTAAAATATTGACTTATTTGAACTCGGAATAAAAGATCATTTGGAGATCGCTGACATTTCTCATGATAATAATTTTGATTTGGTGCTTCTGTGGACTCAGAAATGGTAATATAACAAATTGTTCGGGAACATGCAACAAAATGGTTCTAATTTTTTATTTTAAAAACTAAGCAAAATACAAAAAAAAAACAGAAAAGTTGTAACGGGTGGGCCGTATAAAAGTTGCATTTTGAAAATTCAATAAAAACGAAACTACTGAATATTTTTTCAAATTTCCGGTTTTATTAGAAAGATTGGACATTGAAATTTATGAATGAAACACAATTTCATTTAAATGGCTGCCACGGCTGACCCGACAGTACCCCATCCGATCAACCCAATTTTTCAATACATTTTCGATTATTCGGGCTTCAATCTCGTGAATGGCAACTTCGATTTCATGTTTCAAAGCCTCAATCGTCTCTAGGTGATTTGCGTAACATTTGTCTTTAACGGCTCCCCACAAAAAATAGTCCAACGGACTCAAATCGCAGCTCCGAGGTGGCCAATTGACATCAGAATTTCGGATAATTATTCGGTTTTCTAAAACGGTCCCCAAAAGTTCGATTGTTGCGTTGGCTGTGTGGCAAGTTGCGCCATCCTGTTGAAACCAAATATCGTCCATGTCATTCTCTTCAACTCTTGGAAACAAAAATTCATTGAGCATGGCACGGTAACGCTCGCCATTGACCGTAACGGATGCTCCTTCATCGTTTTCGAAGAAAAAACGGGCCAATGATGCCGCCAGTCCAAAATCCGCACCAAACCGTGACTCATTGTGGGTGCATTGGCTTTTCAATGGTGACGTATGGATTTTCCGAGCCCCAGATGCGACAATTTTGTTTATTGACATATAGCCTCCGAGGTGGAAAATGGAAATGAGCCTCCTAAAAATATGATTTTTCGGTAAATATGCCCATCTTCGGCCAATTGATCTTCAGCCCATTGCGCGAACCGAAAACGCATCAGATGGTCATGAGGCTTCATTTGCTGGACTAATTGAACCTTGTAAGCGTGCATACCGAGGTCCTTATGCAAAATCCGCCGCAGAGAAGTTCGAGAAATGTTCATTTCTTGTGAACGATGACGAGTTGATGTTGATGGATGTTCGGCCACATTCTGTGCAACAGCAGCAATATTTTCAGGTGTACGCACTGAACAAAAGCGGGAACGAGTTGTTTTGGCAACCAACGAACCAGTTGCACGAGCTCGCTTCATGAAATTGTCCACAACTTGACGTGGAGGCACTCGATTTTTGCTCATTTTTTTTTGTAAATTTCTCACAGTTTAGGTAGAAGACTCACCACTTTGGAAGTAAGTTTTCAATATATCCCAGTTTTCTTCAAGCGTATAGAGCACCATTTCGTAAACTTCAGACTTTCAACTAACAATCTGTCAAGTCGTAATGTCATTTAACATTCATATACTCAAATAACTAGTGGTTCAAAATGCAACCGCTAGATGGCCCTCCCTATACTATACCTCAGTCGACCAACAGATATAGTAATAAAACTGCGCACAAACTTTTAAGGTCCAAGTAGTCACATCTGTAGGCAGATAGTGCCTTATTTATTGGTTACCTGGTTCCGGTAAACCAATGAGAAGGGCATTCTAAGGTTTGTGTATAAGGTCTGCCTACCTGGATTGTAAACTTACCGCGCACTTTTATTACTATATCTTTTGGCCGACTGAGGTATAGTATAGGTGCCTAATAAAGTAATATTTGTTGAGATGATCTCGCCACTGGACTTAATAATAATTTTAACCTAGTTGGGGTAAATGCTAACGGTTTTTTTAATAAGAGTAAAACATCCTGTTTTTGGAAAACATGCATTTCCGGACCTATTTTTCTTTTCTACCTGTAATGACCCATACTACATGACCCCCTTAATTAATATTTCCTTTTCCTCGTGAAAGAGCCCGTAGGTATGCCTTTTGCAAATGCGGGTTGTTGAATTAGTATACCTAGGTACTTCTTTATATTGGGCGATATGTGAAATATATTATGTTAGAGCTTTAATTAAATTATTGCATCACACATAGCTCTGAACTAAGTTAATTAATTTTTAGTTCAAATATACCATTCCATTACGGTAATAAAACGGAAATGTAGTAGGGAGAACGTCTGAACTGAATATGAATTGCATTAATTTAAAACCGCTGCCTAATGTACCTACCCGACTATTTAAACGTCACACATTATACCCCAGTCGCATAATGCAGAGTCGGAGTTCATAATTTCACTAACTAGAATTTCAGTATTTCACTTCTGCGGCTTCAGTCAGTGTCTAAAACATCTGCTAAATGCACTACCAATTAACTGAGCAGTAGTCCTCAAACAAGCTATGACTATTAGGATGATTACTACCTACTTATTACTTATTCATCTACAAGCGAAGTCTGATAATTTATACATCTATGGACTGTTTACTCATGAATGACGTTTTTCTAGTTTCTTAACATATAATTATTGTATCAATTTCTTATTCAAAGGAAATCGTGAAATCAAATTGTCTCAGTCAACTTCTATACTAAAACAAGAAATAGTTCTCATAGGTACCTAATGAAGTTAAAGAAAGCATCCCGCGGCATCAATCATGTAACTTTGGTTCAAGTACAAAAGTCGAAGCTTAAAATATGCCAGAGGTAAACTTAGTTAGTTCGAACTAGGTAGGTAAATGTATTTAACTCTCAGCATACTACCTATACATAAAAAAGTCGAAAGGAAACCAAAGTTAAGTGCATTAATTCCTAAGTATAACCAAATAGTATATTAAATGGGCATCAAACCTATATCGGAAAGGCCTAATATACTAAGCCGTGCGATCAAATAGACGTCAAAATCGAGAGAGGTTTTTTCGCTTTTTCGCTAGGTTCCCGTGCGAATTTTTCGGTTTTTCTTGAAAATGTCGACGTTTGGGGGGAGAAGGGTTTTTTGACGTTTTTCGCGTTTTTTTCGATCCGGTTTTCCGGGGTGATGGGGTGTTTTTTTCGGGTTTGTTTTACGTTTTTCGGCTAGGGGGCTACGCTATGTGGCCGGGGAGCGCGAAAAAACCGTTGACAGTTCTGGCAGTTTCGACAGCTGTCAAATGTCACTTTTTTTAAAAGGCGCGCAGGGGGAAAAGGAGGGGCGGCCCGGGTGCGCGCGGGAAAGGGGAGTTTGAAAAGGGCGGTCCAGGGGCGGCTAAAAACCGATCGATCGCATTCGACGGCGCGAAAAAAATTGACGCGAAAAAAAGGCGAAAATCTCTCGCGCGACTTAGAAAAACGCGAAAAACGCGTTTTAAACGCGATTTTGCCGTAACGCGATTTTCGAAAAATCGCGTGAAACGGACGATGCTTCCGATCGGATTTTTTCTCGCGGATTCGGAAAGGTCTCCGTTATTAGAGTCCCAGATAAATTACCCGACGGTTCTCCGACCGTTGGTTTGGACAAAATGGCGGTCGGCGCAAAAACGTTTGCAAAATATTTTTTTCGCGTAGAGCAAATCGGGGGGGCTATCTCCTCTGAAGATACCGGGCGCCGAGACTGGCGGTTACCGGGTTCGCATAGTCGACACATGGAAGCAGTCCGTAGGCTATATTTGATATTGATATCTTCAAAAATGGCCGCTTTAGAGCGATTTGAAAATGGCCGACGAAAAAAAAAGAAAAGTCAACTTTGACAGTTTGCAAATGACAGACGGTGACATCAATAGAGACCAAACTCGGTGTGAATGTTTACACATATCTTGGCTACCCGACGGTACCACAGGAAAACCGTTCCGATAATTCTCGCAAAAGTTATTATTGATCGTTTTTCGGAAAACACTCGGAAATTTGCGAAAATCACGAAAATTGCGTTTTTTGACGACCGGAAAATTTAAAGATGGCGCGGGAAAGTTAGTGTCTGAAATTCTTCGAAAATTATTACCGGGATCATTAAACGACGTGTATAGCTTTCCAAAATAAGCGTTCCGAGGTTTCAATGTTTGACAGTTTTTTCAAGATGGCGGATCAAAGTTTGGGTTCGAATTTTTTGTAGATGTTTACGGGGGGTCTATCTCCTCTGAAGGCGCCGGACATAGCGACTGGTGGTTACCGGGTTCGCATAGTCGAGACATGTCGGCAGTGCGTAGGCTAGGTTTAATTTCGATATCTGACAAAATGGCCGTTCTACGGCGACTTTAAAATGGCCGATGTAAAAAAGACAAATTTTGACTTTGACAGTTAATGTATAAGCTCCCTATTAATTTATTGCTTTATTACAGTTGTTATAAAAGAGTATAAAATTGAGACATCGTGTGAGGAAATGAAACCATAATTATTTAGGTAAGCTCTGGAATAGTATATTGTGAAATAAGTGCACAAAGTAGCATTTTTCTCACGAATATGAAAATGTTTCACACACATTTCACACGAGAGTGAGAAATCGCTTTTTTGTCACGTGTTTCACACTATATTTTTCCTACGAGCATAACAAGACAATTTTTTATTCAATCAAACGGTGGGGTATTTTCTACATCAGAATCGGAATTACTCTCAGTTTCAGTTAGTATCTGTTATGTATAAAAGTATCTGTAGTATAAAAGAATGTTGTCTCTTTTATAAATCTTATGCCGGTTTTCCACCAAACGAAAAAAAACAAAAACAAAACGGAAACCAAAATTTCGGGGTCGATTAAATTTTATTGTCGTGAGCTATTTGAACAATACTTGACGAAAAATGTGACATTCCCTAACGTCAGTTAGTTTTTAAAGGTATCAATAATTTATCTAGAAGTCAAAATCAGGTACTTACTCGTTTTTAATTATTATATTAATTCAGATTTCTCATAGAAGGAAGGTCAACTGGTTTTACTGAGGGATGGATTTCCTGCAGCTTGGAGGGAATTGTATTCCAGTGGATTTGCCAAGAGATTCTCGTGGAGCGTTTAAAGTGGGCTTTGAGATCGGTGTGGATTTGAACTCTTTCAGGAGTTTCGTTTGATGATGTGGTTTGTTTGGCCTCCTGCGTCGGCTTTCTCGTTTCCGGGTATGCCGACATGTGATGGAATCCAGATTATAGTGATGGCTACTCCAAGGGAGGCAAGTTTATTGGAGGAGTCGTGGATGGCTGATACGAGGGGATGGTCTGTATAAATGTTGTTACTAGACTGGATAGCGACAAGTGAATCGATGCATTGGCTACTTGCTTGTAGTCGGAAATTAGTGAGTTCAAGGCTTGTTGGATAGCAAAAACTTCACCTGTGTGGACGCTGGAGAAAGACGGTAGAAGACTTGTTATGATGGCTTGGTCAGTAGAGGTTGACAATTAGCAATTCAGATTTGGAAGCATCCGTGTAGAGGATTTTGTCAAAATGGAACGAGTTTATTAGGGTTAGGAAGGCTTGTTTTATTACTTCATGTGGAGTTTCAAGTTTGTTGTATCTGGTGAGCGAGGTGTTGATTTTCGACAGTGTCTTGTCCCAGGGCGAGAAAGGAGAAATAGGTTTTAAGGTTGTCTGGGTGAGGTCTATGTTGCGAAGAAGGGGGGAGAGAATTTGCGGCAGTGGTTGTGGCCTTGACTGATTAGAATTTGTGTGAGAGGAGTTTATTAGTATATCAGTAGAATTTGCCGTCATCTCAGCCATAAGGGTGGTTCATTGGCCTCACAGTAAAGACTTTCGCCAGGGCTGGAACGGTAGCCTCCTAGACAGATTCGCAGTGCTATGTTTTGAACTGTATTGAGAGGTTTTAGGTCGGATTCTGTAGCTGACATGTATACGAAGCTGTCATAATCAAGTCTTGAGCGTATGAGGGACCTGTATATTCTCAACAGCACATCTTCGTCGGCCCCCCACTGAAAGTGTGACAGGGTTTTGAGAATATTTAGTCTTGTGATATTTCCAGCCGAGTCTATACTGTCGAAGGTCAGTCCAAGAATTTTGTGGTGGTCTACCACCGATAGGTGTTCTCCGTTGAGAGTTATCTGCGGTACACTTATGTAATGGGGTTCTCCGGCTAAACAGGATAACCTTGGATTTCGCCAGTGGTAGACGACCATTGAGCGAGTTGGTTTACTTCTGCCTGCATTAACGCAGTTGTAGTTGGAACACTTCTACCGTGAGAAAAAATGATTAGGTCGTCATCTGCATACATAGAAAATTTCACCGGCGGGCGGATTGAAGAGCATAATGAATAGTGTTGGGTTCAGAACGGGCCCTTGGGGTACCCCGTTGTCTTGTCTCATTGCAGTAGATGTTTTTCCATTAACAGAGACTTTAAAAGTTCTATTTGATAGGAAGTTTTCAATGAAATGATAAATGTTGCCATTGAAGTCGTATTTTTGAAGTTTTTGTAAAATGGCAGGTCTGAGTAGAGAGTCGAATGCACCTTTAATGTCAAACAGCCGCGATAATGTCTTGTTTCTTAAGAAGTGCATTGGCAATATCGGTCTGCGGTACTGCTAGATTGTCCATTGTGCTGCGTTGCGGTCTGAATCCTGATCGAGAGGGGTTCATTATCTCGTATTTCGCAACATACCAAAGAAGACTCTTGTTTACCATTTTTTCCAACAGTTTACACAATGTACAATACATGTAAGGGAGATCGGTCTGTATGAATTGGGATCGTATGAAGGATTGTCTGGCTTCTTAATGGGAAAGATTATGGATTTAAGCCACAATTTTGAAGATTTTCTTTTGGACCAGATGTTATTGTAAAGCTCAAGCAGTTTGGGGAGGCTGGAAGTTGGCAAGTTTTTGAGAAATATAAAGGTGATGTTATCTGGTCCTGCTGCCGCGTTCTTACATCCAGAGAGGGCATAGGGGAGCTCTCTCATGGAGAAATGTAGGTTTAGAGAGGTGAGGTCTCGAGTTACTTTTTTGGGAGTATCAGGTGCGGTATTACCTAAAGTGGATGGATTGGGAGGATTGGCGGCGAAGCAAAGCTATAAGATACTGGATGAGATCATTTTTATAATTATTATGAAGAGGTTCGCGTATGTATTGGCGACTTATGTAAGCCTGCAAAACAATAATTATCCATTTATTTCTAATAGTAAAAAAAGATATGATGAAAATAAGAAATCTTTATTTTTTAGTTTTTCAGGATATTTCAGGAACGGTCACAGATAAAGTTAAAGTAGGAACATATAACACTACTACATAATTATGTATAATACTACGGACATTCATAATAACGAGTCCGTTACAAGCATTAATGAAGGAGTTTTAGGTCCAACTAATTGTAACCGCTAGGTACAGAAAGTTTATGGTTTTGTTTCATCCTGGAGGGTCCACTATACCTGGTCCTGGTATACATGCAGCATGCTTTAATTACAATGTGAAGGGTACTTGACACTATCCTTCCCACTACAGGTAGGTAGGTATAATGGTCTGTTTCAAGGCTGGCGTTTTCGGATTCTGGTATTAAGTACCTCGCCTTAATTAGCTAAGGCAAAGGGAAGGAAAGGGTCAATTCAAGCACCAACATATTACATAAAAGATCTCTATCTTACTATCTCGTTTAACTAATTAGCTTTCCAGGGAAATCTAGAATGTTGGAAATACGGCTCACTTGACTTAAATAACTCTATAGAAGCAGAGAGATTCTCCCTATAGAGAATAAATTAAAGCATCATTGTTTGAATATTTTTTATCCACCAAATTTCCCTGAAGTTGCTTTTAATAATCATTTCACCTGACTTATTAATCCAGTAAATTTAAAAATAAAAAATTTCATCTTAATATATTGCAAAAATAGGTGTTTTAAAAACTTGCCCCCAAACGGTTAACTCTTTGGACAATATTAACGTTGCAAATTTACGTTGAAAGTTCTTTGAAAGCTCATCCCAAGCCTGAAAAATCCAGTTTATAGTTTTAGGCAGTATCTTATAAAAAATAGGTCTATTTATTATTGATCAAATTAAAAAACAAGGATCAAAATAAGGTAAAGGCGACTTAAGGTTAATACCGGGTGTCCTGTTTCCGTTTTTCCAATTCCTTTCCAGCCGAACTCATTTCGGTTAAAGCTCGTACGTCACTCTGTTTTGACCACAGCACAAGCTAAATTAAATAAAGTCTAGATAGCCACGCTACGACAAATCAAGGACCTACGCTTCCATATAAGGAGCGGTAAATTGATAAAATCGTCGCGGTGCGTCTTTTGATTTTCCGAACAAGGAGAATTCCCAGGTAAATATCGTTTTGTGTAGATATTGGCTCCCATAATTATTATTATAGAGAGAAAGGTTGAAGATGTTGTTAATATTTCCATAACTTCCGCTTTCAAAAGGAATACGGGAAAAATTTTACCTCAAATGTGTTTTTCACGAGTTTTCATGTAGATGCCAGAGAAGAAGTAAAACCACTTCAATCTGGGAGGAAAAAAGCGACTTCGCAGAATGCTCAAACTATAACCAATTGCCCCTAGTCTGTAGCATGATAAAGATTTTCGTAGATATTCTTCATTACCATCGTAAGAGACTCCCATCTCATGTTGTTATAATTTTATAATTTCCGTCAACATCTATCATCAACAGGTGACTGCTTACTCTCAGATTGCTCACCCATAAACAAGGTTCCATGCTGACAAAGTATTTCTCGCAGAATTGGTTATGTAAGCCTACAAATTCCCACAAGGTGTGGAATGATCGTAAGGACAGAAATGGGTTGCTGCTCACCGAAAAAATTGTTGTAGAGAGTTTCACCAAACCATGGAACGGACATTAAAATACTGTGGTGGTAGTTGGTATTTACTAGCTTGAGACCGGGAATGAATACCCGACGCCAGAAGGTAAATGAAAGTGGCACTAATAATTTTGTACACGATTCAGGTGATATGTTTTACGTAATTGACCATAATACGATAGAAAGGAGGAGACTGAAGTTGTCCCAAAAAACGATGGTTGTACCGCATCAGGATGTGTCATTGACGAATTTCGATTGCAAATAGTATTGCCAATAATAATTAGGTAGGAAAAGGAGAAGGAAAACAGGAAAACGACCTCGTACACTTACCACAAATCTTGAAAATGAAAGAAAGAAGCATGACCGGATAGCATTATTCACTTCAGGATACAAAGCAAAACAAGTATAAAAAAAATGGCAGAAAATAAATACAACCATGGGATTGTAACATACCAAGAATCATGCTAAAACCTTGACCATACAAAGGAAAACTGCAAACAGAACTGCATAAAGCAGATAGAAATATACAAAATAAGGAGAAAACTGAACTAGAAGAATACGAAGAAAAGATCAGGTGAAGAACAAACTATGAAAGCAATAAACCGATATAGGTAACAAGAAAAGTATTCTGAAGAAGCAAAAATGCAAAATAAAATAAAAACTTTTGACGTAAAGAGAAACGCTTAAAAATACGAAAAACGATGCATCGATCCTAAAAAAATGTTGACTTGTTTGATTCTAATAAGACATAAAATAACAGTTGTTTTTGAAAAGTCCTGACCTTTCTAAAAGCTTTCCCTTTATCTCCAACGACCTTGATTAGCGGAGTTCCAGCTCGCGTCTCCGTATATCTGATCGCAGACTCGCTATCCAATTTCTAAATCGATCACGTTTGTGCGGACTAGAAGGGACGGCCGCCGCCTCCGGAGTCGCCAGCGGTCAGTTCCGACTAGCAAAGGCAAAGCATCAACCTCCCAGTCCATTTCGGAGACGGTCGCATGAAATATTTAGCAAGACGGCGTCCCGCCAATCTAGCAAAGAGCTTCTCTTCGGCTGATTTGATGGCCGCAATATAGCACCGGTCACAGCAATGACCACAGCACTTCTTTAAATAGGTTAGTTAACATTGAAAGGCTTTTCTATTAGAAGAGATACATGTTCTCGAAAAGAGCAAACAACTTCATTTCAAAATGCCTTATACATTTTAATCCATTAGAATGTATAAATTATGTGATGGTATTTTCAATGGTAAATTCAAAGTGGTTGTTTTAAAAGATCTGCGATTTAATTAAAATGTTTTAAAATGTTGTTAAAGTTTGATATAAAGCAATTGGTAAAATGTGGCAAAAAAAATCTTGGAAATATCCTCTCAACTCCTCCACATTTTCATTTTTTCGGTACGAGAAATACGTTGCTTATACATAAGTGTGTTTCGTTGGCCGACGCACCATAGGGATTTCAATGGTAAAAAGGCTACAGCAGCTGGGGGCTTCAGCAACAATGGGGGTTAATACGTTTTAATTCTTTACAGTACTACGAAATCGAAAGAATGGACAAGCATATGCAACGTGAAAACACGATGACCAAATGGCAAGCGGAGTGGGACAGTGAAGCCACCACGGCACAGTGGACCAAAGACTAATTTCAAGAACAACACCCTGGGTTACGAAAAAGCACGACGACGTAAGGATACTACTCCTCAATTTCTGTCAAGACACGAAAATTTCACATCACGAGAAAATCTAATGATACCTTTCTCTTTAGACCCAGGAAATTCATAGGGATAGGGTTAGTCGTCCTTGCCTTTAAAGAGTAAATGAGCATGGCTTTATGGGGCTGAACTGTAAACAAAATTCTTGACACTCCAATAAAAAAGTTAGTTCAGGAGCGTGCGGAAGGGACAAGCGCATAGATTGAAGTTTCAATTTAGACATTGAAACTGCTTGGAAAAAGGATAGGGAGGTGAAAAGTAAGGACTACCGTCGTCATAGCTGTGAATTGGATTGGTAAGTGGCAAATATCATTAGATCAAGACAGAACTGTGCCTAGAAATACACCAGAATTGATCGCGAGGAGACCAAAAGATCGTCCACAACAACAGGGGAAAGCAGCTTGAAAAGTTAGAACCATGAACAGTAAAAGCTTATTGACAAGTGCAGCTTTCAACGTGGTCAAAGGCCTTGGATGTACCCAGTAATTTTAATAGTTTGGGATTGGACGTCAAATTCAAATGACCTGTTCGAGTTGTGCAAGAAAAGCGAGAGCACCTGCTGTGGATTGAAGATAAAGGAAACCAATAACCTGGGTGAATTTTCCATCACGGTTTTAGTTATGCAATAGAAATCTGAGGTTTTACCTTAAAAGCTGTTTCGGGCGTTTTGTAGGAGGTTGGTAAA
The DNA here is from genome assembly GCA_910589415.1 of Malachius bipustulatus. Lineage (NCBI taxonomy): Eukaryota > Metazoa > Arthropoda > Insecta > Coleoptera > Melyridae > Malachius > Malachius bipustulatus. Next base: position 48,290,304 of record OU342634.1, read on the forward strand.
AATGATGTAAGAAGGACCAGAATATAATTAACAGCAAATATTTAAGCAAAAAATTCGTCTTTAACATTTTTTAAAATTTAATTTAATGCGGTTGCTCAAAAAGACCTTCAGACTAAGATGTAAGATGAAGTTGGTAGTACCTATAGATGTCTTGCTGCGGCAAAAGCCTGACGAATTTTGCGGGAGTTCATATTTGAAAGAAAGATTTATATTGATCAATTTTTGAGATCCTGGCATTGTCGCAAGCCTTGCAGAAACAGGGTTTGCAATAATTATCGTGAGTTTTAGAAATTTCAACTGCATGGCTTCAATACCCTCTGAATATCAGCGATCTATTGACTTAATTCGGAAGAATTCCAAGAATAGAAACAAATCTGATTCCAAGAGAAAGAAAGAAGAGACCTCGTAGAGTGTCAATTTGCTTGACTGCAGTGACAGAGAAATCGGTAATAACGCTATGGTCCATTCTAGAACAGCGGCTATGGAAGTTAAATATGGAATAGGTGGTGAGGAAATGATATAGAGGATTTATTGAGGATAATGGCAAAAGTCTCCGCTACTCTGTTCTGCGGATCGGACTCTTGGATCCTAACTTCGCCTTACTGTGGACGATGACGTCACCATCATTGAAGGAAATCTAGCGTGTCCCTGAGCAGATATAGCCACAGTGGGGTAGTTGAAAGCCTAAATTTTGGAGGGAACTGCTTTACGTAGGTATATCTATACCGACATGAAGATGAAAGAATGAAATTAGTTCGTAACCTTATGGAAACAGAAAATGAGAGATTTGGAGCTTATTTGGGTTGTGGTACACAAAGAAGTGTCCGGTTTGGACGACTGGTGAAAGTGTTGAATGGATCAAAAGAGCAATACATACACTCCGTTGGTTGATGCACAAGGAAATACGAAATCACAGAGAATCAATATGTATATACATTCGGGAGTAAGATGAAGGGAAAAAGAAAAGAACAGATACGATTACGTCATTGCACAGCAGTTTTAATAGAATGCGATCGAATTTGACTAATAAGCTTTTATTCGCTGTTGCAGCATTCCGCTCTTTAATTTTTCTATCAAATACACCAGTAGTTATTGTACTCGGTGAGTCATTAAATATCTCAGGAGATCTTAACAGGCAGAAATATCTCAGAAACTAAGCGTCGTACAGCTTTTTTTTCTTTAAGGAAAGTGGCACTAAAAAATGGTTGGAAAATAGTTTCGCGCTTCTAAAACGACCGCTGGGGGGTGTAACAACCGTGACCAACAAAAAAATTGGAATTTTCTCTTTATTTTCAAAATTGGGGTATATTCAACATATCATGGGTGTGCATGATGTTTAAATTACTTCGATATTTTTTAACCTCTAGTTTTTTTATTAGCGCCATAAATAAAATGGTGGGAGAACCTCGAAACTTCCTTTTAAAACTTCCGAAAAATTCCGTTTAACCTTAACGGAATTTAACAAGGTCTCGTTCCTCGACCTTGGCCTGCCGGCGGCGTCGGGCCTTCGGCCCTCCATGACGGGCCTTCGGCCCGGTTTGTCAGTAGATCCCCGTCAAAGTTAGAATTTTTCATGTTTTCTTCGTGTTACCTTTTTTTCTATGTCGCTACACGGCACTGGGATCATTATTAGATTCCGCGTCGTAGTTAAAATCTGCCATTCATCTCTTTTTGTGTTATTTTTTTCTATATCGCTCCTGAAGGACCAATATGGGAAGTTCCGAGCCCGCGCGTAGAAGTTAGATTCGCGTCAAAGTTAGTCACGCGTTAGTTTGACAGTTCAAGTTGGTCGTGAAAGAGAGAACAGGTCGCGAGAAGCACGGAATTTTTTTTGACAGCTGTCAAATATGTCAATGCGGTCTGTGGAATCAACAAAATGCCGAAATGAGTTTTGTTGAAAAGAGAAACAATTTTTTTAAATGCTCTTGATTTTGACATTTAAAAAATGACAGTTTTACTTTTAATTTCGCAATTTTCTCAAATGAGAGTCGTAACCTGAAGTCTCTTCTTTACGTCAAAATTAAAAAAGGCCGGCATTTTGATTCTCAAAATTCAAAAAAAATTATTTCGTGTGTTCGAAATACCCATTTTCCACTATATTACTATGTAATTTGATATTTGAACGCCATTTTCTCCGAAACTATGCAAGAAAACGAAAAAAGCTCTTCGGTTCTAATTTTGCAATTATTTCATGATGCCCTTTTGTGAATTTCAGCCGTTTTTATTTTTGGTAATATTTTCATGAAAAAATGAAGGGGTACCCCTTTCAATTATTTTCGCCACAAATTGATGTGCCATTTTCTCCGAAACGGTGCAAATTTTAGACGGACGTTTTTTTTAGGTCCACAGACATCGTCGATAAGAAGCGTAACGTCAAATTGCGTTCGCGAAATTTTTCAAAATGGCCGCTACAGACGCTTTTGAAAATTTGAAAATTATTTTTTTGAAAATCGACTTTGACGGCTTACAGCTGGCAGACGGTTGCCGCGATTGAGACAAAATTTTCCATTTTTCGAAGAGCAATTTCTTGGCTGTACGCCGATACCATTGCGATGTTTCCCCTATCTAAGAAACCAAAGTTACGATAAAAAATGTGCGAGCGGAACAATTTTCCGTTTAAAATCTCGACCATTTCCGAGCAAAATCAATGAAAATCATCTATAGTTCGGAATTTTTTTTCTCTGCAATTTTCGTACATCGGGATTCGGAGATCATTTTTGCGGGGTTGTGGAAGAGTTGCTCTGTCGGAATTTTCAATTTTTGTCGTTTAAATTTCCAAAATAACGGCGCTGTGATTTTTAGAAAATGGCCGATTTTTACTCGCGATTTCTCAACTTTGGCGTTTAAAAAGTCCCAGTTTAGATTTTTTTTCGAGTTGTTTTTAAAACCACGTACTAATTTATGGTAATGCCTTTATTTTGACACTTCAAAAAAAAAAATTGGATTGAGACTTTTAACGTCACTACGATTTTTGTTGTTGGAAAAACTACTCTTATTCGGAGTTTTCAAGTTTGACATTTTTTAAGTGACATTTTCGAATTCGCTGTTATTTTTTCACCATAGCCAGAAGAGAATCGCATGTAATGTCTTTATTTTGACACCGCCAAAAATAGTTCAATCACGATTTATACCGTCACTATAATGACATTTGGTAAAAAGAAAATCTTTTTTTCTCAATATTCATGAATTTGACGTTTAAAAAAAATGACAGTTGCAGTTATCCGGGATAGCTCTTGCACCAATATGTTATTGCTGCACATTTCACCTTTACGACGATACCAAAATCTGGCCGCCATCTTGATCCTTCGATTTTAATTAAGTTTTTTCGTGTGAAAAAACTCGCGTTTTTTCAAATTTTCGATTTTGACGTTTCAAATGTGACAGTTCGATTTAGTTTTCGGAAATATTTTACCGGATTGTAGTGACCGGGAGTCTTTTCGTTACGTTAAAAATACAAAATGGCCGCCATCTTGATTCATCGAATCGGAAAAAATTATTTCCTTCGGTGGCGTTTACGAAATTTCCGCATACGTAATATGACATTACGTTCTTTACTCTATTTTTCACGATGGATTTTTCAAATTTTGCAAATTATAATCACTCCAAATTATTAGTGAAAGACCAATAGTACATCGCAATTAATTACAAAACAATTATTAAAAAAATGCATAAGAAAAAACAGAAATTAATGCATTTTCCGAACAGGAACCGCGCATTCATCATGATTACCTATTTATACCTACCGGACCATTATAATTATTATACTAGCGGGGAACGAACGACCGAGCCAGCGCTCCGGCGGGTCAAGACACGCGCCGTGCCCGGTGAATCGCCGGAACGTATTATCGAAAATTTCAAAAAAAAATTCATATCTTCGTTATTAAATGACCAATGTGGATAATTTTTTCACAATCATTTACGTTAATTAATTGTCGTTGCGACTGTCTTTTTAATTTTTCCAATCGTGCATAAAGAAGAAGACAAAAAAAATAACAAAGAATTAATTTTTCGATTTTTTAATGAAAATAAAAGTGTAAGCTAATTTTCGAGCAGCGAGGAAAATTTTTATTTTTCGTTTAAAGTACCAACATAATCGAGATCAAATGAAGCCAAAACTTCAAATTATGTGTTGAAGAAAAAAAAATTAAAAAAGAATTCACGATTAAGAAAATACAGGGAGATACAAATGACCGGGCGGTAAATAGTCGAAATGACCCACCGAAGTTTTTCCTGATTTTGACAGTTTTTACAACGGTTAGGAAAAAAACTTTTTATATCTTTTTTGTAGATAAAGAACGTCTCTATCATAGAACTTTGTTATTTTTTCGATCGGTCGACAATATTTCGAAAAAAATTCGAAAGCATGCGTTAAATAGTAGCATTTGATCAATTGTTGTTTTAAAGAAACGATTCCCGCTCAAAAACCGGGAATTTTTCGGGAAAATGTTTCGTATGATAAAATAGCATTTGAAGAACTATTAAAAAAAGGTCTGATTTAATTTTTCTCTAGGATGCACCGTTTTCGCATAAAAAATTTTTTTGTGATTTTTTGAAAAAATGACAGACTTTTTTGTTTTTTTGAATAAGTCTGTTTTGGCGACATTTCACGTAAAAATCACAATTATCTTTTTTGTAGGCAACGAACGGCTCTATCTCACTGTTTTGCTGTTTTTTCGATTGGTCGAATAAATTTTGAAAAAAATTCGAAAATATGCGAAAATGGTATGTTCCATTATTTTAGGGCCGATTACCGCTCACCTAATTATTTTTTCGAAAAACGATCTCTACAAAGTTTGTACGTCCATTCTTTCCCTAAGTAACTGCAGTAGCAGAATCTCTCCGCGATGTACCGTTACCGAGAAAAAGTCCTATATGTGGGACGTTGCAAAAAAAAGTACGGCCCTGAAAGGGGGCCTTAAAATTCTCGGATCCGACCCATTTTCAATAGGTCGTATTTGGGGGTCCCGAGCTTCGTCCCTACCAAGTTTCATCCCGATCGGTGCAACTTTCGGACACTTAGAGTGTTTCCTAGGTCGTTCCCGAAAAAACCCGAAATTCCCTAAAAAAAGACACTTCCCGGTAACGGATCCCGCTCATTTTCAATAGGCTTCGTGGGACCGTGCGCCTCTTCAATCGAGCCAAATTTCAAGTCTCTACGACGAAAAATGGCGCCTCTAGAGTGTTTCCTAGGATTTTGTGACAGACTAAGCGACACCATTTTCATTCGCACAGGGCGCGTATAGTTCCTCGAACATCGGCTACGCTGGTCTCGGAACAACAAGATTTGTCTCGTTACGAAGAGTTTTTTTAACAGTTTCGCATAATGTGCTTAGGTTTTTAATTACTTATCAGAATAATTAAAATAATAGTAAAGTTTTATTAGGTTTAAAGTTAAATTAAGTAGAAAACACTATTCCCGCGTAAGAATTGGAATTGTACGTATCTCTCTATGGCTCGTATTGAACTAAAGCAACTTCAGCTGAATGAAAACATTTTCCAGATTTTCCTTATGAAAAATATGAATTTAATAAATTCCACTCACTGTTTTCATATTCGGTAACAAAATAAGGGAGTAATCTAGAGGATACTTCAATAAATGTGTCCATTTTAAATTCTATGTCACGTTTTGCACAACATAATGCCGGCTGTCTCTGACTTCCAAGTCGTCTTTATTGAAAATTGCCATTCTAGCTCCGCGGAGATGCCGAATTTCATAAAAATGCGGATCCTTCAAAGGGAACCTGATGTATCCAGTAAAAGCTTCGTTTACTCTGTTATCTTAGAATTAAAATTTATAAATATTGTTAGGTCAATTTTGAAAAATCTAACCCAGAAAATAATAATTAATAAAACGAACCACTTTAGCTGTGATACAGGTGCTCTTTCAGCAATATTTTCCCGTTACATAAGGGACTGAGAATAGGTGTCTATAAGAATCAATTTGATTGCAGCCATGCATGGGATGAGATTTATAAAATATTTGCTATAATACCTATAGGTAATATTTTGGCAATTTTTGTCCCTTAACTTTTTTCTTTATAAAAATGTGATTAGTCGTTTAATTTTGTCAGAATTATCGTGTTTTGATCCAAATATATACTATTTATATTTACCTTTGGCATTTGGGATTTGGCAACATCGAACAGTACCAAGCTCCTCGCAATTCCGTGATATATACAACAATGTAGCCGGAGATATTTTTTATTCGCGTCCGATTTTTATGCGACATTTTAAATTAAATTTGACTGAGGAGGAAGGGATGTTCATAAAAGCGGCAATAAAGGGCGCATTTATGTTTATAGGACGCACGGAATTGGATGGCTTTGATTCCCTTCGTCCACTAGGATATGCCCCAGCTTTGGGATATCCCACCAACGGACACATTTTTCTTCCGTGATGAGAAAAAGGAAAACCCTTACAAAGAGAAGCAAAAATCCTAGCTAAGAAATGTGAGTTAATTTGTGTTTTTTTTTTTGCAATACTTTAGGGGGTGGAAACGGGTTTTTGAGTTTCTAGCTTTTGAGTTTCTCTACATTAAGCATGTTTTTTTTTAATTGGCATGCTTGGTACGAATATACAGTTTGTCTACGGAAGTTGGTGTTTTTTTATTATCCATTTTAGGAAAAAAAGAAAAAACAGTTATGTACGACCTCACCTATTGCATTATTGTACAGGTTTCCTATAACTTATCCTTCTACCTTATTGAGGATCAGGAATGTGGTGCGATTTTTTTTTTTTCAAAAAATTGCTATTTTCTATTAGCATACCGTGGGAATACTGAGTCTTTATACATAGGGAATTTCCCTGTACGATTTTATGGAAATTTTTTGGTTCTATTTAAATAACAACTATTGTTACAAACAATACCATTGAAACAGTTTACTGTTTATAAAGACTCGGTGCCTGCATATAATAAACGATCTCCCCACTTCAACTCTTGGGTTCAACTAAATTATTATAAAGAACAAAGAGACAATATTACTACCTAAAAAATTAATTAGCTGGGCAAACTTTGACAAATCGATTTAATTTCATTTTAATTCGTTCTTTATTAAACTATTTAACTTACTATCGTAATTATTATCGAGACCATTTATCTTTAGTTAATTGATCGATTTTAATTTACTGCTGCTGAGAGAGCTTGTTTTCTAGACAACAAGAATGCTTGTTTACTACATTGTTTGTACATAAAAACACATTAATTACTAAAATAAGTTGGGTATTTGCGGGGAAAGCAATATAGGCGAATATCCCGTGGTGCAACCCTAATTACAATTCAATGCAGCGTTGCGATATCGACAGCTTTATCACGCAGGTCTGCAGGTTTATAAATAAACGTAAATAAACAATCACTGTTAAGTCACTTCGCCGCCTACTGGTTACTTCTTTCGAGGATCTCATTCATAAGGTGTGTAAGAAATTATTGCTGTAAGAATATTTTTGAGTTGTTTTTGATATGAGAAAAATTTCAACATGGCAACTACGTCCTCTGGTTACTTCCTCATCCTACTGAGAGATCACCGTAATCGAGCTGCCGACTTGCTTCAACCCCTGCTGGGAAGATTTATTTCATTACTATATACACCTTGTGATTCCGTGTCATTAGGAGTTTATTTATTGCTAATTAATATACCTTGTGATTTATACTAAACATTACAAGTTTGCTCTGCTTGTAAACCAATCAGTTTTAAAGGAACAACTGGTTAATTTCAATATCAGTTCTATACTAAGAGGTCGCTCACCTCCTTTTAATAAGGATAGTGATAATACATTTTGATTACAAGGACCAACGATTAAAAATAAATTTCAAATAAAAATTCTGTTGGTAATTAAATAAGAACTTTATTGTTGTATTTTTGATTAAATAAAAAAAACTTTATTAAATCGTTTGGTTTGAGGATAACTTGATTTGACTTCCCCTCAAAGCTCAATACCCCATACTCCTTAAGTTTCCTGTCCGACAGGAACAAACCCAAATCTATCCTCGAGAGTTCTGTTTTTTTTTTTTATTATTCTGCGGTATTCACTGCGTATCTACGATTGGAGAAGGTGTAATGAAGGTGTGATGCTCCATAGGTATTTGCACAGATATAATCCCATATCAAGCATTTCCCTTTTTGCCATGCATGGAATCAACTTCTTCCTATCAGGTGTCTTTCCATCATCTCTAGAGCATCCCACAGGTTCTCTAATTACCGAAATTTTGACAGATCTTAGAACACGGGAGATAATCTCATTCGCCCCAGCATGTCGCGATAGATGACCAGGATTGAATAGACACGACAGGTCATGAAATCCTTCTGAAGTTACTTTATTTCCAATCAACTTCTTTTCAATGATTGTGATAACAGAAATCACAGCCTAAGCGAAATGCGACGGAAATTTGAGAGCACAGATCATTTAGCCAATCACCAAAATGGAGCAGCATGAGCACCAGTTGCAGCAACACCTTTCGCCCCTATACACCAAATGGATTTGGTGTCGGAGCTCGACCAGAGTGGGCAAAATTTGGGAATTGAGTATTTCAGCAGTAACAGCAGGACGCCGAACATTTCCAACTGCAATGAACGAAACGATTGCCTTTAAAAGCTAAATCACCGAGTCTCCTGTGAAACGAACTATTTAACCCTTAGAGGGGAAAAATAGTCGCTGAGAGCATGAGACTCGAAAAACAAGGGTCGTAGGTTGAGTCGCTAGTCTAAGAGGGTCAACAATAACAAGCAGGTCAGCAGAACAACAGGTACTCTTTATTAAAATATATAAAATATATCACCGCTATTAATATGACACTCTTGAGCACGGTTAACAATTAAAAAGAACAGAGCGTGCGGTTGAGCAGAATGAATTGGTCGGATGTTCACAAGGCACTTAGCTTCGTATGGCTCTTCAGAAGTCTAGCGGGAAGGGGCCTGGATCTTCATGCTTGGCTCCGGACAATCTGCTTGGCACGGAAAAGGCAGGTGCCTCAGGGAATAAGATGGCCTCCAGAAAACAGATTGCCTCCAAGAAAAAAATTGACTCCAGGGAAAAAAATGCCTCCAGGGAAAAATTGATTCCAGGGAAAAAACTGTAATTTCATGGGTATCAGAAACACTCTTGCATTAATAAACGGTCCGATCGAGTCTGCTTGCCAAGGGTACATAGAATTATTCCCGTCCTCAAGATAGGTTGGGATAAAAAAGTGACTGACAAAATTTTACATGCGAACGAAACTCGATCGTGTTTAAAAGCTATAATTAAAATTAGCATACGGTCTTAAGAAAATATGATCTGTATAATTCTAGCACAATTAATAACATCATTTTACGACACTCACCAAGCCAAAAACGTGTTCGATGTTTATAATAATTTAAGTGAAGGTTCACAACGCCATTTCGCTAAAAATTGCTGTGTTTGCGAAAATGTACCTTCCTCTAGCGAATTCAGAAGTGAAAAGAAGGCGAAAACGCAGGTATGATGATGAAACGCACCTGATTGCAACTTGACAGTCGATGTTACGAAACTCGAGGCCTCCAGTCGGCCGATGCACTAAAACCCACCATCACTCACTCGCTGCGCGCGCCCGCCGTTGTCTCCGCGTTACCGACATCTAGCCGGTACGTACGAAATGTACGTTACACCTGTATTTTTGTCAATGAGATCTTTGAGAATTTTCAGTCTCAACGCATCTACACCGCCAGCAGATCCTGATGGAAATGAAAAATGAATGAAATCCCCTAATCTCTTGATCGACGAGAACTCCACCGCCTTATTGATAGGTCCGCGAGAAGATTATTTCGTCAAGCCGCTGCCTCAGGAGGGATTCTTAATGGGACATCTTTCATGATGCTAGTAGAGAGTTTTAGAGGGACGTGGGGCATAGTAAAAGAGCTAACTGGAGGAAATACTGTGGAGAAATAAAATCACTCACTGCCCTGAAATAGGCTCAATTGAGGGAATGTACGGATAGAAACAGAGGATGATCTAGATGATCTAGGCTAGCCTAAAGTCTCGAGTCTAGAGTTCCACCCAGCCAAAACAGCGAGACCTGCCCGGGCAAGTGGACAACAATATCAAAAGGATGCAAAGTAACAAACAATGTGGTCATACATACTTAGTACCCTCATAAGTGTTGGCAGCGCTACTACACGCTAGCTATAAGTCAGTCTGACATCTTTTATGCTGAAAATGATAGAAAAAATCGTGGGCAGAAGCGATAGATTAAAATACACTGCCTAAGTTCTCGTATCATGCGCATGCTTATCGCAAGCACAGATCCATTCACGGAAACAGCTCTAAATGTAGTGGTGAAGAAAATATAAAATAATAATTTTTCTTAATAAGACAGCATAAATAACTTATCTGGTTGGCTTTTCAGCTGACAACGTAATAATTCTTGATCCGATAGGATGAAAAGAATGCTGCTCGCGGAGGAATTAACTGACGGCTCGTCATAGTATACTATGATGCTATAAACATGGGAGAAGAGTGCGACAAGATGAGGATAATCGTAAATGTTATCGAAACCTCGTGGCTGAAGCTGACAATAACAAACCCTGCAGACAGCATTAGGGCTACAGGTGACAGTCTATAAAATCAGCACAACATTGGAGGGTTGGAGGAGCGAGATTGAATAAGGAAAGCCACCAGCTCAGAGCAGGGAATCAAACAGGGACAAGGAGGAAGATATAGGAGAAATTCCATTTATATTTGACTGTTCAACATGCCTAATAAATATTTTGGAGTACGTTTTACCCTCTTCTCTACAATAAAAAGCTTCAAGGTTTTAGATAATAGACATTTTATATAATTTTTCAAGTGCTAAGTATTTTTTGTTTAAAAAAAGTGTAAATTAAGGAATGATTTATATATTAACATTTCTTATGATCAATGCACGATTCGAGGTCGACTATGTAAAATGTTTTTTGCGTTAGAACATGAAATTAGAATTTACAAAAAAAAATTATCCGCGTATCTTTGATCCCCCCCCCCCCCCAAATTATACCAAATTTGATCGGCAGTTAATTCCCATAAGGATTCTTTACTACCATGAGCGGCATGCGTATATTATTAAGTTGTATAGCTTGAAAGAGGCAACAAAGAATATCTCATCACAATTTTTGTATCTTTACCACTTTTTACAAGATGGCGAAGATTGATGCACATTGAAAATCCTAGTCGACATTTTGAGGTTAAGCTTCCCTAAGCCCCCCTCAAACAATATTAAAAAATAAGCTTTCTCGGTTCATTTGGGTTTCCAAATGTATACATTTGGAAATTACACAAATATATGTTTTTATAATGCTTAATATAAATTGCTTAAAAGGATAGCTCAAAGGTTAAAAGGCTAAAAGGTAGGTAATGATGTCTGAAATATTTTTCCCTATAACAGCTACATAATATTTTACTTACCGCTAGATTTTCTTAACAGGTCAAAAGTCTGGAACAAAAAAGGTGTGTTAATTATGTAATTTATTTGAAGAGCTGTACTGCAATTATTATGTTTTAGAAGTTATAAAAATAATTATTTTCTCTTATATGGTAATGGTTATCTATGTAACCGTTACCATCCCAAGAAGGAGGAACCGTCCCAAGGAGTACAGCAGGCAGATCTTCCAGCTCAAATTTTGTTTGACGTTATTGTTGCTCAGCTATTATTTAGAAAACATACATCAATGTTTGGTATTTTGCTTATGTCATAATAGGCTCTCCTGAAGAAGGTACAACGAATTTTAAACTATCAGATCAAGAAGGCCCTAAAGTTTGCATTTTCTCAAACAAAGAAAAATTAAAAATTTTACCAATGTTTGAAAGAACAGAAACAACGGATTCAAATCTTACAGGTGGAGTTGAAGGTTTGCCGAATCATACATCGAGACACTTTAGAATTATGGTGCTTTTTTATATGATAAGAAAATTCTATTAATTTACATGCAGGAAGAAAAGAAGGAAGAAAGGACGTAGGAAGGAAAAAGAAATATTGGCTGAGGAATATCAGAGGTTGGAATAACCTCAGTGTGGAACAGATATTTCACGTTTCAAGGGATAAAGAAGCCGTTGATTAACGTGATTATTAACATAACGTTTGTCTTGATGCTGTTGTACCAGAATAATTATCAATATTTTTTCCAAAATATGGAAAACAAAAATTGACTGTATCATGTCTTTGAAACTGGTAGGTAGCCGTAAAAATAATCAAGTGACATCAAAAAATTGAGAATGTCCAAAAATGTCAATATGCCAACTGTCAAATTGGCAAAAGCTCTTGAGAAAATAAAAAATTGGAGCAGGATATTTCAGGAACGATCATATTATACTTTGAATATTTTCACGGATTTGAGACGGTCACTATCACTAACATAGCGCATGTTTTCTGTAATTTTATCAACTCTCTGTATCTCTTAGCGTTTACAAGATACCCATAGTGATGAGCTCTTTTAAATAAGGGACGCTCTATGTGACTGTATTGAAGTTATTTCAATATAAATAAATGGTTTATTTCGTCTCCTGAACTTGCTGAAATCTGAATTAAACTCATAGCTTTTAATAAATAATGTTTTTCCTAAATCACGCTGTATATATTGACGCATTTAGTTAATTATTGTTGATTAATACCAGGTACCAGGTTAAAAGATGGTCTTCGTTGTTATTATTGAAAATTGCGATGTAGAAATATACAGAACTTACAGAGGAAGTACTATAAAACGTCGTTTTTTTTTGGAAAAACTAATTAAGGCGTTTAATCTTCCAAACTCGATATAAGATGGGAGATTCCATGTGAAAACGGAGTCATATTCTCTCTTAGTTATTGCCAAGTTGGCAGGACGTCTCGGCGGCGAGCGCAGCTAAGAATCGTTAATACCATGGAATTGATGGTTAATATCCATAGACTCTTGGTCTGCATTGTTCAAGATTAAATGATGTACGGACGTTAATAAAAACCAGTGACTATGACTTCGAGAAACGTCGATATTGCACGTTATTACATGCTGATGCAGGCCATAAGAATATTGAAAATGCCAAAGGGAAATTGCATGCCATACTTCAGGATCGTTTTCCTTTAATTTGTCGAAGTGCTTAGTTCAATTTATTAATTCTAAACATATTTTGTTCAATAAACATTGCTCTGATTAGCTTTTGTTTAGATGTTACAAGCATTTAAGAGAATATTGAAAGTCCTATGTCATTCAAGGTTCATATTGCCTATTTCTTAAAATTATTTTGGACTATACAGACTGAGTGTCTCATAATGAGAGTCACATTTTAAAGGCATGTTTTCTTCAAATTGAATGCTATTATGTTTTTTTTTGCATTCTTAGATTGTCTGAAAAGAAAAAATATGACGTGATAGTTACATCGACAAGGACGCTGTAGATATGGTTGGTCTTCTAGAAAGGTCCAATAGTTCTGTTATTAGACGTACACCAAACGTCTCTAGATTCAGAAGAACGACAATGCTCCTCACCTTGCCTTGTTTGGTGAGGCATTGATCCGAATCGAATAATTGTTTTAATGTGAAAATGTATTATTATTTTTAATAATATGCTTACCATGAACAAAAAGTGAACCTTTTGCTTATAAGTATATTTTTTGTTGTAAGTATTATGAAAAATACTAATATAAACAAAGTATCAATACTTGAAAACTTATGCATAAAAATCTTACTTTACCGAATGCAATAACCCTTTCGCAGAGAGGGAGAAACCACATCATAAAACTCTCATATTACGAACCGGCATGAGCAAATGGCTTTCTCTTTGAGTATAATTTCAAGGAGGAAATTGAGAAAATCTCTTATATTTCCCTTTTTCATTCTCTTTAGGCCGATCATTTTTCATGCCATCTCCATCCGATGGCCGGTCTGCCCGGTCCACTTCAATTAAGGGCAGGGCCGTCCACTGGGAACTCCGGTGGGGTGCGGGAAATGGGTTTTGGTCACCACACAAAGGGGTTTCCTCCCTCGTAAGGCTAATGCTGTACTTCATCCCCTCTATCACGTATGGATTTAGATGAGCCGGAAAATTAGCAACATGATTGGATATACCGCATGATCATTAAAAAAATTCCCTGTAAGATTTTTCACTTTTACAGATTTTGAATGACTTGAGATTTTGTAATTTATCTACATAATAGACTATTTAAGAATGCGTAAAATTGGATTAAATTAACTTATTAATTTTCAATTAAAATTATTATCCACGAGAATCTGATAAATCTGATCCAAAAAATCTGATAAAAAATTAAACTATTTAAAAAAGCATAAGATATAAAACTCAGCTTTTGTACAGATCTTATCATTGATACTAGGTATTTTTTTAATGTTACTGATTTTTTTTCATGTGCCAGTGGCGGAGATTTTAGAGTTGCGTGTTTTTTTTTGGCTCTTTTTGCTCCTAATATGTACGACAGAGGGCAAATTAATATTTTAAAAATACATTTTTAATCGTCAGTATTTCCTACACAAAAAAAGATGCTCTTGGTCATAATTGGTGAGCTGTTTTCGAGAAAAATTGCCATTTACGATGAAAAAATCGCTTTGGATGTTTCAAAACATGCGCGACGAAATAAGAATGGCAAAAAAACTTCGCTCAATATCCTAAAACCTCCACCAATGTCACACGAAAAAAAATGAATTGGTATTAAAAAAGTGGTTTGTATCAATTATATGACATGTACTTGAGGAAAAATTGTAACATTTTTTCGAAAACTCAAAAATTAGGAAATTATAACGCCTTTAAAGTTGATTTTTCAAATCAATTTTTTTTATAAATTGTTTTCTACTGTACTGATTTTCTTCAAATTTGGCACACTGATCAATGAATGTTCCCTCGCATCCTTTATTCAAATTAGATTTCAATCCCTCAAAACCAAAGAGCGTTAACTGTCATTAACCTTCAAAAAGGCCCATGACCATTTCTAAATATTTTTTTCTCAATTTTTTCAAGTATACAATAATTAAAGAAAAGAAAATATTCTTAAAATATTATTTTATTCTATCGCGATAAAATGAACTGTTTCCGAGAAAAACGTAATAAAAATTCCATTTTACTACATAAATTAATTTTTCTTTGAAAATTTAGCATAGATTCCCTATTTTTGTTTGACAACCTCACACATATTAATAATTTTTTGCTTAAGCTCTTCAAGATTATCCACAGGAGTCTTTTCTACAAAAGTTTTGAGATAATCCAAAAAAAAAGAAACCCATTCGCTTTAAATCAGACGATCTAAGAGCTCACTGCACGCACCCTCCGAGTCTTATCCATCTCTCAGGTAAAATTTCATTGAGGAAATTGAGAATATTTTGGTGGCGCGCCGTAATGGATCAGCCACATTGAACTTTTTACTGGAAGATGTACGTCCTCCAAAACAACGAACAACTAATTTACTAAAAAATTTAATTTAATTGTACCATTCAGTTTTTGTGGCAAGAAGAAGCAAGAGGAGTGGTTCATAAGGAGTAGAACCTGCGAAGGTTAAAAGTCAACGGGAATCGATATCTCCGTGCAGGCACCGCTCACAGAGCGTCATAGGGATTCCCCTACAGTGCAAGTGCTTTTTTAATAAAAAAAAAGTGTGGCCCAATTAAATAGTCTTCTGTTATTTTGGCCCAGACAATAACAGTAAACTTATTTGGGTAACCGGCGTATTCTATCCCTAAGCGAGGATTTTCATTGTACCAACAATGATCAATATGAAAATTGAGTATGGGATCGTCTCCAAAGCCAGCTTCGTCTGTGAAAAGAATAGAAGAGACAAATTTTTTATCGTCCTTATAAGGTTATTTCTCATGCTAATGTAGAAATTCAAACGACCACAAACATCTTCAGGAGATAGGGCTTGAACCTTTTGTAATGGAAGAGATAAAGGAGTTGGTCTTTCACAAATGCATAGGCAGTTGTTCCCAGTCCCAGAGCATGCTTTTGCTTTGTTTGTGTTGAGAATGATCTGAATTTATTGTGGTCAAGTTTAATGCAAGCCTATTTTGAAAACGGGTTTTCTCGGAAACAGCTAATTTTATAGTGATGGAGCAAAGGGGCGATTTTTAAATATTTTCGTATGTTCTTTATTTTTACATCTTCAAAATTCAAACAAAATATTACGCAAAAAGTCTTGGGCATTTTTTGAAAGCCGAGGGTAGTTAAGGCTCTTGGGTTTGAGGAGTTCAAGGCTAATATGACCAAGCAAGAAAAGAAACATCAATGGCAAGCTAAGTGTGGAAAATTTGAAGTATGTACACTAAAAACAAGTAATAAAAAAATCAACTTTGACGACTTCAACTTTTTTGTGCGCAATTTCCAGACATCTTGTATATTTGTTAAAATTAAATAAAAAAACAATGTAGGCAATCCATTTTATTATTAGATTATTTATAAGCAAATAAGAAAGCCATTAATAATAAATAGTTCAGTTAGTAGGCTGATAAATAGGTCAATTTCCTGGTATCGGTTTGGATATTTTATTCATCGGTGTTGCAATTTAGTGGGAGTATCTAAATAAATTTTATAGCGTGTTCAATATTTAATAGCACCATATTGCTTTCAGTTATGTCAGCTGTAAGGAGTTGTTAAAACAATTTATCTAAGAAGGTGAAGAAAAACTTACGGTTCCCATGTGAATTTAATCTAAATACAAGTAGAATTTGTCATCGCCTCTTAATATATTTAAAAAGATATATTTCTTTTACGCTCTGTCTATTGTAAATTAAGTTTCGTATTAATAGAATCATAAATTAAACCCATACCTACGTTTTGTCACAACAATAAATAATTTTACTGAAAAACAATCCGAACAGATTTACATTTATTTTATAATGTCGTATCTCCTATAACGCAGATTAGCTGAAAGTCTCACGTTCTGAACAGCTTATTTGACTTCAAAAAGGTGTCATGGAATCAGATTTGCACAAACCTTTAGGTCGAACCAAAATATTTTTTTTTTCAGAAAATCCTGATCGAATTAAAAAAAAAAAACGAAATTATTAAAAATAGCTCATAGATCTTAATAAGGTCCAAAGTAATATCGTCCAAAAATAATTTTAAATTATAAGTATTATGACCTTGTATGTACATTCCCTAAAAAAATATAAAAATCCATCGTTTGGCCTAAAAAGATCGACTCAAATGACGTGGGATATAATATTGTCGTAAAAAATAGGTTTTAAAATTATATTTTATTCGATGTTTTTTTTGCTAACATTCAAAGACATTTTGATATCTGGAATTTAATTTCCCAACTCTCATTTTTTAGTAATTAGTAACGAAACCCAATTAAAAATGCTGAGAATAAAACTAGAGTAATCAACCTAAGTCTATATACAATAACTTTCTCAATTTTAACGCATCGTAAAAATTTTCCGCTCCAAATTTTGGGCGAATGTTATTTACATCCGACACAGTCTTGTTAAAACTTCAGGCGGAGTTAATGGAAAAGCAAGTGAAGTGAAAATTTCTCGTTAAAATGCAGTGTTATATGGGTTCTACCCTGAGTCACTAGATGGGCTATAGCACAAGGTATATTGTTTGGCTGGAGGACTTGTAATTACAATTTAACTTAAACAAGGGTGGCTTTGATATCTGTGACCGATGCGATTATCGCAGATGGCCTGTGGAAGATGAAGAACGTGCCGGCGCTTTGATGGCGCATACAGAACCGGACTTGCCCTTATAATCCTAAATTAATTCCAAATGCTCTATAGGATAACGCAGATTATTTCATTTTTGGACTTTGAAAATTATCAAATTACTGCAAAACATATCAACATTTACATTTACTATATCTTCCCATATTACTGAGATATAATTTTCATTAACTTTGTAGCCACTTAACCCTAGCAGGTTTATAATTCAAAAATGGTTTTATTTGCTTAATTAAGCTGTAAGAGCGTCGAACTATTTCGTGAATTTTAGTGATATTTTTTCTTTATCTAATTATTGAAAACAAGTTTTTTGCCTATTGACATTGTATGTACCTAAATACTTTGCCGCCTAAGTAATTTTTTGCCAGTTGACTATTTATTTTCTCTCAATTTCCCATTTATTTATATTTTGTCTTTTAACTCCTCCACTGGGGGGGGGGGCTATTCTCCAGTTCGTGGGAGACGATTCCCACGTGAGAGTTCACTTGAAAACCGGTCAACCCAGGATACCTGTACTACAGACTGTCAAAACTAACGTCAAAAAAACGTCTTTTCACGAGCGTACAACTATCTAAAAATTCACACAATTTATTATTAAGTAAGTGTTCAAGATAAGAATGATACCAAACACTAAAATCTACAGCTTATTACAGGTAACATGTTTTTAATACCCACTAAAGTAGAATTCCTCGTTCCCTAGTCGTGTTCAAACCTATATTGTTTCTTTTGTTAAACTTTCCTTTTTTACACCTGCCACCTACGCCAGTGACCAAATGTGCCAAAAATATGACATCCAGCTGTTCAAACATCTCCATGTTAAGTTTGCAATTTGAATGGGGACGATCGCCGGTGATCTTTCCATTTCCACAAACTCAAGAATAGCCCCACTGGTATTCAACCATATACAACCACTTACTTATACTTAAGTTCGTCGTTTAAAGAAAACCTGTTTTGAGGAATAACAGTTTCCATAAACATATGCCCGGAAAAGCTTAGAAAAAAACGATACAGGTGTTTGAAAAAAATTTTTTTTCAGTTTTCGCCGCATAACTTGGACATTTCTCAATATTTTTATTTTATACCAAGAGGTTATTTGTCATAATTTAGAGCACACAAAACGAAGAAAAACACGGGTGAAAAAAATTATTCAGTGGCCAAGATACAGGGTACTTATATACGACCCCATTTTCGCTCAACAAAAAAATATTGAGAAAAAAGGCGAAAGTTGAAAATTATTATTTCAATACCCTGTATCTTTTTTTCTAAGCTCTTACCGGCCTTATGTTTATGGGAACCTTTATTCCTTAAAACAGGTCTTATATAAACTGGTAAAGTCCCGCTACAAAAAACTGACTAACCCTGTTTGGTATAGAGGATGTTTCAAAGCATTTGTCAGGAAATGAAAGGAGAAATTTATTGAAAATTGGTGCGTTCTGAGAAAAAAATTCCTATTAACCCACTGCTTTCGAGATACAGGGTGTCAAAATAATACATTTTTTCAGTTTTCAGACGACATCTCGGGAACCATCTCAGATATAAAACTGAGCTTTTTTCCTGAGCTTTTGTTCTTCATCTCTCTCTCTCTCTCTTTACCCTTAGGTAAATAATAGAGGCAACTTTCACCTCCTTTTCGATTCTGACCTTCCCGCGAGCAACAGGTGACGGTGAAGTATTATACGATCCGGTAAGTTGTTGTTATTTACACCTCATGGCCGAAATAACGTGCATTAACTAAAAATAAATTGAGAAGAAACTGACCTTTGAAGGAACATTTTCACTGAAGGAAAAGCGGCAAAGAGAAATGCTCCTCAAAATGTAAGTTTCTGACTTTTCGTTTTTTCCGAAATTGTTTTTTTAGTAATGTCAGTTATTGCACGGAATCTCGGTCGTGAGGATATATTATTAATTGATTTTCGAGCACATTTTTTCATTGAGCTTGGATTTTCTCCTCGCTTATCGCCGAAATTTACTGGCATGGTAATAACCGCCTCAGGGAATTTATCCACAATCTAACTCCAAGTTAACTTTGCTTTGAGATGAACGCATTTTGGAAGTTTCAAGATGTTTCCAAAGAAAAATTTCAAGAAATTTTAAGAAAAAAATATCATTAATGTGGGTAATATTTACACTGTTTTTGAAATACATAGCTAAAAAAGACTTTTTCCAGTTTTTGATGGTACCTCAGGAACCGTTTGAGGTACAGAGCTCATTTGTTCAGACCTTTTCAATGATTTTAGCTACTTTTTTAAATTTCCTAATATATCTAGGATACTGGGCAAATTGACATTTTAAAAGTGCATTTTAAACCGCTAATAGTTTAAACACAAAAAAAAGATTTTCATGGTCGTAACTGTTAAGGTGTTACGACGAAAAACTCGCTTTGGATGTTTCAACACATTTGTTGAAGAATAAAAGACACAAACAATTCTCTCAATCCTATCTCTGCCAATGGCATTTAGAATAAAAAAGAATTGGTGTTAAAGAAGTACAGCTTGTATCAATGATCAGACATGGACAAGAATAATTGAGTTCTGTATCTTAAACGGTTCCCGAGATACCTTTAAAAAAACTGTAAAAATAATCTTTTTTTGACACCCTGTATCTTAAAAAATGTGAATTTGCGGATGTAGGTTAAAAGAACCTTTTTTTCTTAAAATAAGTGAAGGAATCACTTCATAAAATTTTTAGCACTTATTTAGGATAACCCTGCATTTTTAAAATTGGTCATATACACATTTTTGTCCATTAAAGTTGTATTTTTTTGACGTCTATAGAATAATAGGCATGTCTGAATAGGTAGGTACTTTTAAAAAAGTAGCCTCACTTTAAAGATAGGTACCTACTCATAAAATTTTATTAAAATATTTTTAAATCGCGTTTATTCCAGGCAAGTATATCCATTCGTCTTTGTCTATCGCTCTAGCCCCTTGAATGTATTTTTAGAGGGTGTGAAGATGAGAAAATCGGCCCGATATGAACATAAATCTCACAGACTGAATTGACAACACCTCCACCTTGGTAGGATTGAATCAAGAGCAACTACCAGCCCTAGCTCGAAAGCGAATCAGTCCCTTATCTTAATTAGATCTTTGCCGGGTGAAAAGAATCCATATTTTCGATTTAATTTGAACTAATTTACATCCTCAAATTGAAAACTGTATTTCACCCAAGCAGAAGTTAGTCTTTTCTTTTTCTTGTCCCGGATCTGATTTTTTCAAATTACGTTTACGAACTTATTCAACTAGAAAAAAGCAATTTCAAAGTTTGTGAGGTGGAGTCGGTTTGTTATAAATCCTGAATAAGGTTTATAAAAGTATTATGCACGAATAAAAATCAACAGGACTGTAAATAATAAATTAATAATGGCATTTTTTATATTATTCTTTTGTTTGCGATTCGCGTTTAAAACGATACATCTACTGTATACACGCTTCTCAACCGTTGCAGATCGAGTTCAATTATTTTTCCCTATAATTGGATGGGTAATTGAAAATCAATCAATTAAATAAACTGAAATAGTTGGGAATCAATTTTCCTTTCAAGATTGGGAATGGATATTGCTGGGGCCAGTTTTGTCCATTTTTTACACGATCGAGCGCTTGGAAATGCAATTTCTCCATCTCTGACATCCCTTCGCTGCCCATGCCAAAGCAGAAGAGGAGCTTGACTCGTGATACTCGAAAATACGTTACAGTTACTGTGTTTATCAAATTATAGTTATTAGGTACTTTTATGCCCGGTTGCAGGAACGTAATTAGCTGATTCTTGAGACAATATTAGTGATTTGAAATTGCATTTATTTGATGATCTAATATTGTCAATGGTAATTATATTTGATTAAAGGGAGTATACTTTATTTTCAGCAATTCACACCAATAATTTGATAACGCATTTGAAAATAAGTGATTATCTACGGCAGGTCCCTTAATTACTTCCCCCCAACCAGACAAATTTCATCATAGATAAGGTTCATTACCAGAAATCATTGTAAAACAGGATTCTTTAGGAAAAATTTGTCAAATTAACTTGAAAATGAACAAAAATTTTGTTTCCTTTGAACAGAAGCGTGGAGGCCCTGCCTAATCGAATGACCAAGTGTGCAATATACTCATCAAGGATGATCATCATAGTCAACGAGCTACTAAATGATCAATGCACAAAGAAACGAACTACTCATCATGAATTCAGACTATTGTTGATATTTTTAAAAATTTAATCTTCACTATATTGCCATGTTTAATACTCTTTTCCCTTTTTTTATATACCTACTGGGTGATCCAATTTATGGTTTCAAATGTAACGTAAATGAGAAACATAATATTAAATTTTTGATGAAATTTGTTACAAAGTTGAAATACTATGAGTGAAATACTATATTTTTTTTATGTGTGCCTCTTCTGAGGTCATTTTCGTCCACCTTTTTAAATATTTCGGGCGGTATCTCGGCCATTATTTGGTCAATTTTTGCTTCTAATAAGTGCTTTAAAGTTTGAGGATTATCCATACATAAACAAAGTCTTTCACATAACTCTACTAGAAAAAGTCGTCATCGAAATACGCAATTCGCATCGTGGAACTTCCTCGACCACTATATGGCTTGTGGTGCCGTCTTGTTGGAACCATATTCCTATCGTCCAAGTAACCAAAAAAGTGTGTTATCCTAAGACCCATCATAGCCCACCGCATTGACGGTAACTATCACTCGTTCATCTTTTTCCGCAAAAAAACACATCCAACGACGCCTCCAGCTCATAATGCGCGCCATAGGTACAGTTATTTTTAAGAATGTAATGGCTTCTCTCCCACTGTATGAGAAATTTCAGAGACTTAAATGCGATAGTTTGCTTTTTACATACCTACCCGCTGAGTGAGAAATGGGCGTAATCGCTGAAGAAAATTTTCAGAAGAAGAAAAACTTCCACCTATTTTGTGATATATTTTGACAATTTTAAAGTCTTGAGGCTCAAGCGAACGGTTTTCGTATATTTCGAAACCACGAAATCAAAAATTTGGTACTTATAATAATTATTCACACTCGTTTTATTGGCCAGTCGCGTACTTACACGACATTTTGTTTTCGACATGACGATGACATTCATTCCATTCGCAACATAATCATAATTACAATGACGATTCACACACCAATCGAGAAAATTTTATTTTGTTTATTTTTGTTTTTTAATCCCCCTCCCCACTCAGCGAAAAAATGTTTTGTCCAAAAGTGCGACAAAAATGCGTAACATTTTTTACTGAAACATTTTTCGCGATCAATCAATGATGGCGCTGTAATGGTGGAATTTTGATTTTGTCCTTTTCTTCCAATATCTCGGAATTCCCAGTTTTTAAAGCCGGAATTCAAAGTTTAAACTCGGAATTTAAGAAAATAAATGTTGTGTGACACTTCTACGTCCTCATACGATGTGTGTATAACACTATACTTACCTACCTGTTTTGATTAGGTACCTAATTTTGAAAAGGGCAGAGTTGAAAGTTTTTCCAAAGAAAGTATTATGAAATCTGGAAAAAATTTATCAAATTTTCACTGTAACGTTTATGACTACCCAACACTAGGGGCTATGGGAACACAGTAGCCTATTGCCTATGCATCTGGACGGCTGAAGGTTGAGAGATTTCCAATAAACGCGCAGGCAATTTCCCTAGCTTCCCTGTATCCTATAGGCCACCTAACCAGACCTAAATTTCAATATTGGATTACGAGCCACCTTTTTTATGAACTGTCATGTCCGCAGCAGCATTGTTACGAAACATGAAACTCATTGCATTTTAATTTAATTTACGTTTTTAGTACTTAAAAAAAATCACAACTGTAATAACTGGACTTTTTCACGAAAACACTTTCATAATGTTGAGCTTTTTGTACTAAATTTTATATTTGAGTAAGATTTCTTATTACAGTATCACAGGAATGTACTTCTGGCTTAGTAAAAACTATGCAAATTTCGTTATAGAGGTTAATTTTAGAGATAAAAAATTTAAACTTTGAGGCTTTATGTAATTAGAATGGCGTAATTAATTTTTTTTTTCGTTCTAGCACTAGCTGCTTAAAAAACTGCGATAAAGTAGCGAAAAAAATGTCGAATTTTCTTCTAAACATCGATGGAAATTGAATAATAAAATGTAAAAAAGTGACGAATATAATCTGAAAATTAGAAATAAAAAATCTAGTACCTATACGTTTTACAAATCATCATATTTCATTACACTCCCTATTTTCTCGCAATTAGCTCTACACTAATTAGTCTGCATATAACAACCCCCAGTACTAATAATTACAAACGCCATTTCGTCCATTGTCTCCATAACATAACATGCTGGGGAATGGAAATGAAATCATAAACACGCACTTGAGTCTCGACCTTTTGAGGGCGGGATTGTCAACATAATGCAATTAATTCCTTCCACATTAGTCGTGGGCTAATTAAAACCAACCACCCGGTAACATCCGGCTTAACGTGCGACGAGAACTGAGCTTAATAACGATCAGCATATCTCCTGTGTATGTGAGCTGTATATTTAATTGAAAAAAAATCTGACTTTGATGAAATTTATACATCAACGAAATCAGATTTTTAAAATTCGTTAAATTCGTTTTTCTTTTATTGGACCTAATAAGTAGGTAAGTTACAATATTTAAAACACTATTAAAAACTTAAAGATAAATATTAATAAGATAAGGATTTATAATTATTTTCGCTTTTTGAATTTTTTTTTAAATCATCACCAATCGTTTTAGAACACTTGTCAGCTTTACAAGAATTCCAAAATATACAAAGGATGAACACGATAATTCAAGAACTTTCGCAGACATCAAGAAGTTTCAATACTTCATGAAAACTACAAGAGATTCTAGCTTGAGGCGATTAGGAAAGTAAACCTGTTCTTTTTGTCCAAAGAGGTCAACGTATTGGAGCCAGATATGGCAATGTAGGGACACTCTCTTAATCTATCGACATCTCTTCGTTTGTTTGGCCATAGATTTGGAGTGAATATGGCTTGACCAGATCATGTTGCAATTTTTGCATTTCTCCTTTTACACAAGGCTCAAATCCGACTCAAATCGATGATTCAGATCCATGTGAGCAGTACTGCTCACATGGTTGGAGTTCAGCTTCCAAAGATGCTCTAATAAGACTACTTTTGACTCCATTCAGCAAAAAGTCACTGAAAAACCTGGCTTTCGACTGAAAATTTAGATAGTCTTGAACACCGAAGATAAGTAGCTACCTGACCTGGCCTGACTTGAGCTTGCTTTACAGATATTTTTAAGACAAGTATTCTAAAGACGTGACACGTTTGATACCATCTAATAAAAGGCAGGACAGAGATACACGCTGAGCTGCAATGGCACATTCATATCAGATTTAGCTTGGTACTCCTCCTATCAGGTCATTTCAAACTTCTTTTATTCCAAGGGCTATGTTTCCTGAAGAATACAACCTGCAATGATTCAAAGTGAACGTGAATCGATAACTTCGCTCATGCACCTCTCTCAGAGCATCATAGAAATTCCCTGCAGTGCATGTCCTTTTTTTTAATTAAAAAAAAAATAATAAAACTAAAAATTTGAAGCTCTTAGTAAAATCAAATCCTCGCACTGTGGTTGGGAGGTGGTATAGTTATTGTTTTAATTAATTCTTATAAATGTTATCGCAAGCAAATGCTCTACTCTACTCTGCTCACGATATTTTGTTTCTCTCTCGGCATTGTGACATTTACCTCGGCATCCAGTGCATGCCTGGATCGAGAGATAAACGATCTTGTGGCCTATAACTGGCCGGCTTAAGAACGTTAACGACATGTCCTATACATAATATGGGGAAGGTTGCATTAATTACGGGATAGTTGGGACTCCGCGGTTATAAACGACGTTACTTAGTTGGCGACACACGAGCTCATGCGTTTTGGGTTGCGACCACTGACATGTCAACGCGGCTCTCACGAGTGGTGTAATTATAATTACATATAACGACGAAGAGGGAGACTGTCAGAGCTCGATTACATGAAAATAATACAATGGCACTTGCTGAGGAGTCGTGAACATAATCGTCCTTATTTACAAATTTGGGTTTACTAAAATTGGGTATGCTAAAATTAAGTAACTCATATCTCATTTACTGAGATGTGCGTAAAGGCTTATATTTTCTTTTTTTTTTTTCATCGTAACTGCTCAAAAGAGTTTTTTATTGCGTTCTTTGTTTGTAAGTTTTATACTCTTTCATTATTTTTTCTCTCCTCCGATGATGCTTCCCTACTACTTACTGCAGAGCTTGTCCGCCATTTTTAGGACACGCTCGTCTCTTGGAGATTGGTTCAACATAGGATATTCCTAGGCACGGCTGGCCACAGATCAGTCGTTCTGCAGAAAATACTCATTGTTGTCAAGGATTTTGTAGAAAATTACCCAACAACATGATCCAGGTGACGGGCCACGTCACTAGACATCAGTAGATAATGTTAAATCAGTTTCTGTTGCCATTTTATGAATTGGGTTTAGAGATCATGTGGTTCCAACAGGACGGTGCGACTGCACATAGCACGAGCAACGAGGGGTATTCTGCGCACAATGATTCCAGGTTGCTTAGTTTCTCGTTTTGGTGATTTGTATCGGCCCAAAAGACTTCCCGGTTTTGTATACGCTAGGTTTATTTTATTTCTGGGTTACTTCTAGCCATGCGTTTTTGTCAACAAGCTACAAACCTTGGGCAGCCCTCAAAAAGGACCTTGAAGAAGAAATGGGAAATTAATTGACAAGAGATGATATAACGATATAAAGACATAAGATGATTTTTTCAAAACGTAGAAAGATGTGACAGAAATTTTATAAAATACAAAAATTTGCTCCTGGCCCCATTCCACAAAAAAAAAAACACTTTGCACTTTTCATTTTTATATTTTTTGAAAACCCAGAAATTCGCTTTCCATAATCAGGTAAGTTAATTATTTGGCACTGCCTTTGCAGTGTTGAATGGCAAACAATTTTCGATAATAATTGAAGGTAATGCAATTTACATTGCAAAATGGAACAGGAAGTTTTCGAAAAATGCAAAGTGAAAAGCGCAAAGTTGCAAAATTCTTAAAAATGATGAGCGCTGTTAAAATTGAACGTTTTTTTCCATGAATTCCGATCATCAGAATTTTGGGGTCCACATAACATCATATTGTTTGGCAATTAAGATTTCGTGGACGCATTTTCTGATAGTTTCCTACTCTAATGACATAGCACGAGACATTTAGTGCAGACTCTCCTTCTTGATTTATGTTCATTCTGGAACGAGTACACAGGGTTTAGTTTCCATCCACTGGTCGAACGTCAAGTGTGAGGGCCTAACCAGAGCACCAGGAGAGATAATTAAGCAAACAAGCCTGGAAAGTGGCTTCGGGAGCGCTCAGGATAGTTTCGAGTCAGGTCAACTCGACTTTAAACTGATAACAATAACAGTGATGTTGCAACCGTTATCTGTTGTATTAGAGCTAGACCGTTACATCGTCTTAGTAAGGAAGAAAAAATTAAAATTGGCGTGTAAGCCCTCTTTCACACCTACGGTTTTTAACCGTGGCCGTGTACGGCTACGGAGCCGTGCTTAATCGAAACACGTTATCATAAATGCAAACTTTCACACAAGACGATTTGTTGCCGGAGCCGTACACGGCTGCCGTCGCAGCACGGCTAGTTGACTGCTACGGCACGGTGCCGGAGCCGCTTACGGCAACAGAAAAACACACAAGTGTATACACCCATGCACACGTGCCGTGTGTTGATACTGTTTCGTACGATATGGTATCGTACGGACGTTAATAATATTTTCTAAATTTACGGAAATTATAATAACGAAATTATGGTTATTGAAATAGATCATGAACTACTAATTACACTAGTTGAAGATCCTTTCGTATCTCGCGAAACAATGTTGCAAATTCCTCCATCGACTGTCTGTTTTCAAGAAGTGGATCAATCCAAAATTTTCTTGCTTTTCGCGACTGTCGTCTACGACGATGCCAAAGCATTATTAACAATATGCGTCTTTTTCGTTCATCCATCGTAGGTGCAACTGACAAAAATACTTAAAAAAAACATCCAGTGTCGCGTTGTCTACTAAAAACCGTGTGCTGTGTGAACACAAGTCAAATTAAATTACGGCACGGCTACGGCACGGTTACCGTTAGAAAACCGTATGTGTGAAAGAGGGCTTAGTTTAATCAAAAAAAGATAATCTATCGATAAACATAATTGGAGCCTTGGCCGGAGTAACGTTGTAAGTTACATAATTTTTTGGAGTGATTTTTTCACTTCGGTAGGTTTAAATAGGCAGAATGCTTCCACCAAAACGATAAGTTTTGTATGATTTCCCTTTAACCATTATTTAAATGATATTTTAAGAATCCCAAATGAAAATTATCCATTCAATAACCTTGCAATGCTACAATTACTAAACGGTTTTCATGGTGCCTTTTATAATACCTTACCGATTATCTCAAAGAGAGAACATAATAATAATTATGAGGATCATATATTTTTAAGGATTGAGTACCTGCTACTTAGAACTTACGATAAATATCCAATTGCATGCAGCAACACAGGTTCAGAAAAAACTTAATAACAAAACGAATAGTTATTCAATATTACCTAGTAACTAAAATCACATAGCATGGCCGGGTAGAGCTTAATTAGATTATGTGGTGAGGATCTCAGTTGATTAATAGTATATTATGCAACGAGCTTATAATGAAGGCTATTAATACGCGAGTATGATGGTTAAGATACGAGCCGTAGGCGAGTGTCTTAACCATCATAAGAGCGTATTAATAGCCATTATCTGCGAGTTCCATACACTATTTTTTCTACGACCCTTTATTATTTCATAGAAAAGATTGAAAAATTATATATTTTAACAATGACCCGTGTACAATTGCGGATCATTGAGGTTAAGATAGGTTGCTATTTGTTTACGCATATTACCAAATTTTCTCTTCGTTGCTAAGGTTATTCTGCTGAGACATGTTTTAGTATCAAGTTTAAAGGGCACTACTCACTACTGCGTAATTTTTATTATGCGAATTTCGAATCCCGAATTTTACGCTTCGATTTTGAGATTAATTAATAATTTTAATAACAACAGCCATTAATTACGATATTGTTTACCTGCGCAACGCGGGTCGCAGCGTTGCCGCTTTGAATACTATCACGGAGCGCTACGAATGATATAATACTTTATCTTCCTATCTTTTACACGATATACCTACCTATCAAATTAATTAAGGTAACATAAAATCTTGATAAATTTTCTTTGAATGTTACTTATGTTCTAAATTAAATAAACGTTCAGAATTTTTTTTCAGAAATACAGAACTTATATCACAAGGCAATTTTTGTCGTGAGTATGACAACTCTGTGACTTCGGTTGGCTTGCCGACCCGATTGTGAGCGAAAAGGAACCGATTCGATTGCAAATGCTCCTCTGCCATTGGATAGCTTGACCAGTGCGTTAATGAAAATTTGTATCTTAATGAGACCCATGAAAGCACTGGTGATTCATATTTAATATGCATATTAAAGGTTGGGAGTAGAAAAAAATAAATAATGATTTGGAAATGTCAATAATTGTATTGCTGGTTTTCGACTCAAGAAAATGTGAAGTCTTCGGGTTTCAACTTTTTACCACTAACCAGTAGATCATATCACACTCGAGTTTGAGATTTCCAAAAAAAAAGCGCTGCCAATGGTATGGTATAACTTCAAACCGTTATAAGCCATGTTGCACTTGCTTGAAGATATAACGGCGATATATGACTGTTATTGTGGTAACAGTACCATCACTACCTTCCTCTAGCTGATGGTTTCCTCTTTCTAGAAAGTGTCTTGTATTGCCCGTGTTAGCGAGAAGCCGTCAGCTGCATCTGTCCAGTTTAATTTAAATCCCCTCGTTGGGGTAAGTAATTACCATCTCCTAATTCATTACGCCCGGTGGCGTGTGCTGCCCTTATCTCTTATCTTTATAAATGGACCAAGCACGAGAATTATATCATCCTAGAGAGGGTTAGGGTAAATATTTGCAATCCTTGCTGTATTTAATTAAGAATTCTACAAGAACTGCTTCTATCTAATCACATTTCGGATACAGTTGTTTACTTACATATAAACAAATGCAGGACCAACAGAGAGAATTATTTACCAAAAAAGTAAACTTACTTCGTTCTTTATTACATAAAAATTGAGCAACTCGCCCATAAACGTGTGATTTTTCATTTTTGAGAGGTAACGCTTCAGAAACGGGTAATACTTCAATTCTTGATGGAAGCAACTTTATGGATGAAACTTTGAAGACAAATAAAATCGACTCTTTAGCGAAAATTACTATAATAGCCACTACGAGGGATGAAAAATTTTAGAAACGTTTTCTCCTGCGATTTTAATGAAAATGGGTTTAAAACTAGGTTTGCTAGGGATTCAACACAACAATATGGTCTCTTCCTTATTCTCTGTTTTGTTGAGATACCGAAAAAATTGTTTAGGAGGAAATTTTTTGCAAAATTGAATTTTCATCACATATAACCATTATCATCTTTTTTGAGTATTTTTCAGATAATAGTACAAGTTGATAGTACAATAATTATTGATTCAAACTACTTCTGTTATCATTTTTGGGTATCTAAACCCGCAATTATATAAAAATGGTTACTTTTGGAAAAGTGTTATGCGCATCACTAGTGAGAGTGTCCCGGATAGAGACAAGGACAAGGCAACCGGGCAGTTCGAGCCAGGCGAGTTCCAGTCAGGCAACCCTAAATTAAATTAAATTTCCACTTGGAACTATAATTAACGAGATAAACTGAATGCAGCTTAATTGCGTCTATAATTGGAGATGCCGTCTAGCAGTTGGTAGAACTGCGGCCGCAGATAAAGCATTATAATTGGCAAACCTGCAGCGCAAAAATACAAAAGGCCATGTTACCGACTATATGGTTGAGTTCTGTATATGTACATACAATGTACATAGTACACTGAATAGTTTTCTGTACATAAACTGTATACATTATCAATTAAATAAGAAATTTCTTATTATTTTTATTACGGCGGGGAGGTAATAAACGGAATGAGTCGTAGGTATTTTTATTTTGATAGCATATAGTACATTGTATATCAAGGGCGGAATGAGGCGCATTTCAGCGAGTATGACGTTATATCGACCCAAACCTTACGCGAGGGCCGATGTCATATGAGCTAAAATGTGCTTAGGTACGGCCGAGATATACACGATATTTTTTAGCGCGATTGCGTTAGAACATTGAAAGCCAATTAAGACTAAAATAATCATACAGAATGAATTCGATATATTTATTATTGTTTTAGCGCGCTTGAAACATGCGTGTATCGTGGTATCATCTCGGGAGCTGCTCAACTGCGCATTTCTCAACTGCCGTTATCGATATACTGATAAAAACAACTGAAAAAATTTGTCGCCCTAGTGCTAGAAAGTATTCGTTAGCGGGGTGGAAAATTATAATAGATCTCTCTCTTTCACTAGATCGAGGGTTTATTTTTCAGAAGTTATTACTGCATGGAAACTTTACCTCTTGGAAATGTCTCGGAGTAGTAATACTTTCAGTACTTTCATTCGATGAGAACAAAAGTGAGCACCATTTCTGAGAAGTTCCCACCATTCCCCATAATGTCCCATAGTGTGCGAGAAACACTATTTGAAACTATTTTTGTTACATATCAACTGAAATCTGAGACTAAAAACTCGCAGTAAAGCTACTGTGATTTTTAAATGACCTATAAACAAATAACAGTTACAGTAAGTAACCGTGACTGTGTATCACATTCCTGGAAAGTCGAATAGGCTAGTCTAGTATTCAAGTTATTGAATATCTCGTATTACATTCGACGTACGTATCGAAATTTGTAAACCGTTTCCCGATATCTTTATCCGTTTTCAATGTAGAAAAAGGTTTGACAATAATTGAAAAAAAGCAATGTTGTATGTCAGGTTTTAGGAGAACTGCTTCTGGTTGAAATAAAAAAAACTTTTTATTAGTAAAAGTTTTATAATTCTTGAGATGATTTTGGCAACACAGCGAAAGTGCAATCGTTTGTCGTAATGAAACATTTATAAGAAATTACACGCGCCCGAGCCGGCTGCTCTGGCTTAATGAATCGGGATCCGCGCATTCGAAATAAAACCCAATCTAAATAAGGGAAGGAAAAAACTGAAACACCGATGTAAATATAAATTAAAGCTAATGGAATGTAATTAAAAAAGACAGAGATGCCTGCGGAGACTCTAAGAAAGATACAAAAATAAAATAAAAACAGATTGTCTGAAAATCTAACATCCAGTAGGAAGTGTCTGGATTAAAGAATCGAATCATTCGGATCACAATTAATTATGGTCCAGACAATGCTTTGAATTATATGTTAAATCAATTTATCAATTATTGATTATTCCCTTGATCTGATTTCAGTTGAGTCCAGATTCCTATAGAACGATGGAAGGTTTCACGTGTATTCCCCATTCACAAAAAGGTTCATCGTTCTGACGTCTCGAATTACCACTTTATTAGTCTTTTAGGAAATTTTCCTACAGTTTTTGAATCCTGCTTACACTTTATTTCCTAATCAATTGTTCGTGGCTTTGTTAAGGGACGATCCACCATAACAAGCCTTTCAACACTCAGTTTTTGTCTGATTCTTTTGATGCCGGAAAACAGATCGACGTTATCTATCAAGGCTTTAGATTGTTTGAATCACTCCTTTCTCTGTAATAAACTGAAACCTTCGGATTCGCAGGTAAACTTTGTCGGCATCATTCCTAGTGGTGTACCTCAAGGATCGATCCTGGGTTCGCTTCTGTGTGCCATCTTCATCGACGACATCTCCAACGTCCTTAATGTCGAATACCTATTATATGCAGACGATTTAAAAATTTTCTCATGCATCCACTCGGCCGAAGATACTGTTGTCCAGACAAACTTGGACAACTTTGATCGCTGGTGCAAGGACAACAACATAGACCTTTGTTAGTTTAGAATACTGAAACCCATTTTTGACCTTAGTCTGAATTATGATTGAATTAGCTTAAGAATTATGATTTTATTCCATAAAAGAGAAGAGTAAGAGTAATCACCCTGTATAAGGATAATTATTGAAAGTTATTAACTTTCTCCCGACTACGTCCGAAGTCCGGGGTATCCTCATATGCTCAGAAAAATCCGGACTATCAATTTCCCGCTTAAAAACGGTGCCATTTAAAAAAACAAAATGCCCAAAATAGAGGGGGATTCCTCCGTGTCCATGTTTTTTTCTGAAAATTATTTTTTTTCCCAAGACACTTCTTATTTATGTGACAAAGAGACCTCTATGCGATAATATTATTTTATCAAACTTCAGTTACTTCTATCAAGTCTACAGAGTATTTGTCCCAATTTTCACATAATAGGATCCAAAGAGTTCAAAACTATATCTTGAGATTTATATGTTTGATCAGATAAATACGAGCATATTTCCCAACATCTAGAACGGCAAACTGGGTTAGCATGAGTAAAAATAATAATATTTATTATATCCTTCTCAGTTCAAGGAAGAATAGGCTTTTTTTGAAAATTAATTGTTCAGCTACATAATCTGTGCAAACACAAGATATAATAAGAACCATGCTATTATAGTACACACCGCATCAGAATAAACGATTGAAATACAAACAATAACCCTTGATGGAAATACCTTGTAAGTCACGTCATGAATGACCTGCGTTTACATAGAGCAAAGGGCAAAATATGACTTCCAAAGCACTCGATTCGGTGTTTATTCAAACTATGCCCATTCGAATGCCTTTCTAACAAAGCCGGCAACTTGTGTTTGTATACCCCCGGTCTATTATACCATTCATTATGTAATGTATAATGTATAATGCTAGTAAACGCCTGACGAGTTTGCATGGGATGAGGTTAAACAAGAATAGCGAAGTCACTGATATTTATTATTATACTCGCAATAACAGTTACTTGAGACAGCGGTGGCTATATATACCTACTTGTCTTGTTAAATTAGGTACAGCTTATAAATCTTGCGTTAACGTTCAACTTGCGTTATTGATAGAATCCCCAAACGTCAATTTTATGTTTAATAAAACGAAATAATTTTTTATGTTATTTTCAGGGTCTCTATCGATGATTAGTATTACCGTTTAGATCGTTACTATGTAACAGATATCAAGCTTATGCTTTCCCAATCACCAGTAACCGAACTGCATTTGCATGCTAGAATCGCTGGTATGGCGTGCATGTATGCTAAATGCCAATAGAGTTTGTTTGGCAATGAGTTGTTTAGTTGCTTGACATCGACTGCAACGGGGTGAATGTTGAATAGGCTAATACACCTATGAATACAACGAAGCATTAATTTATTGGTAAGTAATCGGCGCGATTGCAATTGCTTTCCATTAATAATAACGCACTTTTTAAGTTGAGGATTCGAGTTATAATGTTTCTAATTTCATGCAGCCGTTCAAAATCATGTAAATTGACCTCAACTTGAACATCAGAGTTCAAAATTTGATGCATTGTAGATTGAGATATTTATATTATGCACAAACTATTATGCACTTTTCTTATCTTCGATAAAATGCAATCCACATCCACATCCCTTGTTAGCTATTCGGTCGCAGAGTTCAAGCATCTTGAAATTTACAATGTTTATGATAACTCGCTGATTAGATGGTGGATTTGGATCATGTAAATTTTGGTAAATAGATAGAATTTTTTTTTCGCACCTGGACGAAGGCCAGTGACGAAGGCCAGTCTAAAAGCACTCTGTGTCTAGGAATTTTGTGGAGGTAGGTTGGTGTAATGCTTCTCAACCGTCGATTTAAACTGACGAAGGGAGTAGACCAGGGGGAAGGCAAAAAAACAGTTTTTTTTAAGATGAGCCAGGATCTGGTTTTCAAATTTTCCTGAGGCTCTTAGTTTTGTTTCGATGTTACAGGGTGATTCATGCATTTTGCCGAAATTTTTGGTGAGCAGTATCTTTTCAAGGAATTGATGGAACTCAATGAAATTTGGTAGATGGTAACATCAAAACGAAGGGCATCAGAAAATTTTCAAAACCAGATCCTGACACGCTTTGAAAAAATACAACTACCCTTAAGGCATATCGGCCTGATGGTGAAACACCCTGTATATAGGTGGACACCGAGCCCTTGACTTGTAGGTACAGCGTTCAGAAACAGCCTAGGCGGAATTGTGTGTCAAGCTCCCTAGAGCAGTTCCCATAGAAGTACCACTAGATGTTGGTGAGTCAGTTGGAGACGACGTATCAATAAATGCAAATTACTCTTCGTTATAAGACACAATAATAGACCTTATGTCGTAGTTCTTTTTTTAAGTTCAATCACAAAATGAGAAACTGAAAATTAACATCTTCCTGTTACCTAAATGTTATATAACACTTGGAAAAGCTCAAAAATATATTTTACAGGACGCACCTTCTGCAGCTGTATTGTATAGTAAACTTAATTATTATATTTGTCGCTTACAAAAGGGCACTTTCGTCTGAAATAACATTAATCGACGCGTAAAAGAAATAAATAAATGGATATGAACATTCCTATAGACATTTTTTAATTTGCAGGATTCTCCCAAAAAAGTGGTGAAGTCTTCACTTAAGTTCAGAAGTTTAGATGAAATAATATAGAGCAGAACTTTGAAGAGCAGACTTATTACTTACTGTGTACCAGGTTCTATTAAACGGGCTACAAAAATTCCTTCTAAGACTGTACAAAGCCCCTATAATATGAGATATTAGGAAGAATCCAATAACTCCTAGGCAATAACATCGAGTCTTTGATAGGAGAGAGGCAAGAGGGGGGGAAATAGAAGTGTTCCAATTACCGGTGAACGATATTAGTGCGAGAGAATGTCTCGCTGCGTTACACAAAGGCTTTAATAGATGGTAGCAGGCGATGGTCATTTCCAGGATAATACAGGGAGCACAGTGGAGATGTCACTCACTCTCTAATTGAAAAAGGTGTCGCTGACCCGTCGAATCAAGTCGTGGGAGTCCCAGGATTCACACTGTGACAGCTCACAGATTGGAAATACTGCATCTCGCCCGACAACACTGGCTTCTTATTGCTTCACCACCACCACTATTATTGGTCTCTCGAATCAATTCCTTTCCACGGGTCTAAGGAAAAATTACTTCAAAATTACTTATGGAGTATCCAGGAAGAACGTATGTGGGAGGTTCAGAGAGGTGAACAGAAATAAATCATTTCAACTTAAATCATTCAAAAATGAATAGGTTCGAGGCAAGAATATTTAATAATCATAGGGGCATATTTCATTTCCATTCGGTTTTAATAAAAAGTTATCTGGCGGCTTATACAATTTTAAGAAGGCGCATAATCCGGACCTCGACCTGTAAATCCATAAAATTAAATACGCGGCTTAACGAGATAATAATAAGAAAATTCACTTCTTTTGTCTGATACATTAATTTACCGCTGCGTTAACCTGAATAATAATTAACCTATAGGATGCGTCCCGAAGTAATCAAAAGTAAAATACTTTCTACCCATTTTAGGAACCAGTTAATATTTCATAGGTTCTTGATTCGCGAGTTATGTAACTGTAAATTATAAAGGGAGATTTAGCTTTAATTTAAAAGTATACTCCCCCAGCATTTTTTCATTAGTTCAGTGAGCTAAGTAATTAAATTTTCAACATTCTGTTTGGAATGTTGTTATTTATTCTCTACTACCTGAATAAAACAACACTTGCTAATGAACTTGTCTGATATATTCGTCCTGGATAAAAACACACGATATTCCAAATAAGGGACGAATGTTTAAAAAAAAATAACATTTTGATAAATTTTAAATTAGAATTGAGTTATATTGAAAAAAAGTCAGGTACCTAAGGACTACTTATATTCTAAAGACTAACCATTTAAAATAATTGTCAAATTTGTTCTCTAGACTCAACGAAAGTCGCTTAGCTTAGCTAGTTTGACTCTATTATTTGACTATTGGTAGCTAGTTTGACCATTGAGGTCATTAACGGTAAATTACAGTTTTGGGGTTACAGTTAAATTAATTATTAAATTAAGCAGTCTAATTTGTTAACTTTCAAGAAATTCACTATGTCACTCATCTTCTTTGAGTGGCCCAGGAGAGACCTTATGTTATCTTCTTTAAATGTCCGGCTGTGACTGTATGTTTCTGCACTTATTAGCAAATCTTTGACGGTTTTCTTATTGCATTCATCACAGAAGGGGGGGGGGGGGGTGTTCCTTAGCTATGAGGTAGGAGTGGGTGAGTCTAGTGTACCTACCCTATCCGCAATCTTGGTATGATAACTTGGGATCTTCATTGAGGGAGGTGGGGGGCTGGGAGAGGTTGCTGCGGCGTTGTGGTGACTTCCTGCAGCATGGACTCCTTACTATTCCAGTTGTTTTCCCAGAGTTTGGTGATGAATTGCGTGAAATGGTTTCTTAGGTCCGAGGCTATGATTTTTGTTTCAACGAAGCAGTTGTGGATTTTGTTCGCTGCTGTTTTGGCTTCTTTGTCTGTCCGTTCGTTCCCAGTAATTCCAACATGAGATGGGGTATAAGTAAATATAAATTGCTTGGATGTTATAGACAGATGTAGTTTTATAGCTTGTAACAGTGGATGATCGGGGTACATTCCTTTGTAAGTTTGGATTGAGCTCAGTAAGTCTGTGCAGATTATGAAATTAGCTTCTGGGAAGGCACATTCTTACCCCACTATTTGTTTTGGATGCGTCGGTATAAATAAATTTGGGTTCCTTGTATTTTTCATGGAGTTGTTTGAACTGAAGTGATAATATCTCCGGATGTGTTTTTTGGAATTTACTGAGTGTCATGTCACTGTTGAATTGGGAAGAGAGCCAAGGATAAAATTGACGGTTTGTAGGGAAACTATGTTTTGAGAGAGAGAGAGAGAGAAAGCAAGTTCCGATAAAATTCTGTTTCCTCTTTCGTAAAGTGGTGGCTGGTAGTTTTTTGTGTGTATAAGGTTTTGTATCTAGTGGAAAACGTCTTGTTAAAATTTTGGTGGTCTTGCCTACATAAGATTTTTCTGGCGTATCGATATTAATAATGAAGGTGTCAGATGCGCTGCGACCTATTACAGATCTATTGTGCCCCCTCTTCTCTGCTTCTTTGGAGTTGTAACGAAATCCGAGGCTTTCGTTGATAATTATTATTTATTTCATTCTTAGAGGGGTTTATCTGGAGTGATAAACCCATATAAACTGGAGAGATAAAGAGCACCAGCTGAAGACTGGACAGAGTGCATCGTGAGGAATTGACTTGCGAACAACTCTCTCTCCTGGGTGAATTGAGCTCGGAGATCAGCTGGGGCATGTAGTGAGTGCTCCATACAGTATACGTAGCCGGACACGGTGGGTCGATGAACTGAGTTGACCAAACGGTAACCCGGCGTCGGAAGCGAGACCAGGGTGAAGTGAACTCTGGCCGGCGACCGATCAGAATAGGTAATCAACCGGAACTGCATTGAGGTTCAGGTAGACCTCTTCAGTCCATACCCGGCCTGTATTGAGGGCCGGACCCAGTAACAGCAGTCCCGAGGTCGTATTGAGGCATCGGGAGCGGCTTTTGTTTCAGAGAGCGCCTGCCGACGAAGATCATCGCCTGGACGGCCCCGAGACGCGTATCTTGCATACGGTCGGGGACAGCACAGACCGTGCGACAGCGGCGGCAGTACTGATGGTGAGCGGCGAGCAGCGAGGACACCAGCAGCAGCAGTACCGGAAAGGCCAATGGTAAACGAGGCCGCCTTCGACGCGGTTATCTGAAGCCAATCCGGTCACTCCCCAGAACGAGGGCCGCCCTCTTTCTATCACTCAGAGGACGGAGCAACCCTACGATCAGTCGTATGAATAATAGTACTAGATCGATTTATTTGTAAATATACTTCTTTTGTAAATAAACCATAACAATTTTAATCGACTTGTCACTGGTACAAAGGGGCAATCATCCACTCCTGGGAACTCACCTCTACCCACAGAAAAATCCCGTTACAGAGTATATTCCCTTCATTGAAGCAGCCTCTCCAACTCCGCTTCCTTTAGGAATTTCGGGATTTGAAGGGGATCAAGGCCGGGCAGAGCCCCCCCCCCAGTGTTGGCCCAGAACATCGTTTCTTTCACGTTTGCTGGCGTAGGATACGGTGAGTTTCGTGGCACTGAGATTGAGGGGGATTTCATTTTCAAGGGTATATAGGCTCTCATTGGTCGTCCTTAGAAGATAGGAAGGGGTGACGCACCAAAGCGACTAGGCCATCAAGGGTTTTGTTTTTTTTTCACTCTTTTTTATTTTTTTTTATTTTAATATAAACCAGAAAGTCTTTAAATAATCCGCGTCCCTTTTCTTCCTTTTGTAGTGCCTCTGCTCTGAATATGTTGAGCCTGCTGAGGCCACTGGTTGCATTTCTCGCATTATCACTCGCATACATGTATGTAGTAATAGGAGTCCTCGTCCTGCATCCCACATTTGGGGTAGACTGGGTCTCACCTCCATAAAAATTAAGTGCCTGTTCAGATTGTTTTAGAAGACCTTAGGTCACACCAAGTACAGGTTCGGGCACTCGTATACACAATACCTGTTACCTGGTATTCCTGAATTTGCAGTAATTTTTACGATGCCAGTCTGTTGAACGCTTTGGCACATTTCCTGATCAGCGGGGACCTAATCTTTAGTGAACATCCTCTCGGAAGACGGTTATGGTCAACTCCAGAGGAAACAGCAAACTACCAATAATGAGTGTAAGCTGCTTCTCACTACCTGCTGATTCGAATAAGTTCAATGACTTAGCTTACAAAAATTGTCAATACAACGGAATGCAATATTCCGAAAAATAAGTCACCACTCGCCGAAGACAACAAACACACCAAATAAAATAAAAATCAGTAGACATGATTATTTGTTCAACCAAAAAAAGACAAAATCGTAAAACTCGAAGAAGGGTGTGCAATACGGTAAAAAGAGCAATAATGCAGACGGCTGGCATATTATCCATAGTTATTTGGAATGCAGCCTTTCTTGCTTCCAAGATTCATCCATAAGAGAATAATTAGGCGAATATGTTTTTACTTCAAATTTGAAGCAACTATCTCCAGAAATTTCTTTTCAAAATTTTCTAAAACATTGAGGCAACACACTACTTTAAAAACGGTAAGAGATTAGCACACTAATCGTCATTGTTACAACAAAGGGACATATTTGAATTCAATGATCACATTTCGCGATCGACTAAACGTATGTTGACTCTTTGGAGCTTTTTCGCAAGTAAAATTTTTCATTTCATCAAATTTTAATTAACATCGGGTTATTAAAAAATCCGAAACCCAACCAGCGAAACAGGGATTAGGGATTATCTTAATAGAAACTGACAAAACGAAATTGGAATATAGAACGCAGCAATACTAACAAAGTCGATATTTGTTTAACAAATTAAATAGAAAAGGTATTGCGGTTGGTGCGTTGCGCAATATGTCAATGGATGGGATATAGAATAACAGCTACCATTATTTGTAACAGTGATATTGCAAATACTAATACTAATACCAATCGTTGTAAAAATAAAATCAATAAATACTATTATAAAAACTTATTGCATTTCAAAGTTTTCCCATATTAATAATGAACGATAATAGAGGGAAATTAATT
Organism: Malachius bipustulatus; assembly: GCA_910589415.1. Taxonomy (NCBI): domain Eukaryota; kingdom Metazoa; phylum Arthropoda; class Insecta; order Coleoptera; family Melyridae; genus Malachius; species Malachius bipustulatus. Next base: position 48,330,650 of record OU342634.1, read on the forward strand.
TTTTACCGTAGCTGCAAGACAATATCGGCGTAATAGTAACGATGACTATAGAGTAACGGTTATCCTATCACTACCGGATAGCATTACAGGACGCCCCTGAGTTGTGTAAGCAATTTCAAGGGTTCGGGCGCCCCACTAAACGTTCTTGTGATTACTGATGGACGCGAGATAAAAGTGGATCGACCTCCAGTTTTCAAATTGAAACGCCGAAATTGAATAAGCGAGAAGCGCCCAAGCCAACGGGCAAGACTGAGACAGGACCAGAGTGGGATAGAAATAGTGAGCGAATAAGAGAAATATTGCCTGGACAGGACGTAAAATATTGAAAAATTCCTCCGCACTCCCCCTAATGCAATTTCACGGATGTTACGCGTGCTAAGCTACCTACCCAAGGATTAAGTATCTTAACTAAATTAAAAATATTGATTAGAGAGAACCGGAGATGGCTACCTGCTGATGTATTTTTATTTTATCATTGAATTAATGGAGAAGGGTGGCACCCATACTTCGTACTTGTTTCAAATTAACTCTAGACGTGGCTACACTTTATTGCTGCGCTCTACGAGGAAAATTTTACCGAAGTTATGATCAATTCGACCAACTTTTCCACTGCTCTCTATTAAATTTCACTAACAATTCCAAACTATAAATTGACCATTTCCACTGATAAAAGTAACAGAAAATTAATGAATCACTAGCAATAATTCGATAAATTTTGGTCTAACTATGTAGGTTACACACAGTCGCTCTACTCTGATGGTAATTTGGCTTCGAGAACTAGCTCATTCAGCCATAGACACAAATTAGTTGAATAGACGATTAGATTAGATTTAGATTCTCCGTGAAAAGGACATTGTGACACCTCCACTGCGACCGAAAGTCTATTGTGGCTCACATCTAGTCGTTCTAGTGCTAGTGCTACCTTAACCCCACCATTTTTGAGGAAGCTGACCATCTTGACTATTGTTAATGTATCCCTGTTTTTCACAAAGCGGGACACTCAAATAGGATGTGTTTTGCTCTTTCGGCATTCTCCAAGCACAGACGGCAGATGATGGTTCAGCCCAGTGCCCAACCATACCCAGTGTATAGGCCTATTAGGGCTTTCAGCTCTTTCCTGTTAAGCTCCAGTCATTCTTCGGTTCTTTGTTTTTTTCGAAGCAGGTACCTGATAAAAGGCCTTCGAACTGGAGCTGGAGGATTTCCCTCTAACCCCAGTTGCCTATTCTTGTTTTGGCAAAATATCCGGTGATATGCCAAATGCTCGTTCTTGTTCGATAAATTTGGATTCGGCGACTTTCCTGGCCAGAGAATCGGCAAGTTCTCGTTATCTCCATATCCATCATATCCCGGAATCCAGATCAGAATTACTTCGTTGCTCTTTGCTAGAACATTCAATGTTAGTTGACAGTTCCAGACCAACTTGGACTCGCAGTGGCTGCGCACATATTATGAATCATCCTGTATATTAAGAAAACTGCCTGAGTACTTACCAAGAGGAGTATCCTGGTGTTGCGGTGGCTGTCCAGAATTTCAGGGAAGCTGTTTTGCGATATATCAAATTTTCGAGGAACAGGAAATGTTGTGAAAACAAGAAGTGACAGACCAAAGAGCCGTACTGAAGAGAAGGCGGAAATCGCTCGCAATGTTATGCAAAACGATCCTCATACATCAGTTCGTCATCTAGCCCAGCGCATTGATGTTTCTGTGAGAACCTGTCATAATAAGCTACTAAGGAATGATGCTCACTAATCATAGAGTGATGGTGGTGAGGGAGCTGTTATCCCGAGACATTTTCGAGAGGTTATCTTTTATTGATGATTTTGGCAATATTTGCAAGATAATGAAGACTTGTTCAGCAAGACTTTCTTCACAGATCACGGTTTCAAAGATCAGGATACTACTTCTATTCCCAAAATTACAGATCATGGTTTTCTGAAAATTCGCATGTGTTTATTGAAAACCTATTTCATCCTAGGACAGTTGGTGTTTGGACCGTAATTAGTGCTAGCAAGCAATTAATTTGGTCAATCTGAGATCAGAAGACCTGAGCTTGGAAATACGACAGAACATGTGGTACCGACACAAAGGTTGTCTAACACACTTTTCGTCAGCTGCGCGTCTAAAAAAAAGAAGATAAAACAAATTAGTTGTAGATAATGCATCTTGATAGGTAAGAGGCGAGGGGACTCGCGTTAATTAAGTACCCCGATTGGAATAGTAAACTGCTACATCCCCGTCGTTGTTCCTGGATTACGAAAAACGGAATTAATTTTCCAGAACTACATTTTAACTAACATTTTACTACATTTCTACAATAAATTTGTTCCACAATCGTATCCACGAGTTACAAGTGCAGTGGTGTATCCATAGGGTGAGCAGGTAGGATACAATGACCTAGGCGTCATTTAAAAAGGGGAGCAAAAGTCGCAAATTTTGAAGTTTAAAGGTATGTTTCCACCAAAGGAACATTGAGGAACTTTTATGTTTCTGTTTCCTTTTTTCGACAATGTTCTACAAATTTTCTGAATGTTCCACTCGGTTTCTGTTCCAATTTCAGATTGTTCCTTCTTGTCGCCGGTTTCCATTTTGAGCGGTAAACTTCAAAGGAAAATCAGCAAGACGAAACTTGTGGCTACATAAAAGTTCCTCAATGTTCCTTTGGTGGAAACATACCTTAAGACTATTAAACGTTCGTTTTTAGGAAATAATTTTCATTCAAAAGCGGAAAATAAACTCTAGGATTTATGATTGCTTTATTTAGTGCATGTGTTTATTTTATAATATATACTTACAGAGTTCCTGAAATGACTTTACAACTCACTGTCAAAGGTTCCGCGGGTGAAACTAAGTCGATTTAAGTAAACTTTGTCCCTCAAAATTTTGAAGTTGTGAGCGACTGCAATGTAATCTTTGACATTTGACAGATCCGTTTTATGTCAAAACGTAGTAAAAAATCCATGACATTTGATTTAGTTTTTTCAACAAAGTTCAGTTTCATTCGGATCGAAAATTAAGGGGTAGTCACTGACACGAAGACTGTCAAAATTGACAACTAACATAATTTGTGTGCGGATAATTTAAATACCTTTAAAATGTGGTCTCACATGACCCCCCCATGCCATTTAAAAAATTGAACTTGATAGCGACTATACAACGTCATCTTGGAAATTTGACAGATCAGCTTTGCGTCAAAAAGTAGTAAAATCCATGACACTTGATTTAGTTTTTGTTTGAGTGTTCTAGCTCATTCCGTTAAAAAATTAAGGTCAGGGGGGACTATAAACGTCCTCACTGTATATTCCAACGTCAGAGCGTTGGAAATTGGAAATAAGATAAAGAATAAACGCAAAAAAATCAATTACGCTGTAAAATAACTTTGTTAAAGAGTGTTGTTGCGCAGGTAATTAAATAGCACCATAATTATTTAATATTGAATCGGACTACTGTCAATTACTCGACTCAAGTTGGCACCTCTCTAGCGAAATTACACTCAACTTGAGGTTATCACTGAAACTTTCAAGACTCGTCTTGTAGTTTCTGATTAGCGCAAATCCTGCCAGCATCCCGTAGGGGAATGTTTTAATCAGTACTTCCCATCCGTTGCTGATTGCCTACACTAACTGTCTTTCCTGTTACCAAGATTACTGAATGAACATATTAGAAAACTTGCAGGAAAAATTAGTTACAAGTACCTACTAAACATACATGTAAGTGTAAGTAGGTACCTACCTTTTCCAGCTATTATTTCATTATTTAAGCTGGTTTAAAGTTAATCTGCTATATTATTGGTAGGTATATGAAGGACGAGTTTAACAAAATACGAAAGATCCCACTCTAGCAGAGTGATTTTTGTGCTAAACCGTTGATTTTGCGTTATGCCCTTATTTGAAAGAACGATCTTTGGGTATCATTGTAAAAATTCATTTAACGAGTGCATTGTGCTCTGTGTTGATCCTGTATAGTATTAATTGAACTCAGAATTGAATGTCATTGAGTCGATACGTGATCTTGCATCCTCGAAGAACGACTAATCAGTGGCTTGTTAACATTAACGAACTGACTATTGTGGGTTCACTGAAGACACAATTCAGGCCGATAACGAAGCCTTTCAAGGGGCGCATTGTGAGCGATGCCGGCTTGTTATCGCCGTTTGTGCGTGCATGCGCGTGCACTGAAAAACTTACATGCCTTGTGCGAATCTCTGAAAAAAGCATCGGCCTCATAGAAGATATACGAGTACTTTGAAATACAACAAATGGAGCCTATTATTTTTATTACAAAATGTTGTGCTTTTTCCAGTTAATGCTTTATTTAAATCATTCACAAAAAAGTGATTTCATTCAGCAGTTAAATATTCTATCGCAAAATAAAAACAAAATATCGACGCCGTACTTACTGAATTTACATTATATCGGCATAGAATTTGTGGCAGAATTTAATGTGAGTAACTATGGCATTATGAATTTTCAAAACTAGCCCTTATATTTATGTACCGGGTGGTCCATCACTTATGTCCACCCCCGAAATAGAGGTTAATTTTAAAGATAAAAAATTTAAACTTTGAGGATTTTTTGTAATTAATATATGACCACATAATGGCATAATCAGATTAATTATTATTTTTTTAGTTGAGCCATCAGCGATAAAAAACTCTAATTTGGTGTTAATGTGACCAAAATAAATTCGATTTTTCTTTAATACACCGATAGAAATCGATTAATAAACTCAAAATCCATGAAAATAAATATCAAAAACCTAATTACAAGCCTTTAATTAAATAAAATACTTAAAATATGGAAATGACAGGTAAAATGATTGATATATGGTAGAGCAATAAAAGTGACAAATCTAATGAGGGTAGGTACCTACCATAAATAATCTTCAAAGCAGTCAGAAGAATGTGCCATTGAACTCGAATGGGGCTTCTTTTATGAATGTTTACTTAGGATATGTTTACTTAAAATTTGTGCTATACCAGCCCTTCAAAATCATGATAGTTTTATTGCTTCCATAATTCAATCATTCTAGCTGTCATTTCCATATTTTGTATATTTTATTTTATTTAATTAAAGGCTTGTAATAATTAGTTTTTTGATATTTCTTTTAAGCGATTTTGATTTTCTTAATCGATTTCTATGGATGTATTAAAGAAAAACCGAATTTATTTTGGTCACATTAACACCAAATTACAGTTTTTTATCGCTGATGGCTCAACTAAAAAAAAAAAATCTGATTATGCCATTATGTGGTCATATATTATTTACACAAATCCTCAAAGTTTCAATTTTTTATCTTTAAAATTAACCTCTATTTCGGGGGTGGACATAAGTGATGGACCACCCGGTACAACTATTATAATGAGAATGAAAACTTTTTGTGTTGCCGCTTTTGTTCGCCATGAAAAGGACCGAACCGTCCAAAGAGGATCATCGTTATTTTTAAATTATTGTTCTCTGCTTTTCTGCAGATACTGGAATATCTCAAATCTACTATTACCTACATCTTCTATTACTTAATATTCTGTTGATTCGATTTCTTATAAAATTTGTTTTTGCGTTGGACATGTACCTAAATGTAGGTACCTATAAGGAAAGCATCAAACTTTAATATCAGCCAAAAAATTAAAATTTGAGTTTTAATAGGAAAGAAAATACAGGGTGTTGTGAAAAAGTAGGTCGAGCTGTTAGCCGCAGGCCTGTCAAAAATAATGGTACATTTCTTATGTCATTTTTCTCAAAGGCGCACCGTTTCCAAGATACAATTGCACATTCGTCTTTTTTATGCCAGTCAAATTAAGTAAGTTATGAATTAATCATACCTACGTAAGTTTATAATAATTATGTATAAAAACTCTCAGGAATAGAAAATTTTCCAAGTATTCTGAGTTCCAGTTGCAAATCTGTCCCTCGATGTCATCACAAGTTTTTTTTATCATTTTTCTTATATGTTTCGAAGAATTACACCCAACCAAAGATACCTCATGCCTTGACCTATCTGGGAATTTTGGGACTTACCTACTTACATATTATAAAAGTAGCTAACGGTTAGAAAGCCCAAAATTATCAAAAACTAATATAAAACATCTTCCAAAATTTTCGAGAAAACGGTGTTAGAGTCGTTCAAAGAGTAATTGAGCGTTTGAGAAGATAATCCCATGGTGTAGAAGATAAGGAACCATTATTAATAATATGATGGTGTTTTGTTATTTTTTGTAAGTTCTGTCTAAGTCCTCATAAATCCTGCAAGTAAATCCAGTAAGACATAGTCATACTGGTCATACGGAAATACACTAAAACCATCTCAGAGCTCATGCAAGCGGCTCTGAATACCGTGGAGGAATGGTGCCTCAGGGCCAAGCTTCGCGTGAACCCTGTCAAAACGGCACTAGTCCCCTTCACCAAAAGAAGCAAGATGGAGAAATTAACCTCACCCATCTTCTTCAATGAACGGCTGCAGGTGAGCGACCTGGTCAAATATCTGGGCATAACCCTGGATGCGAAACTGACCTGGAATCTTCACCTGCAGAAGGCGATTAATAAAAGTAAAATGGCACTGATGGCATGCAGAAGGTCATTCGGTAAAACATGGGGACTAAAACCACGCATGGTACATTGACTGTATATTGCCGTGGTTAGACCCATACTAACATATTATGGCTGTCTAGTCTGATAGCCACAGATCAACCAGAAACAAGCCATTATGAAAATTCAAAGTGTTCAAAGGCTTGCATGCTTAGGCATCACGGGAGCCATGAACACTACATCAACGATAGCACTGGCGGCCATACTTAACCTGCCTCGTCTTAACATTCATATTAAGAGCGAGGCACGTTTGGGTGCCTACAGGCTGAAACAGAACCAAAACTGGGACAAACCTGGGAAAACCGGGCATTCCAGAATAACTGATACCATCGCAGATCCTATCCTGAAAATGCAATCTGATGGTATGAGTCCTACGATATCATTTGTCAAACCATTTAAGGTCCTAATAGACTGGAAAGAATGGCAACAAATGGAACACTTGTCCCTGAAAAAATGGTGGTTTGCTACACGGACGGCTCAAAGCCAGAGACAGGTACCGGAGCTGAGCTGGAGTGCATGGGGTGGTCCCTAGATGCAGTATTTGTGTACCGCTGGAGACGCATGCCAGAATCTTCCAGGCTGAAATAAATGCAATTAGGTTGGAGAGAATATTAGAAGAAACTATCGAGGTAGGGAAATCTACATACTCTGCGACAGTCAGGCTAGCCTGAAAGCCCTTGTAGTTTATGAAAACGGATCCAAACTGATCTGGGAATACCTGCAAGACCTCACTGACTTTGGTGACACTATCTTGGGTTCCGGGTTATCGTGGGACGCCTGATGGTAATGAGGCTGCAGATCAACTAGCCAAGAAAGGCGTTGGGATGAACTACACTTGGCCCGAACCAGTGTTTGGTATCCCGAGGAACACTGTACGCGGGGCGGTGGCTCAGTGGGTAAGAACCCAACGTATAGCACACTGGAACTGTATAACAGGAAACACACATAGTAAGGTGATAATTAAGGAACCCTCTCAAAACTTTGCCAGACAGATGCTGCAACTAAAAAGAATGCAGATCAGAACGGTGGTGGGTCTTCTCACAGGACACTGCCACCTAAGAGTACACCTACATAAGCTGGGGATATACAGAGAAGAACCAGTTTGTAGACTCTGCAATGAAGAAGATGAGCTTCTCATGTGATATTCGAGTGTCCAGCACTCGCACGAACTCGCTATGCGGTCCTAGGACCACTCAGCCTCGCTGGCGGAAAAGACCTTGGTTAGCGGACTGCTGAATCTTGTCAAAGGAACGGAGCTCTTCTAATCAAGAAAAATCTAAATGTGAGAAATACAATGAGCCCGCTGGCTTCAGTGTTTGGGAACTATCTCTCACATTTAGTGAAAATATCAATACCAATACCAACTCCTGAGTTTGTTCGCTGACTTAGAGATTAACCACCACATTTCTGCTACAGTACCTCAAAATGCTTTAAAACGGCGTTTGGTACAATTTCTCAAAGTATACCTACCTATATCTTAAATTGTTCTTTTCAAAAAAGATCCTGAAGTTAAAGGCAAGTTAGATAGAAGGTAATAATACGATAGACACATTTAAAACACCCCAATCATTTTGAATTTCTTCTTTTTTTATCAAGATTGACGCTTGGGAGCAAGTAGAGTATTTTAGTCAATTTTGGTTGACCGTTATGAAAATAGAAGGGGACACACAGTGTTAGGAAAGGTTCTAAACAAAGCTGTAAACACTGAAGAAGGATCATCTCCTAAGGTGTTTCATGCGAAATTATAATCGAGAGATGAAGGAACCCGCAGAATTCTTACGGAAATTTGCTCCCGGTCAAATTTGTTGTGATTTTGGGGATCGGTAGTATTCGATGCGTAGATCAAGCCCTGCTGGAAAACTTTCTTGAGATAAGTAATTAGATTGATTTTTTTCTACGCCGTTGCTTTATCCCTCCCCCTCGTGGATATAATATGACCATCAAATTCATGGATATGTTATATGTACAACAATGATAAACGGCCTGGCCTATCAGGTTCTAATCAGTTTCTGGTAGTCTCCTCTGAACCCGGTTGTTGATAACTAAAAATAGGTACTTTCATATTATTTTTTTGTAAGGGAAATGTGCCTGACCTGACTGGTCGGGCTCTGGTCAGATCAGGACCACCCCCTTAAGAAAATATAAAATTCACCTCTTTTTGGTTCCAAACAAGCCGGTTTGCCTAGACGCTTGTGATTTTAGTTACGATACCGTTTTTTGGTCACATTTCAAATTTCGTATTAATTTTTTTTATCAAGACCAAGAAATACAATAATAATAACAACAATACAGTGTTTCTTCAAAAACGTTATTAAACTAACATTAAATAAATAAACCCTCTGCTGGTTAACAGCGGGGGAACCTTTCGTTTCACAGATTAATGGCTTGATGCCACACTGGCGTACTCACTGTAATCTGTAACACCGTAAAATCCTTTGCATCAGGTAGCACTCCACCTCTACGCTAGAGTTACACTAAAAGGGCAGATAATCAACAAGCGCAAGGACCGAAGCTTTCATTGACCAGGCTAAGTGCTGTTCCCGATACTTTGATGTGTGGGTAGCAACAATGCAGCTCCAGAGCCATTTACTCGGGTGTCCGCAACACTTCCAGCCGCCAGTAATGAGGTCCGAGCTCTCTCATTAGTGTAACGGGGTGGTCATTCGCTCGTTAGCAAACAAGGGAGGAACCATTCAGGCTGATTCACATCCAACTATCCAAGGAGAGATATGCTGCTAGAAAGGTTTCCCGGATTTTCAACCTTATTTTCTAGTCTACGTAGGTAGATATTGCCGCAGAATCGAGGTTCATAACTCATATTGTATGTATGCAAGTTTTCCCAACTTGTGAACTTTTAACTCATTAATTAACAAACTCTAACTAGCACTTCACAGATGCACCAGTATTATTATAGAGTTTGTATTTTCAAATTAATGGTTTTCAGAAGACCAAGTTGGTTCTAAGGTCAAGAATCTGCAACATTTGATGTAAGTTCATGTTTAGGTTTTACCTAGAAATATCGTCAGAGGCTACCCACAAGCTAAAAATCGCAATTTTCGAAGTTCAAATACAATTAAAACGGTTCATGATGAAGGAAAGCGGCTTACATGTCCCTGTTTCAATCTTCTCAGTAAAAACCAATATTATTTTTATCTTCTCGGACAATGTAAAAATGCAATAACATAACATGCCTTTTAAAAAACCACAACTTTGATATGTCACTCCCATATGGGACATCCTGCATAAAACCCATGCAGTTTCGAAATTTTTTAAATCGGGCACGGTTCACAGACCGAGGCGGTAACGCGCCCCAACCTCGTATATTATATGACATACTCTATAGCCTATTAGGTGTAGGCACTTTACTGTACAATAATAGCGAAGAGGAATAGAGACACATTCGGCAATCTTACTTGCTATCAATACAAATACGTCCATTGCAACTTTTAGAATTGTCACCTTGTACACGTTTCCCGAAACAAACTTCAAAAAGATACTTTTCAGCATTAATATTTGCAATGTATTCCGATCTGTCATCGCGGTGTAACACAACAATTTGCCAGGAAGGCGCGATGGAATCAGAAGTGGGCTAGGCTATATAAGAAACGAACTTGGCGGTATCAGAAGTAACACATCGGGTCAGAGATGGCGTGCTGGAAGCAGGTATCATGTTTAGAGGATGTATCCAGGTAAGGGGAGCCTAAACGGCTGCCCGTGATGGAATACGTGACAAGAATCGTCCGTATACAACGTTGCCTTTGGCTGCATCTGAGACGTCATGTCTGCAGGAAATTGAACTATGGCACATCCTGAATGCGGCCGGTAATGAACAGGAGACGTCTTTAACCAGAGGCGGACCTCAAAATGTGAATAGAAGGTATTTGTGGATATATAAGCTCTTCAGTAACTTAAATTACTTTGAATTTTCAATTTTATTCATTATGTTTCTAGTTTTTAGTTTCCATTACGATGGAGCAGCCTTTGTTTTGAAAATTTTTCCACAACTTTCGCGATAACGAAAATATTGGACTTTTTTGAAAACGGAGTTTTTTGGCTTTTTACAAATATTTTGGGAATGGCTCTGAATTTTTAAGATTTCTCCGCAGAATATGAATCAGCATAATAAACTGCACATCATTTCCCATTTAACCAAAATTTTATCTTTATTAATAAAAAAGATAGCCATGCAATCCTACTCAACAATCATTATACATACAGGGTGTCCCAAGATTTCTTTATCAAAGGATATCCGCGTTATTATAAAAAATAAACAAATGAAATTCGGGAAATTTCAACCATACCCCTAAGGCTTTGCAGCTGCACCCTCAATGTTGCTTTACGCCTTTCCACCCCTAAGTAATCATCCCCTACTTTTTTTTTTCAAATGACACCCCCATATTTTTTTTGCTCGACAGGATTGTTGACTTCTTTCTGAATACAATGTCACAAGATTTTTTTAAATCCAGACATATCTAGCACGCCGAAAACAATATAATATCATAACAAACGAGGGTTGTCAAGGAGTTGTAATTTCTTGTTTTTTGTGTTAATGTTTCCTCCAACCACCTTAACTAGTAATACCGGTGTTACTGGTATAGGTGTTAATAATAATAATTGCTTCTGTGGTCTTAATGTCATATTAAATGTTAATTATTACTCCTTGACGACCCTCGTTTGTTATGATATTATATTGTTTTCGGCGTGCTAGATATGTCTCGATTTAAAAAAATCGTGTGACATTGTATTCAGAAAGAAGTCAACAATCCTGTCGAGTAAAAAAAATATGGGGGTGTCATTTGAAAAAAAAAATTAGGGGATGATTACTTAGGGGTGGAAAGGCGTAAAGGGGCATTGAGGGTGCAGCTGCAAAGCCTTAGGGGTATGGTTGAAATTTCCCGAATTTCATTTGTTTATTTTTTTAAATAACGTCGATATCCCTTGATAAAGAAATCTTGGGACACCCTGTATAATGTTGTTAAAGGGTGGGAGTGAAAAACACTGCGACAAATTTGCTCATGAAAGAAGAATTCCAAAAGTAAACGTCAAATATAATGTAGTAAGTTGTAGTAAGATGAATATAAATGATAAGGTACTTTAAATCAACATGAATCGGAAAGGCCTATCGGAAAGGCCTAATATACTAAGCCGTGCGATCAAATAGACGTCAAAATCTAGAGAGGTTTTTTCGCTTTTTCGCTAGGTTGCCGTGCGAATTTTTCGGTTTTTCTTGAAAATGTCGACGTTTGAGGGGAGAAGGGTTTTTCGACGTTTTTCGCGTTTTTTTCGATCCGGTTTTCCGGGGTGAAGGGGTGTTTTTTTCGGGTTCGTTTTACGTTTTTCGGCTAGGGGGCTACGCTATGTGGCCGGGGAGCGCGAAAAAACCGTTGACAGTTTTGGCACTTTCGACAGCTGTCAAATGTCACTTTTTTAAAAAGGCGCGCAGGGGGAAAAGGAGGGGCGGCCCGGGTGCGCGCAAAAAAGGGGAGTTTGAAAAGGGCGGTCGGGGGGCGGCCAAAATTCCGGGGGCGGCGGAAAGGGCGGAAATCTGTCACCGTCAAACGGTTTGACGAAAAAGTCCCGTTTTCGCAAATTTCGCCGGAATCCACTCCCTCTTCAACTGCTGAAAGTTTCGCGGCGTTGTGACAGACCGTTGCGAGGTTATTGAGGAAAAGGCTTTTTTTTCGTTTTTTCTCGGTTCTAAATTTCGATAAATTTCCGACAGCTATAACTCGAGAACGGTTCGTCGTAAACGGGTCGGGTTTGTGGATTTATCCGTTTCCAAAGTTTTCCGATGAAATACGAGCGGTTCCGATTTTTCCCGACCTTTTCCGAGCTCCAAACAAAAATTCCCCGAAAACGCGGACGCGCAAACGAAGCAAAACTGGCCGCGCGACCGTGACCGCAAAGGATGCGCGGAAAAAACGCGCCCGTCAAATTTGACATTTCTGACAGATGTCGAAAGTGGGACAGCGGAGCCGCGCGTTAGCGCGCAACGATTCTCACACGTGCGGCCATTTTGGAAGCGTCTCGACGTCGGAAACGCGATTCCGCAAAAAAAGTTTCAAAAAACATACAGGGTGTCCCGTAAATGTCGAAAAACCGCCCAGACAAAATGGCCGCCGCGTTTTTCACGAGACCCGCACCGATCGATCGCGTTCGACGGCGCGAAAAAAATTGGCGCGAAAAAAACGCGAAAATCTCGCGCGCGATTTGATAAAACGCGAAAAACGCGTTTTTAACGCGATTTTGCCGTAACGCGATTTTCGAAAAATCGCGTGAAACGGACGATGCCTCCGATCGGATTTTTTTTCGCAGATTCGGAAAGGTCTCCGTTATTAGAGTCCCAGATAAATTACCCGACGGTTCTCCGACCGTTGGTTTGGACAAAATGGCGGTCGGCGCGAAAACGTTTGCAAAAAATTTTTTTCGCGTAGAGCAAATCGGGGGGGCTATCTCCTCTGAAGATACCGGGCGCCGAGACTGGCGGTTACCGGGTTCGCATAGTCGACACATGGAAGCAGTCCGTAGGCTATATTTGATATTGATATCTTCAAAAATGGCCGCTTTAGAGCGATTTGAAAATGGCCGACGAAAAAAAAAGAATAGTCAACTTTGACAGTTTGCAAACGACAGACGGTGACATCAATAGAGACCAAACTCGGTGTGAATGTTTACCCATATCTTGGCTACCCGACGGTACCACAAGGAAACCGTTCCGATAATTCTCGCAAAAGTTAATATTGATCGTTTTTCGGAAAACACTCGGAAATTTGCGAAAATCGCGAAAATTGCGTTTTTTGACCACCGGAAAATTTCAAGATGTCGCGGGAAAGTTAGTGAGAGAAATTTTCAGAAAATTTTTATTGGAATCATTAAATGACGTGTACAGCTCTCCAAAATAAGCGTTCCGAGGTTTCCACGTTTGACAATTTTTCCAAGATGGCGGATTAAAGTCGAGGGTCAAGTTTTTTGTAGACGTTTTCGGGGGGGCTATCTCCTCTGAAGATACCGGGCCCAGAGACTTGCGGTTACCGGGTTCGCGTAGTCGAAACATGGAAGCAGTCCGTAGGCTATATTTGATATTGATATTTTACAAAATGGCCGTTTTACCGCGACTTTAAAATGGCCGATGAAAAAAATACAAATTTTGACTTTGACAGTTCATAAATGACAGACGGCGAGTATGACGAACGTCAAACTTGATGTGCCGAAAGATACTTCTCTTGGCAATCCTTCGGTACTCAAACGAAACGATTCCGACGTTCCGTTTGACAATTATTAAAGATCGCGTCCGAAAAAACACACTTTTTTTCGTGATTTTTTGAGAAGAAAATGCGAAATCAACGCCATCTTAAAAAACTTACCGCGTCGAAAATATCCGCGAAATTTGAACAAAATCTGCTTCCGTAGATTGTCAAAGCATGTAATAACACGATCGTGTGTCCAGTCTATACACGTTTCTCAGAAAATGTCGGCGTTACGGGCGTTTCAAAATGGCCGACTTTTTTGACGTTATTTCGACTTTGACGTTTGTAAAAATTGACATTTCGAAAAACTTGCAACGGCATGTTAAGGCCACATGTATTTCCGTCATTTTGATGTATCTGCCAACTCTGTCCGGCTGTTTTTAACAAAATGGCGGTTGATTTAGTTGAACGGAGACAATAGCTTTTTTGCCGTTTTAAACTGAAAATACAAATTTCGGAGCAATTTTCTAAACCTTCCTGTATACAAACTATAAGTGATATCGAAGCCAACTCAACTACCAGCGATAGACAAAGCACGCAGAAACATCGTGTTACCATTCGGTCGCGCGGTTTTTTCAAAAATGGCGGAGCTACGAGCGTTTCAAAATGGCCGATTTTTTTTGAAAAAATTTCGAGTTTGACGTTTGAAAAATGACAGTTGCGATTTTTTCCGGTGCCTCTTGCATCAATATGTCATTGCTGCAAATTTTGCCTGTACGATGAAACCAAAATCTGGCCGCCATCTTGATTCTTCGATTTTATCTAATTTTTTGTGTGTGCAAAAACACGTGTCTTTTTCCGATTTTTTCCAACTTTTCAATTTTGACATTTTTTAAATGACAGTTTCAATTCTTTTTTCAAAAACATTTCGTGAGGGTGTCGTAGCTCGGAGTTTTTTCGTTCCGGTAAAATTACAAAATTTTCGCCATCTTGATTTTCCGAATCGGCGAAAATTATTTCCTCGGTCGTGTTTGCCAAATTTCAGCAAAACCTGACATTTGGACGCCATTTTCTCCGGAAATATGCACGCAAACGAAAAACGGATTTCGGATCTGAATTCAACGCGCTCCCGACGTGCCAAGCTGCGAATTTCAGCCGTTTCTATTTTTTGAAAATTTTTGTCAAAAATTTGAATGGGTAGGCCTATGAATTTTTTTGATCACAAATTGTTTCGTCGTTTTCTCCGGAACGGTGAAAGTTTTTGGGAAAATTTTTTTTTCGGTCGACAGAGTTCGTCGATGAGAAGTGTAACGTTGAATTGCGATCGAGAAATTTTCCAAAATGGCCGCTACAGACGCTTTTGAAAATTCGCAAAAAAAATTTAAAAAAATCGACTTTGACATCTTATAGGTGACAGACGGTTACGTCAATTGCGATGAAATTTTGCATTCTTCAAGAACCGTTTCTCAGCTACACGTCGATACCTTTTCGATCATTCCCCGACCGACGTGGCCAAAGTTACGGTCAAAAATGTCCGAGCGGTACAATTTCACGTTCAAAAATTTCACGATTTTCGACCAAAATCAATGAAATACAGCTATGTTTTCGAATTTTTTTTTCCGGTAATTTCCGTACATCAGGACTCGAGGATCATTTTAGCAGGGTAGTAGAAGAGTTGGTCTGTCTGAATTCTCAATTTTTGTCGCTTAAATTTTCAAAATGGCGACGATGTGAATTTTCGAAAATGGCCGATTTTCGCTCCCAATCTTTGGACTTTGACGTTTGAAAAGTCGCATTTTCGGTTTTTTTTTCGAGTTTTTTTTACGACCACGTTCAATTTAAGGATAATGCCTTTCTTTTTGAATTTCAAAAAAAAATTGTATCGCGACTTTTAACGTCACAGCGATTTTTTTCGCTGAAAAATAAAGGAGTTCGTTCACGATTTTTCGCATTTGGCATTTTTTATTTGACACTTTCGATTGTTTTGTCATTTTTTTTCACGGTCAGGTTCGAATCGCGGGTATTCTCTTCAATTTGAAAACGGCAAAAATTATTTCAACCAAAAATTACACCGCTACCAAAATGAATTTTGTTACAGTGAAAAAATGATGTTTTTCAATTACTTTTGGTTTTGACGTTTGAGAAGTGACACTTTAAATTTTCTTTTTGTTTTTTTCTCACAATAGGATCGTAATTTTGAGTTTCTTTGTTACGTCAAAATTACAAATTGACCGCCATTTTGATTTTTAGAGTTAAAAAAAAATTATTTCCTTTGTTCGAAACGTCCATTTTCCAATGTTTTACCATATTGTCTGACATTTGGACGCCATTTTCTCGGAAAATAAAAGCGAAAAAGACAAACTGACAAACGGCCCAGGCTCTGCGACTCCAAACAATTCGTTTACTTTTTTTTAGTCGAACTCTCTGACCCCCTGCCGCGACAGCGGCCCAGGCTCTGCGACTCCAAACAATTCGTTTACTCTTTTTTAGTTGCACTCTCTGACCCCCCGCCGCGTTAGCGGCCCAGGTTCTGCGACTCCAAACAATTCGTTTACTCTTTTTTAGTCGCACTCTCTGACCCCCCGCCGCGATAGCGGCCCAGGCTCTGCGACTCCAAACAATTCGTTCACTCTTTTTTAGTCGCACTCTCTGACCCCCCGCCGCGATAGCGGCCCAGGCTCTGCGACTCCAAACAATTCGTTCACTCTTTTTTAGTCGCACTCTCTGACCCCCCGCCGCGATAGCGGCCCAGGCTCTGCGACTCCAAACAATTCGTTTACTTTTTTTTTTAGTCGCACTCTCTGATCCCCCGCCGCGATAGCGGCCCAGGGTCCGCGATTCCACGTTCGTTAACTTTTTTAGTCACACATATGTCTGCCACGTTAGCGGCCCAGGCTCAGCGACCCCACGTTCCCTCACTATTTTTAGTCGCACTTCTCTCCTCTCTCTCTCTCTTTCTTTTTCTCTTTCTCTCCCTCTCTCTCACTCTTTCTTTCTCTTTCTCCCGCCGCGTTAGCGGTCCAGGCTCCGCAATTCCACGTTCATTCACTTTTTTAAGTCGCTCTGCTCCTTTCTTTCTCTCTCTATCTCTCTCTCTATCTCTATCTCTCTAACTCTCCATCTCTCTCTTGCCCGCCGCGTTAGCGGTCCAGGCTCCGCGACCCCACGATCGTTCACTCTTTTTTAGTCGCACTCTCTGACCCCCCGCCGCGATAGCGGCCCAGGCTCTGCGACTCCAAACAATTCGTTTACTCTTTTTTAGTCGCACTCTCTGACCCCCCGCCGCGATAGCGGCCCAGGCTCTGCGACTCCAAATAATTCGTTCACTCTTTTTTAGCTGCACTCTCTGACCCCCCGCCGCGATAGCGGCCCAGGCTCTGCGACTCCAAACAATTCGTTTACTTTTTTTTTTAGTCGCACTCTCTGATCCCTCGCCGCGATAGCGGCCCAGGGTCCGCGATTCCACGTTCGTTAACTTTTTTAGTCACACATATGTCTGCCACGTTAGCGGCCCAGGCTCAGCGACCCCACGTTCCCTCACTATTTTTAGTCGCACTTCTCTCCTCTCTCTCTCTTTCTTTTTCTCTTTCTCTCCCTCTCTCTCACTCTTTCTTTCTCTTTCTCCCGCCGCGTTAGCGGTCCAGGCTCCGCAATTCCACGGTCGTTAATTTTTTTCAGTCACACACATGCCCGCCGCGTTAGCGGCCCAGTCTCCGCGATTCCACGTTCATTCACTTTTTTAAGTCGCTCTGCTCCTTTCTTTCTCTCTCTATCTCTCTCTCTATCTCTATCTCTCTAACTCTCCATCTCTCTCTTGCCCGCCGCGTTAGCGGTCCAGGCTCCGCGACCCCACGATCGTTCACTATTTTTTAGTCGCACTGCTCCCCCCCTCCCTCTCTCTCTCTTGCCCGCCGCGTTAGCGGCCCAGGCTCCGAGACCACACGATCGTTCACTTTTTTTTAGTCACACTGCTCCTCTCTCTCTCTCTCTCTCTCTCTCTCTCTCTCTCTCTCTCTTGCCCGCCGCGTTAGCGACCCAGGCTCCACGACCCCACGTTCGTTCACTATTTTTTTCTCGCACTGCTCATCTCTCTTTCTTTTTTTTTAACTCTTAACTTTTTTCAATCACCTTTTTTACTTTTTTCATTTTCCTTTTTCATTTAATCTTCTTTCTCTGCCCCCCTCCCCTTTCCCTTTCCCTGCTTTCGATATTATTTATAACAAAAACCAGAGCAAAGACAAAAGTAAAGGGTAAAATATTTATTTGTAGAATGAAATAATACTATTCATACACAACGATTTATTTATAAAAAAAAATATTTATTTATAAAAGTTTTAACTATTCACGCAACCTTTGAAATTTTTTTTTCGTCCCGTTACCCCCCGCCAAACTTTAACCCGACATTCCTCAAGACCCCCCTTACCCCCCCGCCAATTTCAACCATAACCCTAAGCCACAGTACTAGTCCAAAACGGGTATATACTATTCTATGCAGACGGCGTGTTTGAGGACGGGTTTAGAGGGGTTGTGGTGGGAATTTTCGAGTTTTGAAAAAAAATGTCGACGTTTGGGAGGGGGGAGTTTTTTTGACGTTTTTTCGATTTTTTCAAACGGTTTTTTCGCGGTGAAGGGGCGTTTTTCTTTTGTTTCTTTTACGTTTTTCGGGAGGGGGGCTAAGATGTGTTGCCGGGGAGCGCGAAAAAACCGTTGACAGTTCTGGCAGTTTCGACAGCCGTCAAATGTCACTTTTTTCGAAAGGCGCGCAGGGGGAAAAGGAGGGGCGGCCCGGGTGCGCGCGGGAAAGGGGAGTTTGAAAAGGGCGGTCGGGGGGCGGCCAAAATTCCGGGGGCGGCGAAAAGGGCGGAAATCTGTCACGGCCGAACGGTACGAGGAAATCGCGTCGTTTTTCTTCGGTCGTGTCGGAATTTACTCGGTCTTCAATTGCTGAAAGTTTCGCGGCGCTGTGACCGACCGTCGCGAGGTTATTTAGGAAAAGGCTTTTTTTTCGTTTTTTCTCGGTTCTAAATTTCGATAAATTTCGAAACGCTACAACTCGAGAACGGTGCGTCGTAAACGGGTCGGGTTTGTGGATTTATCCGTTTCCGAAGTTTTCCGATGTTTTACGAGCGCTTCCGATTTTTCCCGACCTTTTCCGAACTCCGAAGCGAAGCCCGCCGTAGGCGGCACCGACTCGACGAAGCGAAACCGACTACGCGAACGTGACCGCGAAAGATGAGGCAAAAAACGCGAAACGTCAAATTTGACATTTCTGACAGATGTCGAAAGTGGGACAGCGGAGCCGCGCGTTAGCGCGCAACGATTCTCGCACGTGCGGTCATTTCGGAAGCGTCTCGACGTCGGAAACGCGATTCGGCGAAAAAAATTTCGAAAAACATACAGGGTGTCCCGTAAATGTCGAAAAACCGCCCAGACAAAATGGCCGCCGTGTTTTTCACGGGACCCGCGCCGATCGATCGCGTTTGACGGCGCGAAAAAAATTGGCGCGAAAAAACCGCGAAAATATCGCGCGCGTCTTGAGAAAACGCGAAAAACGCGTTTTAAACGCGATTTTGCCGTCACGCGATTTTCGAAAAATCGCGTGAAACGGGCGATGCTTCCGATCGGATTTTTTCTCGCAGATTCGGAAAGGTCTCCGTTATTAGAGTGCCCGATTGGTTACCCGACGTTTCTCCGACCGTCCGTGTAGACAAAATGGCGGTCGGCGCGAAAACGTTTGCAGAATTTTTTTTTCGCGTAGAGGACCACGGGAAAGCTATCTCCTCTGAAGGCGCCGAGAGTCGAGATTGGTGGTTACCGGGTTAGCATAGTCGACACATGTCGGCGGTGCGTAGGCTAGGTTTAATATCGATATCTTCAAAAATGGCCGTTTTAGAGCGATTTGAAAATGGCCGACGAAAAAAAAGAAAAGTCGACTTTGACAATGTGTGGATGACAGACGGTAACACCCACAGAGACCAAACTCGGTGTGAATGTTTACCCATATCTTGGCTACCCGACGGTACCACAAGGAAACCGTTCCGATAATTCTTGCAAAAGTTATTATTGATCGTTTTTCGGAAAACACTAGGAAATTTGCGAAAATCGCGAAAATTGCGTTTTTTCACGGCCGGAAAATTTCAAGATGGCGCGGGAAAGTTGGTGTGTGAAAATTTTCAAAAATTTTTACCGGGATCATCAAATGATGTGTATAGCTCTCCAAAATAAGTGTTCCGAAGTTTCCATGTTTGACAATTTTTCCAAGATGGCGGATTAAAGTCGAGGGTCAAGTTTTTTGTAGACGTTTGCGGGAAAGCTATCTCCTCTGAAGGCGCTGGGCGTCGAGACAGGTGCTTACCGGGTTCTTATAGTCGAGACATGTCGGCGGTGCGTAGGCTAGGTTTAATTTCGATAACTGACAAAATGGCCGTTCTACAGTGACTTTAAAATGGCCGATGTAAAAAAGACAAATTTCGACTTTGACAGTTCATAAATGGCAGGCGGTAATTACGAGAAACGTCAAACTCGGTGTGTCGAAAGATAGTTTTCTTGGCCATCCGTCGATACTCAAACGAAACCATTCCGACGTTCCGTTTAGAAATTATTAAGGATCGCGTCCGAAAAAACACACTTTTTTTCGCGATTTTTTGAGAAGAAAATGCGAAATCAACACCATCTTAAAAAACTTACCGCGTCAAAAATATCCGCGAAATTTGAACAAAAATTGCTTCTGTTGATTGTCAAAGCATGTAGTGACACGACGGTGTGTCCAGTCTATACACGTTTCTCAGAAAATGTCGGAGTTACGGGCGTTTCAAAATGGCCGATTTTTTTGACGTAATTTCGACTTTGACGTTAGTAAAAATTGACATTTCGAAAAACTTGCAACGGCATGCTAAGGTCACATGTATTTCCGTCATTTTTATGTACCTACCATTTTTTTTCGATCGTTTTTAACAAAATGGCGGCTGATTTAGTTGAATGGAGACAATAGCTTTTTTGCCGTTTTAAACTGAAAATACAAATTTCGGAGCACTTTTCTAAACCTTCCTGTATACAAACTATAAGTGATATCGAAACCAACTCAACTACCAGCGATAGACAAAGCACGCAGAAACATCGTGTTACCATTCGTTTGCGCGGTTTTTTCAAAAATGGCCGAGCTACGAGCGTTTCAAAATGGCCGATTTTTTTTGAAAAAATTTCGAATTTGACGTTTGAAAAATGACAGTTGCGATTTTTTCCGGTGCCTCTTGCATCAATATGTCATTGCTGCACGCTTTTCCTGTACGATGAAACCAAAATCTGGCCGCCATCTTGATTCTTCGATTTTATCTAATTTTTTGTGTGTGCAAAAACACGTGTCTTTTTCCGATTTTTTCCAACTTTTCAATTTTGACATTTTTTAAATGACAGTTTCAATTCTTTTTTCAAAAACATTTCGTGAGGGTGTCGTAGCTCGGAGTTTTTTCGTTCCGGTAAAATTACAAAATTTCCGCCATCTTGATTTTCCGAATCGGCGAAAATTATTTCCTCGGTCGTGTTTGCCAAATTTCAGCAAAACCTGACATTTGGACGCCATTTTCTCCGGAAATATGCACGCAAACGAAAAACGGATTTCGGATCTGAATTAAACGCGCTCCCGACGTGCCAAGCTGCGAATTTCAGCCGTTTCTATTTTTTGAAATTTTTTATCAAAAATTTGAATGGTAGAGCCTATGAATTTTTTTGATCACAAATTGTTTCGTCGTTTTCTCCGGAACGGTGAAAGTTTTTGGGAAAATTTTTTTTTCGGTCGACAGAGTTCGTCGATGAGAAGGGTAACGTCGAACTGCGATCGAGAAATTTTCCAAAATGGCCGCTACAGACGCTTTTGAAAATTCGCAAAAAAAAAATTTAAAAATCAACTTTGACAGCTTATAGGTGACAGACAGTCACGTCAATTGCGATGAAATTTTGCAGTCTTCAAGAACCGTTTCTCAGCTACACGTCGATACCTTTTCGATCATTCCCCGACCGACATGGCCAAAGTGACGGTCAAAAATGTCCGAGCGGTACAATTTCACGTTTAAAAACTTCACGATTTTCGACCAAAATCAATGAAAATCAGCTATGTTTTGGATTTTTTTTTCTCGGTAATTACCGTACATCGGGACTCGCGGATCATTTTAGCAGGGTAGTAGAAGAGTTGGTCTGTCGGAATTCTCAATTTTTGTCGCTTAAATTTCCAAAATGGCGACGCTGTGAATTTTCGAAAATGGCCGATTTTCGCTCCAAATCTTTGGACTTTGACGTTTAAAAAGTCGCATTTTCGTTTTTTTTTCGAGTTTTTTTTTACGACCACGTTCAAGTTAAGGATAATGCCTTTCTTTTTGAAATAAAAAAAAAAATTGTATCGCGACTTTCAACGTCACAGCGATTTTTTTCGCTGAAAAATAAACGAGTTCGTTCACGATTTTTCGCACTTGGCATTTTTTATTTGACACTTTCGATTGTTTTGCCATTCTTTTTTCACGGTCAGGTTCGAGTCGCGGGTATTCTCTTTAATTTGAAAAACGGCAAAAATTATTTCAACCAAAAATTACACCGCTACCAAAATTAATTTTGTTACAGTGAAAAAATGATGTTTTTCAATTACTTTTGATTTTGACGTTTGAGAAGTGACACTTTAAATTTTCTTTTTGTTTTTTTCTCACAATAGGATCGTAATTTTGAGTTTCTTTGTTACGTCAAAATTATAAGTTCACTCTCTGAGCACTCTCTGAGCACTCTCTGACCCCCCGCCGCGATAGCGGCCCAGGCTCTGCGACTCCAAACAATTCGTTTACTCTTTTTTAGTCGCATTCTCTGACCCCCCGCCGCGATAGCGGCCCAGGCTCTGCGACTCCAAACAATTAGTTTACTCTTTTTTAGTCGCACTCTCTGACCCCCCGCCGCGATAGCGGCCCAGGCTCTGCGACTCCAAACAATTAGTTTACTCTTTTTTAGTCGCACTCTCTGACCCCCCGCCGCGATATCGGCCCAGGCTCTGCGACTCCAAACAATTCGTTTGCTCTTTTTTAGTCGCACTCTCTGACCCCCCGCCGCGATAGCGGCCCAGGCTCTGCGACTCCAAACAATTCGTTTGCTCTTTTTTAGTCGCACTCTCTGACCCCCCACCGCGATAGCGGCCCAGGCTCTGCGACTCCAAACAATTCGTTTCCTCTTTTTTAGTCGCACTCTCTGACCCCCCGCCGCGATAGCGGCCCAGGCTCTGCGACTCCAAACAATTCGTTTACTCTTTTTTAGTCGCACCCTCTGACCCCCCGCCGCGATAGCGGCCCAGGCTCTGCGACTCCAAACAATTCGTTTACTCTTCTTTAGTCGCACTCTCTGACCCCCCACCGCGACAGCGGCCCAGGCTCTGCGACTCCAAACAATTCGTTTACTCTTTTTTAGTCGCACTTTCTGACCCCCCGCCGCGACAGCGGCCCAGGCTCTGCGACCCCAAACAATTCCTTTACTCTTTTTTAGTCGCACTCTCTGACCCCCCCGCCGCGATAGCGGCCCAGGCTCTGCGACTCCAAACAATTCGTTTGCTCTTTTTTTAGTCGCACTCTCTGACCCCCCGCCGCGATAGCGGCCCAGGCTCTGCGACTCCAAACAATTCGTTTACTCTTTTTTAGTCGCACCCTCTGACCCCCCGCCGCGACAGCGGCCCAGGCTCAGCGACTCCAAACAATTCGTTTGCTCTTTTTTAGTCGCACCCTCTGACCCCCCGCCGCGATAGCGGCCCAGGCTCTGCGACTCCAAACAATTCGTTTGCTCTTTTTTAGTCGCACTCTCTGACCACCCGCCGCGATAGCGGCCCAGGCTCTGCGACTCCAAACAATTCGTTTACTCTTTTTTAGTCGCACTCTCTGACCCCCCGCCGCGATAGCTGCCAAGGCTCTGCGACTCCAAACAATTCGTTTACTCTTTTTTAGTCGCACCCTCTGACCCCCCGCCGCGACAGCGGCCCAGGCTCTGCGACTCCAAACAATTCGTTTACTCTTTTTTAGTCGCACTTTCTGACCCCCCGCCGCGACAGCGGCCCAGGCTCTGCGACCCCAAACAATTCCTTTACTCTTTTTTAGTCGCACCCTCTGACCCCCCGCCGCGATAGCGGCCCGGGCTCCGCGACCCCACGATCGTTCACTCTTTTTTAGTCGCACTGCTCCAAAATAAAAATTTTGAGCAATTTTCTATACCTTCCTGTATACAAACTGTAAGCGATATGGAAACCAACTCAACTACTAGCGACAGACAAAGCACGCAGAAACATCGTGTTACCATTCGTTCGCGCGGTTTTTTCAAAAATGGCGGAGCTACGAGCGTTTCAAAATGGCCGATTTTTTTTGAAAAAATTCCGAGTTTGACGTTTGAAAAATGACAGTTGCGATTTTTTACGGTGCCTCTTGCATCATTGCTGCACATTTTGCCTGTACGACGAAACCAGAATCTGGCCGCCATCTTGATTCTTCGATTTTATCTAATTTTTTTTGTCTGCAAAAACACGTGTCTTTTTCCGATTTTTTCCAACTTTACAATTTTGACATTATTTAAATGACAGTTTCAATTCTTTTTCCAAAAACATTTCGTGAGGGTGTTGTAGCTCGGAGTTTTTTCGTTCCGGAAAAATTACAAAATTTCCGCCATATTGATTTTCCGAATCGGCGAAAATTATTTCCTAGGTCGTGTTTGCCAAATTTCAGCAAAACCTGACATTTGGACGCCATTTTCTCCGGAAATATGCACGCAAACGAAAAACGGATTCCGGATCTGAATTCAACGCGCTCCCGACGTGCCAAGCTGCGAATTTCAGCCGTTTATACTTTTTGAAAATTTTTGTCAAAAATTTGAATGGGTAGGCCTATGAATTTTTTTTATCACAAATTGTTTCGTCGTTTTCTCCGGAACGGTGAAAGTTTTTGGGAAAATTTTTTTTTCGGTCGACAGAGTTCGTCGATGAGAAGTGTAACGTTGAATTGCGATCGAAAAAATTTTCCAAAATGGCCGCTACAGACGCTTTTGAAAATTCGCAAAAAAATTTTTAAAAAATCGACTTTGACATCTTATAGGTGACAGACGGTTACGTCAATTGCGATGAAATTTTGCAGTCTTCAAGAACCGTTTCTCAGCTACACGTCGATACCTTTTCAATCATTCCCCGACCGACGTGGCCAAAGTTACGGTCAAAAATGTCCGAGCGGTACAATTTCACGTTTATAAACTTCACGATTTTCGACCAAAATCAATGAAAATCAGCTATGTTTTCAAATTTTTTTTTTCGGTAATTTCCGTACATCAGGACTCGAGAATCATTTTAGCAGGGTAGAAGAAGAGTTGATCTGTCGGAATTCTCAATTTTTGTCGCTTAAATTTCCAAAATGGCGACGCTGTGAATTTTCGAAAATGGCCGTTTTTCGCTCCCAATCTTTGGACTTTGACGTTTAAAAAGTCGCATTTTCGGTTTTTTTTTCGAGTTTTTTTTACGACCACGTTCAAGTTAAGGATAATGCCTTTATTTTTGAATTTCAAAAAAAAATTGTATCGCGACTTTTAACGTCACAGCGATTTTTTTCGCTGAAAAATAAAGGAGTTCGTTCACGATTTTTTCGCATTTGGCATTTTTTATTTGACACTTTCGATTGTTTTGCCATTCTTTTTTCACGGTCAGATTCGAATCGCGGGTATTCTCTTCAATTTGAAAACGGCAAAAATTATTTCAACCACAAATTACACCGCTACCAAAATGAATTTTGTTACAGAGAAAAAATGCTTTTTTCAATTACTTTCGATTTTGACGTCTGAGAAGTGACAAACGGCCCAGGCTCCGCGACAACACGTTCGTTCACTCTTTTTTAGTCGCACTCACTGACCCCCCGCCGCGATAGCGGCCCAGGCTCTGCGACTACAAACAATTCGTCCACTCTTTTTTAGTCGCACTCTCTGACCCCCCGTCACACTGCTCCTCTCTATCTCTCTCTCTCTCTCTCTCTCTTTCTCTTCCCCCCCCCCCACTCTCTCTCTCTCTCTCTCTCTCCCGCCGCGTTAGCGGCACAGGCAACACGACCACACGTTCGCTCACTCTTTTTTGATCTCACTGCTCCCCACTCTCTCTTTCTCTCTCTCTCTCTCTTTATCTTCCTCTCTCTCTCTCTTTCTCCCGCCGCGTTAACAGCCCAGGCTCCGCGACCCCACGTTCACAAAATTTTTTGAGTCACACACATGCCCGCCGCGTTAGCGGCCCAGGCTCCGCGACCCCACGTTCGTTCACTATTTTTTTTCTCGCAAAGCTCATCTCTCTCTCTTTTTTTTAACTATTATTTTTTTTCAAACACCTTTTTTACATTTTTCATTTTCCTTTTTCATTTAATCTTCTTTCTCTGCCCCCCTCCCCCTTTCCCTTTCCCTGCTTTCGATATTATTTATTTAAACAACCGGGGAAAAAGTAAAGGGTAAAGGGTATAGTATTTATTTGTAAAAAGAATTAATACTATTCATACACAACGATTTATTTATAAAAAAAAAATATTTATTTATTTATAAAAATTTCCACTATTCACGCAACCTTTGAAAATTTTTTTTCGCCCCGTTACCCCCCGCCAAACTTAAACACCAACATCCTCATGTCCCCCCTTACCCCCCTAACACATTCAACCATAACCCTAAGCCCCAGTACTATCAGATCAGA